>OZ034969.1:33188100-33610600 GCA_964030785.1 Siderastrea siderea
GAGGCTCTCAATAGCTGAGTGTTGCCCGGATCTTTATCCTTCTTCTGAATGGCTTCAGGGTGGACTCCTTCTCCCCAAACCTCTCTGCTCCACCTAGGGCTACCTAGGTTCCAGTTGTAGGGTAGGGAATGTCCTCCAGATCTTTCTTTCCATCAGATGTTCGGCCTTGCTTACACTGCTGCTTTTCTGAACGTGTTTAACGCTGCTTATAGAGCCCACTTGTCCTTGCCATTTGCTTGGGACCGGTTCATCTGGACTTGTCGTCTTGTTTGTGAATCCGTACTTCTCTGTAAACTTGGCGGATAGCCTTGCTGAGAACTGTGGATCATCGTCCGACAGTAGCTAGTCTGAGATACATTGTCTTTGAAATATGGCCTTGACGTGTACTGCTCCATCAGATGAAGTGGTGCGAGGAAGCTTCAGTACCTGAACATATCGTGAATAGCAGTCGATGCCTAGTATAAAAAGTGGACTTCTCAGTGACAATCAAGTTAGCAGCGACTTTGCCAAGATCGATAAGGAATTTCATGAGGAAGTATGCTGGATTTTTTTCGTAGACACGTGCTCTCCCATGCAGGTTAGCGTTAAGAACTTTTTCTCTGCTTCCTCAAGTTGCGTGCTGGCTTGGCCGCAGAAACTGAAATTTTAAAAAGCAGCTACAGCTAACTGACATAGTCAGCAAAGCGCTTCCCTCCTAGTCTGCGAAAGGTCTCGTTTCTTCACCATTGACGACGAACGTGACATAATAACAGCAGGTGCAAGTGACGAAGGCTTAGTCATGCAATATATGTGTACACATCATATGACAATGAATTCTAATTTTACTTGATAAGTTTGGGGTGCTGTACGTGATGTTGATGTTTACCTGGGATATTTAACAGGTAAAAACAACGGTGCATCTTCAGCAAACATGTGTACGCAGCATAAGAGAAAGAATCCTTGAGGGCGCACGTGTTATTTAACAGGCAAATGTTGAAGTACATTTCAAGTATTTGTCTAGGTTTGCGTCAAATAGATTATTTGTGCGTGACGTAGCAAGAAGACCGGATACCTTTTGTTTTGCACATTTCAAACAGTATTATCGACCCTTGAGTCTTTAGTTGTAGCCATTAAGCCATTGAAACTCACCGAAAATTAAACAAATAGACGGGAAGGCAAACGGTCAAAGTGAACAACATAATAATGTTTCTTCTAAAACAATTTCTCATAATTCCAGAGTGCTACTAAGACCTGCAATACGAGTTGATTTAGCTGTTTCAACAGGCAGGTGGATAAGTGTTCATGGTTTAGGCTAAGTTACACGTTCCCCCCTAGAGTTTGCTTCCACCATGCCAAGCTCTCCACCACCAGAAACCTCGCGGGAACAGCATATACCTTTGGCTGCAGACGCTGAGCCAGGTCCTAACTGGCCAGTTGCAAAACAGATTTGGGGAATCGCTTGGGAGTTTCATTGGGCTGGATTTGGTGTCCTCTTCAGCATTTTAGCTGTACGCTCTTTCATCGCCTTAGCACAAGTTAGAAACCGACAAGGATTTAGTCGAAAGCCTTTGTATATCGCCATAAATGCTTTGCTCTTGACGTTAGGAACAACGCGAGCATTGCTCATGTTTCTTGACCCTTACTCGTCAGGAGACAATGGTGTCAAACTCCCAAACTGGCTTGCGAGGTTGCTCTATGGGATAACCTTTCCTTGTTTAACGTCTGCGTTTTGTTTGATCCTTTTGGCTTTTCGTGAGGTCGCTAAGATTCAAATTGGACCAAAAAAGATCCAAAGCGTACGCTTTGTTATTAGTGTCATTATAACTCACTTTGCCCTTGAAATTACGGCGGCAATAGCAATCGCTGTGAGACCACACCTTGCGCCATTAATGATCGTATGTCAGTCGTTTTTCATCTTTTGGGAATTTCTTCTGTCCGTGGGCTTTATTTTCAGTGGTTTGAAAGTCATTTATCGCGCTAGAAGAGCACAGACAAAAATTGGGACAATCGAACTTAGAGATGCCGCTGCGGCGAAGACGAGTGGAGTGCGGCGTAAAGAAAGGACTTCTAAAGTCGCTAAGGTCACCTACGCCACAAGTATCTTGGGATTTGTTGGTTGTGGTCTCCAGATTTATTCAATGGTTGGTGTTTATGGCTTGTATAACAAAGCTGTAAATCCTTCTCCTTGGCCATGGTGGGTGTTTCAGACATGTTTTCGATCGGTTGAATTCTGTATGGCTTGTACAATAGCCTTCAGTGTGATGCAACGCTCGGAGCAGCAAAATACTAATAGGAGAGACAACAAATGATAGGTAGCTACTCTTTGTATAGTGTAAGCGATTTCATTCTAAACGAATTTTTAGTTGGCGTAGCTAGCTGAATGACAATAAATAAGATTTGACCACCAGAAATTAATCAACAACTTTTGAAAATGTCATTAAAGATGTGTTTATTGTTCATCGTGGTGTAAGACAGGTAAGATGAACGTTTATTCGTTTGTCTCACGATGGAATCGTTAGACAACAACTCAAAGTCAATCGCGATCAACAACTCAAAGCGATTCCATCGGGAGACAAACGAATAAACGTTCATCTTACCTAACTTTTGAAAACTTGTCTTGCTTCCGGGCATCATGTTTGTACAGGTACCGGTAGATTTAAGGTGGCGTCTTAGAATCTTTAAACATGGCATTTGTCAACTGAATCTATACTGCCTTGGCCTGTCCTCAAACGATCGAGATATCGAACAATTTACGAGCAATTAGGTAACAGAAAGGGAATAAAATTGAAGATCTTTTAGTCGATTTAACTCCATATTTCATGGTTCTAGCTCGTAGCCATTTTGAATGGCTTAAAATCACATATTTATGTGTAAATTCCTCAAATTCTTATCGTATACAAGGAAATTGTACTGCGCTACTGTAGAATTCAGATAACAACAAAGCCGTATACAGAACAGAGTTTCGATAGTGCATCACTTTCAAAAATATATTTTCCAAATCAAGACCGCTCCAGCAATGTAAAATAGCGCAAAGTATGTGTAAAACATTCAGTTTCATGTTCCGGGAGTTTTATTCAGTTCGTCTGGTTTGTTTTCATATAATTCAGAAAAACGTGAATTTGGCTACTTCGTCATATTCTGGTGCAAAAAGTAAGTTTAGAATAGCCGCCCAAACTTTTTCATCGTTCCGGATAACCAGATGTGGTTTGGAATTAACCAGTAGCCATACATTGAACTTAGTTTATCTGGAGTTTTTATGCTTTCAAGTCAAATTTGTCAAATTTGGAAAGCGCTGGAGCGGTCCAAACTTTGAAGTCCGTTTGGGTTGTAATTTTGACGTTCAAATTGTTCCGGGATTTCTGTTCCGAGGATTTTGGGGAAACTTGAGGAGTAAAGGTAAGATGTTATTATAAGCTGATTCTAGAAGTTTAAACCAAATCTCAGCGCTCAGTTTTGTTAGAAAAGCAATTTTATCAATAAAGTAGCGTTTAATAAAAGCAAATCTCGCAATACTAATGAACAGTACTTCTACATATTGACATACGTATTATTTCTCGATAAATTGCGCGTAAAATGCTAAAATTTCAAGGCAATCGAACATGAAATGACGATGTTATTAGAGTTTATTTTGATCGAGTCACCTCAACTGCTAAAGCGGAGGGGGGAGGGACAGGAGGGTAAATCTCCCTCCTCCCTACTTTTTCAGCCAATTTCTCCCTCCTCCCTACTTTTTGGGGCAATTTCTTTCTCCTCCCTAAACTTTCGCCTCCCAGCAGCCTTAAAGTGTACCTTCCTTAACGAGAATAAGCGCCGGGGCAAGAAATAGACGAATTATACTTATTTGAGAAGGAATATTACGGTATAGTAGGCCTAATAAGCTGTGACCTTCACTTGCTTCGCCCACGTTTGATAACTGGTTTGCATCACTGAACATTATAGTACAACGCTAAATTTTGGCGTACTCCCATTGGTCCAAATCGATCACGTGATGCGATAGTGTCTCTCCTCCGCGGGCGCCTGTCAGCGAACACTGTTCGTCTGGGCAATTTTCGCTCAAAATTTAGTGTTGTACAATATATGTTCCCTCGGAAATTTGATGTTCAAACTTCATATAAGCCCTCGAACTGCGTTCTCAGGTAATATTTGTTGTGAACATCAAATTTCCTCGGGCAACAGTGCCTTCGACAGAAGGATTATTTAATTGTTACTCACTACTCTGTTACTATCAGAGACTTGTAATATTGGAGGAATCCAAGCAACGCCCTAAAAAATCACTCTAAACAAATAGATGTTTTGACCGTTCAAGAAACCAATGTTTAAAAAGCCTAAGCAAAGTACTTCCTCGGAGTAACGGCGTCCAAGTGACCAAATGTTGGGGGCTCAAAAGCTAATCAAAGGCCAGCTTTTTCCTCATTAAAAGTAGTGAAGTCTAGCCGGTGTTTTTACAAATCTGTTGGAGCGCGAGCATCCAGGTAAATTGCAGCGGGCTATTTTTTTCCTACAACAAAAGGCACCAGTTTATGAGGGATTTCAAGCAGTTCGCAAGACGTATGCGCCTGCAGTATATATTTCAAGGGGAAAATAGCGATCCCCACCCTTTCCACGTGAAATCGGACTGGATACCACCCATCCAGCCATCAGTGACGCTTCGAAGTTATTTAGAAGAGGTTAAGATCAGCCTTGCGAATATTCAAGTGCGCAGACCAAAAGATAATCTGCCACACAGAGAGCGACGCGCGCTAAAAGATTTAATTACAGACGAAGAAACATCGTTCTCAAAAAAGCAGCTAAGGGAACCGCAACCATCATAGTGAACAGACAAGATAAAAATTAAGGAGGGCCAGAGTCTACTTGACGACAGAAATAACTACCGGCCCCTAGTTGAGCCAATGATAGAATCCACATCCCAAAAAGTTCAGCAGCTAGTAAAATACCTCAGTCAAGAAGGAGATATTGACTCAATGAAGGAAAAGTGGCTTTCCATCACAACTAATCCGACGAGAACTCTAGTGTTTACACACTTACAAAGATTCACAAACCGACTCTAGTTGGTAGACCTATCATATCAAGGTGTGTCAGCTCAACAGAATTCATTTCATCATTCGTTGATAGACTTGTTCAGCCTATAGCACGATCACAAAACTTGTATCACAAAGATACGACAGACTATAAACTTTGTTGAAAAGACAAAATTGCCTGTCAACGTTATCCTAGTCTCAATGGACGTCACTAGCCTCTACACAAACATACCACAAGAAGAGGGCGAAAAAACGGTATGCCAAGCATACCAAGATTTTTAGGATAAAAAGCCCCCCATTCCAGTCGGATACCTCAGAGAAGTGCTTAGTCTTATTCCTAAGGAAAACTCTTTCCAATTCAATGGAAAAGATTACTTACAAACCCATGGTACTGCTATGGGAACGAAAATGGCCGTAGCTTTCCTAACAGTTTAATGGCCAACATTGAGAACAAAATACTTAGACAGAGTACCCATAAACCGCTAGTGTGGAAAGGATTCATCGATGACGTGTTTTCACTGTGGGAAATAACAAAAGGTGAAGTAGAATTGACTTTATTGAGCAGGCAAATAAGTTTCATCCCACTATCAAATTTACGGCTGAAATTTTCAGAAAGAAATCACATTCCTTGATAAGAACGTGCACAAAGGGCAGAGGTGTTATGAAGAATCACTGCTAGACGCGTGAACGCATTACAAACTTACGGAGACGTTTCAGTAGACAAATTTTTATTCGTGCCACCCACCACGTGTTACTAAAGGTTTTATCGAAGGGGAAGCACTCAGGCTTCTTAGAACAAACCCCTCTAAAACTACGTTTGAGGTGAACATAAAGGACTAGGTTATGTCTCACTTGATATCTAGAGGATATCCAGTTAGCCTGGTTAAAAAACAGCTTGGCAAAGATCAATTCAGTGACAGGCACTTTGTTCTAACGTAGAAAAATCAAACCGCAAGAAAGAAAAACTTGCCATTTGTAACACAATACTGCCCAGCACTACCTGGTCTCAAAAACATACTAAGAGAGAAATGGCACCTTATACAAAACCATCCAAGGTCAAAAGAAATTTTCAAGGAGCCTCCTCTCTTATCGTACAGAGGAGGCAAATCTCTCAAAAACATTCTAGTTAGAGCTAAGCTGTTAAGGCTTAGAAAATACCACGTAAGTTTGACCAAGGGAGTCCCAAGGGACCTAAGGGGATACCGTCCCCCATCCCTTGCCATCACGCAAGTTAAAATTCCATAAAATCACTCCCTCATCCATCTCTCCCTACTCCCAACATTTTATTTTCTCCCTCCTCCCTACATTTTTGCACCGATTTCTCCCTCCTCCCTACTTTTTTTTTGGCCATTTCTCCCTCCTCCCTATTTCGTTCCTCCCCCCTCAAAACGTGAGAGAGAATCGATCAAAAAAGTTGAAAGGAATTTTAATTGCCAAAATTGAGTTTTTCCTCTTTAATAAACTGCTCAAGGTATATTTAATTTACAAGTTCATAAAATTTGAAGCATTTTTTTCAATAAATTTATCATGCGATAGGTATATCTCTATCTGCCACCCTTTTTGTTAACACCGATCCACTTATACACGTTTCATTATATAATTTTAATACTATCCGTTGGTTGGGGATTTATCTTTTCATATTTATTTTAATTATGATTTGCGTACGTTTCAGCCGTCAAAACCTGACGCTAATCTTATTTACAGTAAGTTCAAAGTACTGCGGGTGCATTAATTAAATTAACGTACTGACTAAGCGTGGCTGGAAGTGGAGTTACATGTAGTACTTGTTTTAGTTGATTCTGTTCTCTTCCTGGATAAATTTCGGTTTAATTAATTAAAAGTTGATTTATCATTTCATCTGTGTAATAAAATCTTGATATCTTGAAATTGTGGACGGCGAAGTTTCATGTCGGTCCATTTCAGAGGAATATTGACTAAACGTTCTCAGCTGTACGTGATAGGACACGTCATAAGATAAGACTGACAAGAATGGACAACACGAATGGGTCTAGCCAACTACAAGCCTTGTTCTGGGAGTTGTCTAGGCAACGCAAATCTCACACTACGCTTGTGCCTTATTTGAAGACACTTTGAGTAACTTATGTTGTAACTTATTACCACATAATTTTTCTTTTGCCATGAAAAGTGAACCACGCTAAGGAGATAAAAACTGTGTACAGCAACCAGATCAAATTAGTTTTACTTGCGTACGATTTTAAGGTGGCTTGCGGCTATTTATTAGCGCGGAGGCTCCAAGTTATGAATCAAATTTTCGGCAAGTAAACCTTAACCGATTTCAGTGATTTTTGGTATTCTTAACAAAGAATGTTCGAAGTTTACAACACTTTTATTTTTAGGGCAAACAAGTTCAATGATTAAGAGACAGTACAAGCGCTATTCGAAGACCACCCTTTTCAGGGAAACGCGAGTATTTCCATTAAACAAAGATAGGTTGTTTTCTAATTAAGCTCAATAAGTTCTAAGACTTCAAGGCTAGCTATGAGCAAGTTTCTACGAAATCGGCTGGATAGAAATTTCTGCACGGTGGATTGTTGAATTTTGGCTTCAAAACATTTTGTTTGTGTAATTGCCTCAGCTTTTGCAAGAACACTAACGTAATGCTAAGATCGCACATATTTTTTGACAGCTTGATACCACCTAAAAATCTACTGAAAAATCAGAAAAGATCGGAAACTCGCAGTAAAATCTACAAGCAAATGAAGAACAGTGTGTTTATAGTGCGTAACTTGTGAATCTGAAGATATTCAAGTTTATTCATGTAGTGTTTTCACAAGTCGAATAAACTTGAATATCTTCAGATTCACACGTTACGCACTATTAACATGCTCTTCTTCATTTGCTTGTAGATTTTACTAGGCGTTTCCGATCTTTTCCCATTTTTCAGCAGTGTTTTAGGTGATATCAAGCTGTCAAAAAATATTTGCTATCCCAGCATTACGTTAGTGTTCTTGCATCAGTTGAGGCAATTACACAAACAAAATGTTTTGAGGCCAAAATTTAATAATCAACTGTGCAGAAATTTCTACCCAGCCGATTCGGTAGAAACTTGCTCACGGCATACTTTGAAGTCTTAGAAATTATCGAGCTTAATTAGAGAAAAATCTATCTTTGTTTAATGAAAATATTTGCGTTTTCCTGAAAAGCGTTGTCTTGGAATAGTGCTTGTTTCTCGTAATCGTTGAACTTGTTTGCCCTAAAAATAAAAGTTTTGTAAAATTCGAACGTTCTTTGTTTAGAATACCAAAGATCACTGAAATCGGTTAAAGCTTACTTCCCGAAAATTCCATCTACAAAATGGAACCTCCGCGGTAATAAATAGCCGCGAGCCACCTTAAATTGAAATTGAATCACCGCAGCGTGCACGATTTGTTGCTTAGCGAATTCACCTCTGTGAGCGTGGGTTCAGGTTCCTTCAATGTGTAGCAAAGGAAAAATAGGGACAACATAGTGATTTTTCCGCTTTAAAAATATGTAATAAGTATTTTGAGAGTTTCCTTATTCACGCAGTCAAGATTCGATACTTGACTATTTTCCATAGTGTTCTTAAAGTAAAAATATTATCAGTCATTTTGTGAGCACGTGCATGATTTTTTAACTTTCTCTTCTGAGCTTCCTGCGCCTGTTTCGACTTCTAAAAATGTACATGTAGAGACCTCGTGGATGATATTGGTATTTATCAACATAGCTTCAGGCTATAAGTAGTCATAAACATGCGACGCTAAACAGAGAGGTGATATTAACAGGTTTCGCTAAACATTTTCCATACCCTGCAGAGATAATAAAGAATTTTCCTGTAGGAAACGCCATAAGCTCAATGCAGTGAAGCTTTTCTTGAATGCGCCATGAGAGGATCAGATTAAACATTTATCACTTGGGGAAAGAACTTCGCCGCGTCCTTTCATTGGCTATAAATTATGTATCCAAAATTTCAAATTACATTGTTTATGCAAAGTTACCTCTTACCCCTATTGCGTGATTGCAGAAAAATAAATATTCAGTGAATAAATAAAGTCTGCTTTAGACGAAACATCCACATCGATCTTCAGTCTCTCTTAAAGTACAAACATCGATAGCAAGCAGGTAAGTGCGCGCCAGAAATGATAACCGAATTTTCTTTTTTGATCGAATTAAATCAACTTGAGTTATTAAGTCTTTAAATTACTGTATGGTCTTTACAATGGTTTCATAACAGGTTTTTCCTTTTACACCTTAATTCTAACTGGATTTATTTAGGTCATGTCAGTAAACACTCAAATCGTCGTGTGCAATTGCTGATATCTACTACTGATCGCCCAATTTGTAAATTAAAGTCTAGTGGATAACAGGCAACATCGTTAAATGTCTTAACTTACGCCCTCTATCGGTTTTTTGCTGTTTTAAAATTCAAATTAAGTTCAATTACACGTGCTTTTCACGCTTTGTTCGAATTTGAGCTTTTGTAACACAACACCGGTATTGCTTTTTGTTGAAAATGGTTTGACTTTCAGCCCATAGTACTAAGTTCTAAAGCTTGTTTTCATTCTTACACGTTTGTAAATGAAGAATCCAAAGCTGAGCGAACAGATTTCAGTAACCATTATACCTTCAGTAACAAAATTTCTCCATTGCATTTCCTCGACAAATCGCGATTTGATATTAAACTTGCACTGTTAAATGGATTACCTTCATGATATGATCTTTAACAAGGCTATTTCCCCCCAGAAAACCAACAAGTACCAAATTAAAGGCGAGGAAAATTGTTAGCAGTTGGATCAGAAATTTGGTTTTATATTGAAAACTCCAATGAAAAGCTATTCTTGCCATTACAATTATTGCACCTATTTTGCACGTACATTCCTCATATTTCGATATGTGAAACTTTTTAAATCAAACTAAAATTAAAATTGACCCCTTTTCAATTGTAGTCCCCTCAAGCGTGGAACCTGGTTGGTAAATTTTCATAGCAAGTTATCAATGTTGGCTTAGTCAAAATATAGTCCTAAAAACAAAGGGTAACAATATTGCGAAAAATTCCGGCTCACAAAAAGTAAGTCTATCCTCTTTGGAGTTGTCTAATCAACAACTGATGTCAGTACACTACGCTTTTATCAATCATTTTGTCCCAAAACGTTTTATTTGTTTACAAAATACTGTTCATTTTGTCGACAATCGCCGTGAACATGCTGAAGTAACAAATAATCGCGAAAACAATAAGACAAGCATAATCGTAAATTTGATCGTTCGCAATTGACTCTCTGTTTAGCGTCTTCGCCTCATTCTGCGAGCGTAGGTATATAGCTGAGTGTCTGTGTTATTATTATTATTACTATTATTATTATTATTATTATTATTAATGGTAGTTAATTTCTTCCATTTTATAAGCAACTCATTTATTTATTTTTATTTCGTTTACCGCAGGTGAGGTTTCCCAATTTGGGAAAATCGTTTCCTTAACAATTTCTAGCCTAAAGCTAAGCAAAACAGCAAAATAGGAATGAATTCTAAATTCAAACCGTTAGTTAATTACCCTGGAAAAGTACGCGCAAAATGTAAATGACCTTGCCATCTTGAAGTGGGCGTTGAAAACATTAGCCCGAGGAGTCTCTTAGTGGAAAAAAAAAACGATACGAATGATGCTGTTTATTTTTCAATATTTTGCAAAGTGAGGTTGAGAACTTTCCCTATTGTGAGACTGGATAAATTTGAAGTGAATCTTTTCAAACTGCGGACTCAAGACTGGATGCGTGACTGTTTCGTACGATGTTTTCCAGGTAAACAACCTAGCAGCTGCAGCTATTGATATTCCTTTTCTGACCTTCCGTGTACCTGTTTGAACTTGAAATACACATAATTGGACCTCTTGGACGAAATCATAGAAGAGCTATAAACAATGAGTCATGTTTAAGGTTTATGACATTTGCAAAACGCCAAATTGTTGTTTTGATGCTCTGTTGGCTATTTCCGCTTACGTCTCGTTATCATCACGTGAAGGCAGAAAAGTAAATATCTCGTGGACAAATAAACTATGATTCTCGTCGATTAAAAAAATAACAATAAACTTCCTCTGCCTCTAGCTAGGTATAGTCTCTCTGTGTGGAATCCTCCAAACGTAAGTGCAAACCGCAAATACAAACTGAAATTACTTTCCCTTGATTCCAATTTGAGCTAGTCGGTGATTTTAATGAAACAATCTCAGTATTATTACAATGTAAAAATGTATCATGTACATGTTTGTAGTTTTATGTCTCATTTTCACCGCGTACAAAAAGTGTCGCTCTGCTTTAAGGGATAGCATGCACAATTGAAAACTGCGACAACTACTATTGATAAAAGGTCAACGTCAGTTATTATGTTATCTAACACTTTTTGTGCCGTTTTCTAGATCAAAATAGATTCTCTAACCCCAATTAGTCAAAGGTTACTTGAGTTACAGCGCTTCATCATTGTTGACGATGGGTTGACTTCAGACCCCAGAATAGATCAAAAGCCTTTCTTCTGGATACCGATGTAATGGATACATGAAAGACATATCTATGAACTGCGGTATTAACGTAAAATGAGTAGAATAATCTTTGCAGTGTGTTCCAATTTAATTATTTGCTTTTTTAGCCTCAAGGTCACGACGAATTTCGAACCTATGGTCTCTGCTATACCGGTGCTACAACGGGTCGAGATGTTGGGAGCAGGCGAACGTTTCTCAAAAGCCCAAAACCTTTTCGGGCCGATTTCGGGCACGAAAATTCACACTGTAACTTGTAAACAAAGCCGTTTCTAAGCATGAAACTTTGTAATAAGTCGGTTAACACTTCCTGGTCTTAAACAAAGGTTAAAATGACAGCCTTGAAGAATGAGTGGTTCACGTTTGTACAAAATGCTTTCTAGATCCGAAATGTTTTCGGGGCTTTTGAGAAACGCTCGCCAGGTCCGATGTAGCCATGTGGAATGGATGACGCGAGGTATTAGAACCCCCAACGGCTCGAACAACTCAGTTGGTATAGCAACGCACCGTGCATCACAGGGGCCGACATGGGCTCCAATCCCGTTGTAGCCTTGAAATCCTTTCTGTTTTTCAGGGGAAAACATATATAAATATATATATAATTATAATAAACTAGTTCAAGACTTCAGAGGTAGTGCATCGTTTTATTACTACAGCACTGTTTCGTATGGCCAAAAGGTGACCACACTCATCATGTAGTAATAAAACGATGCACTACCTCTGAAGTATTGAATCAGTTTATTAAGATTGTCAATGCTCCTCTAAGAGTTGAGCGCTCTCTGAAATACATTCAAACCAAGTTTAAGAATTTATATATATACACCCGTTTTCAAAAAGATTGCAACTTGAAAAATATGTATACACATATACATCTTTTGTCTTCACAACGCGAAAACAAAAGAACAAATATGAAAACAAAAGGTAAATATATATGTATATATATTTTTCAAGTTGCAATGTTTTTGAAAACGGGTGTATATATATATATATATATATAATAATTGCCTAAATTGCTACACACTGCAATGATCATTCAATTCATCACTCATTTCATTTATTCACACTGCAAAGACATACCCTGCCTCTTTTTTTCCCAGAGCATGACTCGCGGGAGTGTTATTTGGCCTAAATAGACACTACCTCAACATTGACTTGTTACGGTGCCCAGTTTAAGCATTTTAAGATCTATGAAGGTCATTTCGCATTGTGGAATCCCTTGGAAGTTATGTGAGCGTCCATAAAATATTATTCGCCTTACCGGTGAAGTCGGATTGAGATTTGCCATTAATCGCAGTATTTAATTTGCAGACTTCAACTTGAGGTCCATTCACGATGTCAGACGCCACAAGCAAGCCAGCTAATCTTCCCACAGATGCTCTAGCCGAACCGGGACCTGACTGGTCTGTTGCCAGGACGATATGGGGATTGGCTTGGGGGCTGCACTGGATTGGCTTCGGCGTCCTGTTTGGTCTTCTTGCTATCCACTCTTTTCTGGCTTTAGTGTTGGTGAATCACAAGAAAGGATTCTGCCGTAAGCCTTTGCATATGGCTATCAACTCGATGCTGTTCGTCCTTGGAGCTTCTCGAGCCGTTTATTTGATGTTGGATCCGTACGAGTCCAGAGAAAATGGCGTGGAGGATCCAAAGTGGCTGACACTGCTACTCTTCGGAATCGCTTACCCCTGTTTGACATCCTCGTTTTGTCTGATTCACCTGGCTTTTCTGGAGGTCACCAAGCTGAAACTCGGCCCAAGCAGGCTGCAGAATGGAAAGTTTCTATCTGCAGTTATTGTTGCTCATTTTATTGTCGTCTTTACTGCAGAAACGACATCTTCCATCAAGCCGGAGTTGGGCGAACTCTTGATCGTCTGCCAGTCATTCTTCATTCTCTGGGGCTTGCTTCTCTCTGGCTGTTTCATCTACAGCGGCTGCAAGGTGATCAACCGCGTGGATAAGGTTCAACAGCAGCTCAGCACCATCGAGAAAGACGAGCGCCCAGAAAACAAGCAGCAACAGAAATCGCGCACAGCCAAAGTGGCAAAGATCACGCTTGCCACCAGCTTTTTGGGTATCGCAGTGTGTGGGTTACATTTGTATTCCATGATTGGCATGTACGGAATGTACAGCGATGTCGTCCGCCCATCCCCTTGGCCATGGCTGGCGTTTCAATCAAGTTTTCGCCTCGTGGAGCTTGCCATGGCATACACGATCGCCTACAGTGTGATGCAACCGGCAGAAGGAGCAAAGAATTCAAAAAGATTCGCATCGACCAGTGCCCAAGAAGGAGGGGCTCAGATCACCTTAACGGAAGTAAAGCCAATGTGGAATAGGCAGTGACCTACTGTCAGTTCACTGTCTTTTTGAAGTAGACGTCTAGTGAACCAGGGAAGAAGCCTTTTCCAAATTATATGATAGAGGGTCTCAATGGGGATAACCGTTAGCCGCAAAACGACCAAAACTGTAGTCGCTAGGCGTAAAAATTGAAACATTCTAACCGTTTGTCGTAAAAAGTTGACCTTAAAAAATATTTGGCGCCACGATTTGTTGTTCTAAAGTGCCAAGATTTCTTGTTAAGAATGTTTTAGTGTCTCGCTTAAGTGGCTTTTGCGGCTACGACGGCTACACAATGTGCCCTGGTACCCAAAAAAAGCCAAATTACAATTCTAATAATAATTCCTCTTTATAAATCCCAGAATGGTCCTAAGACCTTAAATGTGTATCACCGCAATTAATAAAGCTCAATTTTTTAAAGTTTTTAAGACAACGGAAATATTTTTTAAGATTTCTTTTAACCGTAAGGAGCATCATAATATACTGTGAAGTAGACATAAACTTAGACTTGTAGAGACAATGGATGCGCCATTTTGACTGTAAACTGTCTTACTTTATTTATAGTGGATAACAAATTTCAAATGCAGTGGAACCCCGCCACACGACAACTCCGCATCTACCACCTCGTTATTACTCCCAGTCACTTTTTTGGCCTCAAGAAAAGATGGAACAGTTCATTTTCAAGATTTCTCAGAGGGTGTCAGGAACGGCATGGAAAAGGGCTCCTCCCACAATCCTTATACATTTATATGGTTCAACGGGGTTCCACTGTGTAAAGCCAGCAAAGAAATCGGCTTGATCGGGCTGGAAGGAGAAGGCAAGGGACCTTAAGAATTAAAGGTGCATCTAACTTAAGTTCACTGCGCACGACGCAAATGATGTAATTTTATCTTGCCCCGAAATCTTGTACTTTAAATGATTGGTGCGAAAGAATCATGTTTGACAAAGGGACTAAATTAAGAAAGAACTGTCGGCTAGTTAAATTTAGATGTCAGCGCAAAAGCTTTTTCTGTCGTGGTTAGTTTCATTTTCAATTCGTTGCATGTTAATTTTAATAACCAGAGAAACTTTTGATACCGGCTTTACCCTGGGTTACTTTGGGAAGTAGTTACGTTATGACAAGATTTTCTTGAACGATAGTTTCTGTATGTAAGAGGACGGCGTCAAAAAACTCTAAGGACAACCCCGTAGATCGAGTATTCTTTAAACTAATTGTCAGGTGAACAGTGCGTAGTAGTTCTATCACGTGTTAAATTGTAGACTGGACCAAGGGCTGTCCAGTTTGGCAATAACTGAATACCGTATTTTCTCGATTAAACACCGGCTGGGGTCGTTTTTCTAAAACTTGGCGTCGTAGACCGAGCGGTTTTTCGAACCCAGCGTTTATTTGGAGCCTGGCGTTTATTTGTTAAGCACATTTTTCATTTTTTATCATCAATACTGGAAGTTTAATGAATAAAGAGCCAAATTTCAACAAAAACGTTAAAAAATATGAAACGATGTCACCAACTTTGCCTTTTCTCAGTGAATTTGGTAAGTTGTTTAGCAAAACAACATCAATAACAGGAAAAGTGATTGAACTCTTCTCAACTTTGTATTTCTTGGTGAAACACGGAGGAAGTGTATCGGCAACTGATCCACAGCAAACGCACTGTGAAAGCAATTTAGAATATACATTCAAATAAAATACTAGAAAGAGATCTAGTATGTAGTTACGGCGCATGATCTTGATTTAATATACCCTTCTTGAATAAACGCCGGGACCCCGAATAAACGCCGGGGGTGTTTATTTAAATACTCGGCCCAGTAGACCCGGCGTTTATTGGGGGTCCGGTGTTTAATCGAGAAAATACGGCATGTGATTGGAAACGTGTAATGTATTGAACTAGCAATGTTAAACACTCATATCCCTAAAGTTAATAATAATAATAAATAATAATAAACTTTATTAACGTGTCTTAAAATATCTAGCTTACACTAAAGTAAGCTAATTGGGGACACCTATCTATACCTATCTAAAGTAGTAAAAATATATGAAATATTACAATATATACAATATAAAATATAAAATATAATATCACATCAACCTCTAGTGATAAAAACCCCCAAATGTTCAGAAAATCAAAAGTCACTAATTACTACATAGAGGACAGTTGTGACATCCTTCCTCCAGTAACGCTTCGAGATTCTTTTTTCTAATAATGTTCTTAAAACTATTTAACGAATTAGAATTTCTAATTTCTTTATCCAATTTGGACCAGAGCATCGGACCAAGGTACTTTATGCTATGTTTACCATAAGAAACGGTGTTATACCTAGGTATCACAAAATCACTGTTTCTCAAATTATACCTACTGTTATTCTTTTGAAACAGATCCTGCACATAAGATGGGCAGAGTTCATTTTTTACTTTGTACATTAAGATGGCAATGTCCTGTAGACGTCGATTCTTCATTGTTGGCAACTTTGCCCAGTTTAGCAGTTGTTCATAAGTAACCTCATTTCTTACATTATAAATCGCTTTCAAAGCTTTTTCTTGGATACGTTCTAGTTTCCTGTGATCAGATGCTCGACAGAAGTGCCAAACAATATGACAATACGTTACTTTAGGTAGTATTGCTGACTTGTAAATAGTAAGCTTAGCCTTGATTGACAACATGATCCGTAGGCGCATTAGGACACCAACTTTTCTTGCCGCTGTCTTACAGACCTCACTAATGTGAGTACCAAAGTTTAGCTTTTCATCTATCGTCACTCCTAAAAGCCTCATTTCTGAGCCACGCTTGACACATGTGTTAGACAAAGTAATCTTCATATCAGTATCCTTTTCTTTGTTCAGAGGGTCCATGCACATAGCCTGATATTTATCAAAGTTTCCCTGTAGCAAGTTACTCTCGTACCAGTCGGAAACATTCTTGCCTTCTCTGTTTAGTGAAACCTGAATATCCATAGTTGTCTTCCCAGTCGAGTACATTTGATGATCATCGGCGTACATGGTTAAACTACAATTATTGGCATTGTATGTAAGATCATTCTGGAAAATATTCCACATAAGTGGTCCAAATGTAGAACCTTGTGGACACCCTCTTGCAACTTCTTTCCATTCGCTCCTTATTTCAGATCCAATCTTAACTCTGTACTTCCTATTAGTAAAATACGAGCGTATGAGGCTTATAGCGGACTGAGAAAAGCCATAAGCACACAATTTATTTAGTAGTAGTGGAGGATGTAAAGAATCGAAAGCTTTTGACATATCAGTGGACAGAATTCCCACTTCATTCCCTTCGTCAATAGCACTTTTCCAATGTTCAACCAGGTTAAGTAGAGTCGTTTCGGTGCTATGCTTCTTGCGATAGGCTGTTAGATTTGAGCTTAATCTTGGTTCCATAAAGGCTACCTGTCTGCTTAATAGCTGTTCAAAGACTTTATCACAGGCAGAAAGCAAAGTAACAGGCTTGTAGTTCTTAACATCATGAGTACTCTCTTTCTTATGAACTGGAACCCACTCTCCCTTTTTCCACTCCCTGGGCCAGTAACAATCCTCAATACATTTATTATAAATGACCGTCAAAGATGGTGCTAATTCCTCACTTCCCAGCTTCAAAAGAGCATTAGGTATCCGGTCATGGCCCATAGCTTTCTTTGTATCTAATTCCCTCAGAGCTTTCACAACATCATCACTTTTTAATTTCATCATTTCAAACGAAGGACCATTCACTATCTTTTTGTTTCTTACTATGGATTGTATACTAGGATGTTCCTTCAACTGTTCCTCACTTTGTTTCAGTAGCTCGGGATTTCCAATACCATTTGTTACGGAAGAGAAGTGATCCAAGAAAATGTCTGCAACTTTCAATTGATCTCTTATGACATCTCCATCCTTTTCCAGGGAAACAGACTTATCCACTGCCTTGCCCTTATCATTCAAAAATGGTTTGAATGTTTTATAGAATTCAGCTGGGTTGCTCTTGAGGTCTTCAGTTTTCTTTTTCCAATATCCCTTGATAGCTTTGCGCCTACATTTAGTAGCTATATTCCTCCACTTATTTTTCAGTTCACAGTTTTCTTGTGTCGGATTCTTTAGGAACTTTTTCGCAAACCTCCGCTTTTTCCTTATTGCATCTTTCCACTCCATGGTCATGTATGGCACGTCAGCTTCTCTTACTCTCATTTTTTTACTTGGTGCATGCTCATCTAGAATATTATTAAAGAGCGAATTCCAGTAGAAACATTGGTCATCTATGGAGTCAAAGATACTTCCGACATGCCACGGTGCTGTACTCAGGTCTTCTCGAAAGCTCTCTTCATTTATTTTCTTGATACTTCTGAAGATAAGCACTTTCCTTGGGTGATAAATGGCATTTCCAGCCATGGTACCAATAACCATTGCATGATCACTTAGGCCAGGATCATACACCAAAGTGTCCTTGAACAATTCCGGTTTATTTGTTAATATGACGTCCAATAAAGTTTGACTTTTCTCTGTAACTCTTGTAGGTTTAGTAATTAGACATTTAAGTCCATGCACATCCTCGAGGTCGCATAAGAGTTTACTTTCCCTTGATTGAGATTTGAGACGGTCAAGATTTAAGTCACCAGTTATTATAACGAAGCTCGTCTGTAGAGTCGCCCAGGTAACGATATTATGGAGATCATCTTCCAGTTTTACCGCATATTCACCAGAAACTGGCTTAGGTGGCCTATATAATCCAATAACTATGACATCATTGTTACCGAATTTCGATTTGATGGCAAGCGCTTCAATAGTATCGAACTTTCTAGGAGGCTTTAACTTTTTCGATATTAAAGTGGAAGCGAAAAAAGCCATAATTCCTCCTCCTCCTTTACGACGATCTTGTCGGAAGAGATTGAAGCCCTGCAGTTTAAATTGATTGTTTGGATACGCTGAGTCAATTTTGGTTTCAGTCAGAAAGATAACTTGCGCTTTGAGTTGATGCACCAGTATTTTGATTTCTTCAAACTTATTTTGAACGCTATTTACATTCAAATGCAGCATTAGTAGACTTCTTGAATTCCTTTGTCTCGACGTGATAATATCTGTAAGATCATCTCTCACGGGGCTCAACATTGGAGTATTTGCATATTCAACTTCGGATGAAACATCGGATATTATTTCTTCGTTAAATAATAAATATCGTTCTTGCTCCTCATCTAAGCTTTGGTTTTGACCGTTGAAAGGAAGCGAACACCATATGCAATTCCAATCGATACCTGGATTATCCAGGTAATACTTAAATTCAGAAGTAGTGAAACCAACGCATTTTGCATGTGACCAAGTTTCGCATTGAACGCACAGTATGGCATCTTGATTTGAACGAACGTTCTTCTGGCATTCTTTACACGGATATTTAACTTTGCCTCTTGGTCCTGGTTGAGGATGTACATCACCACAAAGAATTATTCGGTTAAACTGAAATGAACTTGTTCCATTCACTGTGTATAGAACTCTGGAGTTCAAGTATCGACTACCACGTCCACGTTCCTCTCGAAATTCGCTACATCGTTTAGCGAGAGGCGAAAAATACAATTCATTTGCAGGTAGTCCATGTTCCACTTCTCTACGTATGTTAATGATGGTCAGTAGGCCAGCCAAAACGAAAGAAATAAGAACTCTTTTGGAGCTCAGAAAAGTGCGTCCTTCCTTCATGGTCCAAGTTACTTTTGTTGCAAGCTGGTAAGAAACACAGACTCTGAGAGTAATGAATCATCACTCTGTACTCATTTGCAAGAACCTCATAGAAGGCAACATGTAGCTAGCTCTCAAGGATTCTTTTAACTGACAAACCTAAATAATGTTTTTGTGATCTTTTTGTTATGACATTATTGCAGTAATGAAAACCAGCTCAAACCTTCGTCTCTTATGCTTATGTTCATTAATTACATAAAAAACACTCTTTTCACTCTTGCCTACTAAAAGGTTACACATTTGGCGATAAGATAATGTTCTGTAAATCAATTGGTTAGTAGGATGTCTTCAGCGTTCATGGTCTTAAGAGCAGCTCGTTCAACATTCTGCCACTATTCGCCGCTAAATTGTGATTTTCGGTGTTTTTCCATTTACCAAAATTTCCCGAAATTCTGGTTGGAGAGTAAATAGAACATGACTTTTTAGGTCGTTCTAGTGGAGCTTCTAAAAAGGTAGTTCCGTTTTTTCGGTTGGGATGTTCCAAACGAAAGTTACTGTTCCATTTATTCATGTTTCTTCTCTAATACCAGTTCCAGGCCTTTGACAGCCGATTTCGCGAGCATCGGAGTGATTTTGCAAACCGCGATTGTTATCTGCTAGTACTTCTGAGAAATTTTGGCCACGGAGGCCAAGAATGTGTTCGAACAACGAGAAGTATAACATACTAAAATGTAACAATGTTCATGTAAAAACCATTGGAATAGCCCACAGTTTGGCTCCATGTTAGTCGTCACGGGATGTCCTACTCTGATGGTAGTGCGCGGCCATGCGGGATTACCGTGCGCGGAATTTGGAAAACGTTCCACTCGTTCTTAGAGTTAATTATAAGGAGTCTCCGGGTACTTTCTCTATCCTCACACCCTCACATATCTGCCTCAACATAGCGTCGTTAGGGTAAAGACCGGTAACACTCATTTGAAATCTCTGCTTTTCATTGTTATGTTTCTCCTTACAATGTTTCCATAGGGCCGATCGCTCTTCCTTATTGCTAAGTGACTTCTCGTGTTCCTTCCCTCTGGTATACGCGCTTCTTGATGTTTCTCCCACGTAGATGTTGTTACACTCGGTGCATTTGATTTCATATGTTACACTCTGTCTATCACACGGTCCTTTTCCATCGATCTACATACCAGGTAGTCTTCTCTTTCACATTGTCGCGGTTTACACGGATCAGATCTCTGGAGTAATCTCTTAATTGCAATACCAGCCTTTTCTACTACTTTGATCTTGAAGCCTTGCCGTTTCATCTCTTTTTGATATTTCCTCTGTAGCTTTGAATTCGGTGTAGCTGGCACAAAGATGACTGCCTCGTTTCCGCCCCGCTTGTACCAGTCGTTTTTCTTCCTCACCTTTTCTTGTTCTCGTTCGTATGGGTAGAGTCAAGGGAGAAGAAAACGGAGGGGCAAGTCGGGAAAGTGTCAGTGCTGGAGCACCAAGAGGACAGTGCTAACCCAAGAAGTCCTAAGAGTTCTAATGAATTGTAGCAAGTTATTACCATGGGAGAGGGTAGTAGAAAATGGTAATGAGATGGTCCTGAGGATGCAGTACTCGGGGTACAGCAAGAAGTTCAGATATGAGGTTGTCGACTCGGCCCTCAAGGCGTATAAAATTAAACAAGGAATGAAGCTGATCAAGAAGGAGAACGACCGTTACATCGACCCAAAGAGTGGAGGAAAGACGAACGAGAACAAGAAAAGGCGAGGAAGAAAAACGACTGGTTCTGTAATCGGTGAGTTGCGAATGTCCATAGATGTTTCATTTGATTGTTTAAATTCGTGTGTTTCTTAGCGATCACTGCTTTGGCTTGCATGTTTGTCGTTGTCTCTTATAAATGCATGAAGTTATAATCAGCGTGTTGCGATGTTTATTTCCGCCACACGTTTAAAGGACGAGGTATGCATGAATGCAGTCATTTGCTTGTTTTGTTTCGCGTTCGCTACTTCGGGCTCGCGTGTTTTTAGTTACCAGTTAAAAAAGGATGAAACTGTAATAGGAATGTTGCCATTTTCATTCCCGCCTCACAATTAACAAACGAGGTTACATGCATTTATCATGTCCTTGTTCGCTTTCGTATGTTCATTTGTGTTGCCGGCTTCGGCTCGCGTGTTTTCCCTTAAATAATAATAATAATAATAATAATAATAATAATAATAATAATAATAATAATAATAAAAATAATAATAATAATAATAATAATATGCATTTATAGCGCGCAAATTCAACATAGGTTTTCAAATGCGCGTTACAAATATAAATTAAAAAATTAGATAAAAAATAGATTAAAAAATAAAATAAAATATAGATTAAAAATTAAAAATATATATATCTGTACACTAATAAAAAGCTTGTTTAAAAAGATATGTCTTCAGAGCTCGCTTAAAATGATCGATGAAAGTGATTCTCCTTAGTTCTGACGGTAGCTGGTTCCATAATTTAGGCGCAGCCGCCGCAAAAGCCCTGTCACCGAGAGGTCTTTACAACAGGTGGTGACAAAAGCAGTTCATCGTTTGACCTCAGGCTATAGTTCGATTTTGACTTGATAGATATAAGATCAGAAATGTATTTAGGGGCAAATCCATGGATCGCTTTAAAAGTAGTTAAAATAACCTTAAAATCAATACGAGACATAATAGGTAACCAGTGTACGTAGTTCAAATAGGAATGGCGATGTGTGGCAGAACTTAGGTGCTCGAAAAACCAGTCTAGCTGCAGCATTCTGCACTCCCTGAAGCTTACACAAATAAGGGTTAGCATAAAGGAATCCATTACTGAACAGTAATCTACGCGGCTGGTCACAAGCGCGTCGCGTGAACAAGGGCTTCTGTCGATTGCGGATTTAGATATTTCCTGATTCTAGCAATATTGTAAAGATGGTAAAATGCTGCTTTGCAAATCTTGTTCACATGTGTAGCCATTGTGAAATTACAGTCAAACCACGAACCAAGGTTCCGAACGAGGCTGGAGTTTGAAACCTCTGAAATGCCAACCGACACAGTGTCAATACAGACTTTCGCCAATTGCTGCTTTGTACCGATTAGCACGAACTCGGTCTTATCATCATTTAACATGAGCTTATCTTTGATCATCTATCGTCTCAAGTCTTCAACACAGGCCTCCATGGAACGTACCGCAGCAAGCTTAGTAGCATTGTTATCGGGTTTGAACGCCAGGTAGAGTTGAGTATCATCAGCATAGCAATGTACCTGTGGTAAGTGATGACTAACAAACAGTTGACTGGTATAGATAGAAAAGAAGAGTGGACCAAAGCAAGAGCCTTGAGGAACACCAAAGCTCAAGTCGAACCTATTTGAACATGTATCATCAATGACCACGTATTGGAATCGATTAGATAGATACGATCTGAGCCACGCTTATGCTGTCCCTGCGAATCCAAACCTGGACTGGAGACGCCGAAGCAGCAGAGTATGGTCAATCGTGTCAAACGCAGCGCTCAGGTCTAACAGCACTAACAGAGTCACTTCCTGATTATTCATGTTCATAAGAATGTCATTACGAATCTTAATGAGAGCGGTCTCAGTGCTATGCCCTTTGCGATACGCAGACTGGGACACTGGCATGAGGTCATGAGTTGTCATATGATGTACCATTTGGTGGGAGACAACTTTCTCTGTTAACTTTGATAGAAAACTCAGATTACTCACGGGACGAAAGTTCTTAAATTCCAAATCAGCGTTGGGTTTCTTCAGGATAGGTTTAACCAATGCCTCCTTCCATTTGTCCGGAAAAAACCATCCTTGAGAGATAAATTAATCATCGTAGTTACAACCGGAAGAAGTACATCCACACAGTCTTTCACGATGGTTGTAGGTACAGGATCACTAGCACATGACTTATTTGGAGAGTTGACTATAAGTTTCCTTACATAGTGAGGTGTCACAGGCTCGAAAGTTGTGAAAAGGGATGCCGCGACACTAGGCTCGACGTCATCCCGAAGGCTAGCAGCTGAATCATAGCTATCCAGTTTTGTACGGATATCAGTTATCTTCTTAATAAAGAACTTGCCGAAGTCGTTAGCGAGAGTAAAAGAGTCAGAATGAGGAGGGTAGACAGCGTTTCCAGAACGCCCCAACAACATATTTGCAGCTTTAAAAAGCCTTCTTTGATCGGTGTTATTGTCGCTAATCAAGTCTGCATAATAGACACGCCTGGCATTCTCCATTAGCTTGGTGGTACGATTCCGCATCAATGTAAATACACGCCGATCCGACTCCAAACCACTCATCCTCCACTTGCGCTCGTGCTTTCGACGCTGTTGCTTTGCATTCTTAATGTCATCATTAAACCATGGTACTTGTGCACGCACAGTTACCGTTTTCGTAATAAGAGGAGCATGTTTATCAAGAATGCTAGTCAAAGTTGAGTTGTAGCATGCAACAAGGTCATCAAGATTTTGTGGAGTATTCCGACAGAGATCAGAAAGCTCGAGGTCATCTTTGAATGCTTCAAGGCGGATGGCTTTTATGAAACTGTAATGGGTGTGTTGCGATTTTCGTTCCCGCGTTACGTTTACAGATCGAAGCATATTTGTATTTATCATTTCTTTGTCACCTTTGGCATGTTTGTTTGTGTTCCCTGCTTCAGCTCGTGTGCTTTTCAGACGACTAGGTCCCCTCTACCACTTGAATGAATTTTACGACTCGTACAAGTGACCTGAGGCGCTTGTTTAAGGTGATTCCATTCAATTGCATTGCGCATCCTTTCTGCGCATCATTTATTGCGTGATTAGCGCGCGCACGAGCGCGCGGGCGTTCGGAACTTGATAGGTTTTCTATCGAAGCTGAGCTGTTCAGAGAAATAAATGGTCGTTATCTCCCAAACGAACTCGGTGACCCCACGTTTTTATTCCATTTATTTAAGGAAAATACGACTCTACATAACATATTCAAATTTGAAGAACTTTTCATTATTCAATTTTGAAATATTCCGGTTGATTCACTGTTACGGTCAGATTTTAGGCGTTTCACTGGAACCGTGGAGATGCTCGATTTGCCTACTATTTCAAGTTAGTTTCATTGTTATGGCAATTTTAAGACCTTTTACTGTAACATTGTACTTCTATCATAAGAATAATGCTTATACTTCATTGCCAGTTATAACTTTGTTGAAATAATGGGTGTCTCTAGTACAAGGATAGGTTTTTAATATTGCTGTCTAAAGATAGCAAACTACCTATATACTACAGCCCCGTAGCGTGAAATCAGGCACGGTGACCCCTCTTTTTATTTTGTTTTTTTAATGTACTAGGTGTAATTAGTAACTCTGCAAAGTTTCAACAAATTCTCATTACAACTTCTTTTTCGATGGAATCACCTTAACGAGATGCCATTTCACCAATTGAACAAGTTGAACGACTTGTACGAGTTAACAAGCCCCTTGTTCAATGAGATGCAATTTCACCACTTGAACAAAGTCGTACGACTCGCACGAGTTGACTAGGTCCATGCCGTAACCCTATTCTGCCTCGGGGGGGGGGGGGGGGGGGCATTGTGCCCGCGCTGACTTTAACGGATTATAACTTTTAAACGGCTAGACGAATAATCACCAAATCTCGTGACTTTTTCTAATATTTATCACAGAAAATTTCCTGTGTCAATGACGTGTCTATGATGATTTGACGTTTCCATAGCAACCGTCTACTCAGCAGTATATTTTGACTATTTTCTGTCTTCTTTCAGTCTTTTTTCGGGTTTCCCCTCTTCGTTTGTAAGAAGAAGATAATTTTTTACTTTTAAGTGCTTGTTTTGACTAAGTATGTTTCTTACAACAAAATCATATATTTTTTGGCGACGTCAGTGTCAGCTGTATGACTGCAGGTTTGGGATTCAAGATGGCAGCCTCAAATTCAAAATGGCGACGTTATTGTGACGTCATGACACGTCATAATTGACACGTCATAAGCCCAATCTGTTAAGGTAATGACGTGCTACAAACGTGCCAAGTTTCATAGCAAGAACTTTAATACTTTTTGAGATCTTTTTGAGATCTAAGTGCCCCCCCCCCCCCACCAGGCTCAGAAACTCAAAAAATGCCCAGGCAGAATAGGGCTAATGAGATGCAGATTCATCTCATGAATGAGAAATAACCCTTCATTTTGTTTCACTAGAAAATACCACATTCGCGACTTGTACGGCAATCGAACTAATTCTAAGCTTTGTTTTACGAGTCATACGAGTCTCACGACTTGCACGAGTTGAATCTCCACTTGAAATCACGAATGAAACAATTAGTGCACGAGCATTGGACATGAATGGAGGTGTCTTTTTGTGTGTGGAATTAATAGCGTGCTTTAATTGGTTTACTACCTGTGGGCTATGTTATTAGATACACATTGTTCCATTGTTTCCATTTACTTACTGAGTTCCATATCAGTAATTAATGAAATTGAATTAATTATTCACGCTACGCTGATAACTGGTGGAATCAAGTGCACGGGACAAGCGAAATAGCGGCATAATATAAGTAAAGTGCGGAAGCAGTTAATAACACGATTACCGTGGAAAAAGTTGAGAACCTGGAGACCTTAACAACAACACAAGCATCATCGCAACAAACCAGCATCCCTGGTGCTGAACCGGGGCCAGACTGGCAAGAGGTGAAGAAACTTTGGGGTATAGCTTGGGATATTCACTGGATTGGCCTCGGCGCAGCGTTCAGTGTCTTGGCTATAGCTTCTGTTGCGGCACTAGTGCGATCAGGCAAGAGGAGAGGATTCGGTCGCAAGCCTTTTGTCATCGCCATTAACTCTCTGCTCCTAGTTTTGGGCGTTACTCGTGCGTTGTACCTATTTGCGGATCCGTACGAGTCGAGACAAAATGGACTAAAGATACCAACATGGTTAGCTCGGTTGCTTTACAACATTGCTTTCCCCTGTTTGATCTCAGCATTTTGTTTGATCTTCTTGATTTTTCTTAGAGTCGCCAAAATTCAACTTGCTCCGAAGAGGCCACAAAAAGCTGGTTTCCTCATTGGTATTATTTTCCTTCACTTCACCATTGTCCTAGTTGCGGAAATCATCGGGGTAATCAAACCGGACACCGCAATTCCAGCGATCATCGTTTGCCAGGTCTTTTTTATCATCTGGGGCTTACTTCTGTCGGTAAGCTTCATTTACGCTGGGCTCAAGGTGGTTCATCAATCAAGGAGCATTAAAACGCATCTACGAACACAGCAGAAAACCAACACGTCCAAAGTTGCAAAGATCACTCTTGTCACAAGTTGTTTAGGACTCGCATGCAGTATTTTACAGCTGTATTCACTGATCAGTGTATATGGGTTTTATCGTGATAATGAGCAGCCTCCTTCTGCCTGGAAGTGGTGGGCTTTTCATACATCTTTTCGCTTGGTTGAAATGGCGATGGCTTGTACAATTGCCTATTGTGTTATGCAACCCGCCGATAGATAGAGCGGTGGCAGTTCTAGACGACAATCTACTATTGAATTGAAAATTCTTAGTGAGAAGACAAGTGAGGGAATTACATTGAACTATTTAAATATGGGTCTCAAGTGGCTAAGCCAAAGCACAATCGAAAAAGCATAATCTAAGCTTAATTCTCATTTTGCGAAATGTTGAAAAGGAAGTGGTATATCACGAGGAAGTACTGATCATGTCTTTCATATGAGTGGTCACACTTGAGGATTCCGTCTAGAGACTCCAAATTTGGAACCACCTGGTACAACATAACAAACAGCACCACGTTAAACTACTGCTAAATAGCTTTCATTTGGATGTCAGCTGTGACACTTAAAGGTTTAATTCGAGGACTCACAAGTTAGAACCACCTCATTCAACAGTAGCACGGGAAGTAAATGACTCCGTAGCTAACTTGTATCTGAACGATCACACTTCGGAAAACTTTAGCCGCAGACTTGAACGCGAGAACTCCATGTCTTAAAGTTCAGTCTGTAAGACAACTGAATAAGGAAGTAAAAATGTGTGGAATATCTGAGATCAATCAAGTTATTTGACATTAATTGCATTATGTAATCAGCCACTTGAAACAGTCACGTGAAACAGTCACGTGAAACAGCCCAGGTGTTAAAACATGAATGGAATTAAAAACTGCTCTACATATTGCATAAGAGCTGTAAATAAAAAGAGTAGCTACAGTTTCTGCATTAAAGAGCCAGTGTCACCCAAAGTGCTTTGCGTGCTTGTGTTTTTGTTTTGAAACAGCTTTTAGTGTTTGGCTGGCATGTTTGCCGGACTTTTCGCAAATTATACCGTGTCGCCTTGCCCTTTCAGCGAGAATTAATAGCCTCTGAAAATGAAAATACCTTCATCGCTAGGTGTTACTGGAGAAACAACTTTAGATCTGACTTTGTAGTCAACGCGTATTGAGCTATTATAGCAACCGATCGATTGATCGATCGATCGATCGATCTCGATGGACGTAAAACCAGAGCAGCCGCTTCTACTGGATATAAAGACAAGACAAAAACAAGTAGTAAGAATATTGACGTCTTCATCGCTAGATGTCACTGGAGCAAACTACTCTAAGATCTGACTTCGCATTCAATGTGTATGTATCTATTACAGTCCGATCGATTGATCGCGCGATCAGTCGCATCAGCCGATGTCGATGGACGCAAAACCAGAATAGCCACTTACACTTTTTTGTTAAAATAAAACATAAGCAGACAGTGAACACAAGGAATAATTAAGCAAAACAGCACAAGCTCATGACCATAAGCATTATTTTGGAGCAGGCCCGTAGCTACTGTTATTTTGTGGTAAATTAACGTTTCAAGGGCTCTGTTTTCATCCAGCAACGCGAATGTTGCACTATTTCGGCAAACGCAGTGTCAGTACTATTGCTGAAACCCAAAGATGATTTTCTTTCTCTCCGCTACTGATACACGGACTCCTTCAGCCGTACAACGTTGGTAGAGCCCGGAAGACTCAGTCTTCGCCTCAGCTTTCCTGAACCCTACGAAGCATTCAATTTAAAGATCTCCTTCTCCACCGCGAAAACACTTCAGAATTTGGAAATATACTACTAAATCGATACGACGACATTTAAATGTCAAGTTAAAACTCACGCTAGTGCTTTCGGACCGCTAACGGTAGCGATGGAAGAAGATACAAACCACACTTCACAACAATCAAGAAAATGGCGGATTTTTCATATATGAAAAATGTACCTCGCCGCGCAAAGCACTTTGGGTGACACTGGCTCTTTAACTATTTTTAATCCTCCTCAGTCTTGAATTATCATTGTCTGTTACTATCTATTATATGGCGTTTGCCACGTAGGTCAACTGTTATAGTAGGGATTGTGGCTATCGATTAAATCTAAAGTTTGAAAAAACTCACACTGGATTTTCAATGTTTATGGAAAAACAAAAATTTACACGTTTCGCCTGATTTCACATTTGACAGCTTGCAAAACCGCATATTTAATTACTGCTTCATCGCTTGAATTACTTCAGCGGTTATGTCACGAATTTTCCTGACACATTTCGGTGAGTAAATAAATGGCGAAAGGCCATGGTTCCTTCAGTTTTCAAGTTTGCGTGGTATATTCTAGAGTGTTCTAGAGCCTTTGGTCTCACAAAATGGACTACTTCATTCTAAAACGACTTTTTCCGGGTTCCTCTGGGCTAACTTTTTCCAAAGACTGGTGGAATGCTGAATACGGTGTGTTCGGACTCACGTGTGTGACCCACTTGGCAGCCTTACGGTTCTCACTCGCGTTTTAATTAAAACATTGGCCCGCATTGCGTGCAGGAGGGACGAAGTTAGAACATGATTGCACCCACTCAGCCAATCAGCGTCCAGCATTTCGATGCTCTATTGCTATATTCCATAAACTGTCTTAAATTATGTAAAATGGCGGGGGATTTGAAGCACAGGGAAATTGTGGAGTAAAATTAGTATTCAAAGAGAATTTCTGCATTCATTAGTAGCTCTAATATAGTCATTAGTGTACTCTATCTTATAGAGCATACTAATGAGGCATTGTTTTCCTTTGTTTGGAATCCTCATTAGTATGCTCTATATAGAGAATACTAATAACTAAGTAGAATTTACTAATGAATGCACCAATTCTCTGTGAATATTATGACTAAATCGATAAAAACAACAGATTCAATGGCGAAAAAAAAAGCCATCTCACGGTGGAATAGCATAACAAAAAGCAAATCGAAAGAAAAGCCATTACTTTGCATGAAATAAGAAGTGTTCAGACCTTAATTGAAACAGAAGCAAAGACTTGTTTCTCCGAGTTTGCCGGACTACGAGTGTTGTACTTAAACTTGCCTTTTGTCTCTTGGTTTTTCCTGTGGGTTTCCCACTTGCTAGTGCCGGTTGTTGTAGCGCGTCAGAGGCTGCTTTGAAGAATGTATTAATCTAGTAAATCTTAAGAGGCAACCACTGCCTCGAGTTCCTCAATTTCCGTGTATTGGCTCATGGCCGTTTGCGTGCCAACTGCGATAAACTGCGCGGTGAAGCACTCAAAAACATTGCAACTCGAAGACATGTGCCGTACAATAGCGAAAATATCGTAAACAAAATAGCAACATGATTTCAAGGTGTGAACTAAAAAATTAAAATGCAAAAATACAATCTGCACGCAAAAACGAAATTCTTCGTAGGTGTGACCATGTTCTAAGACGGTTAGACAATGAACGCTCGTGTCCTATGGGATATAGCGTCCCTCGCAAGATAGAATGCCACTCGGCCTGCGGCCTCGTGCTATTCTATCTTTGCTCGGGACACTATATCCCAAAGAACACTGGCGTTCATTGTCTAACCCTTACTTAGTGTTGGTTCGTCTCGAAAACAAAGCAAGGGAGGTATGCGTGACTGCGTTCGATAACATTTAAGCGTGCGTAACAGTTACTTACAGCATGGCACAACGTGGATAACTGCATGTCCCATGAAATAAAAAAAAAAAGAGTCAGCTGACAAGTAGCCCTGAGGGCTGCATAACCGTGCCGTCTGCCCCCGTGCTGTTGTGGAAGTCGTGAATTAAGTCTTCTCTTGTGAATAGACATAGCCTTAAAGAATTGCAACAACCAACATTCAATTTGACCAACTGGAAAAGCGATCAAAACCTGGTGGTGGGCTACGAATTATTCACCTTCTCCTTACCAAACACAGCTCCGCAGACGGCGCCCACGACTTCATCCCTCACTCGTGATTATTTTTCGCTGTGTTTTGCCATGAGCAAAAAAAGCCGCCACAACTCTTAAAACAGGCAAGAAAATTCCCAATAAATTAACCACGTCCTTACGATTGATCAGTATGGGCATCTAAACGGCTGCGAACAAACCAAAAGAATTAACCTCCTGCATCTCACAATTGAAAAGAATTTGTACGGCGTTTCTTCTTCATATCCCTCTAGTAAAAGAAATGCAGAACTTTCGTCACTAGTCACTAAGTCACTAGAACGTCACTACCGCACCTACACTTTTCCATGCCTGGTAATCATGCTTTATGCCAATCCCTTTTAATCATGTCAAAGGCTTGCTTTGTGAACAGGCGTATTTTTCACGAAACAAAGGCTTCGTCTAGAAACTGTAGGCTTTCTTTAACGTAACTCTGTATAACTGTTTAACTGTTTCACTGTATCACGGATTCATTGCTTGTTACTCCTGGGCTTCTCTGCAGGGTTATACCTCTTCACTGCCGGCGGGATACTGCCGAGCCGGTTACAAGACTTAATATAAACGGGCGGGTTTGACCCACTCCACCCCCGATTAAACACGGAGCGATTGTATAAGTTGACGCTGAGAGTCTCAGCCGTCAATCACAATTCTCAATGGGCGCCAAACGAGGGCATTTGATTGGCTCACTGGTCAGACAGGAAGCCATCAAGGAGCGCTCCAAAATTGCTTCGAACATTCTCGCAAATATGAACATTGTAAATAATTTGTTCTAGCTCTGCGAAACAGACAGTAGGTATCTAGCAAATTTCAGATCATTGCATGAATTGAAACTAAAGTCTTTGTTTTTATGTTCGGATTTTTGTATTGCGAAGTTTCAAAAGTAGAAAATAATTGAGAAGCAAAATACCCGCCGCTAATGCTTGAAAATTGGAAACCGTTCGGAGAAACAGTTCAAGAATGCTGAAGGTGACACGCATTGAAAAAAATTGACTAAAATTTTATCTTATTTTATTCCCTAAGTTTCAAAGAAAAGAATACTTGTTTGTAAAGCCGTGGTAATGACAGTGTAACGAGAGCGAGTGGTTCAAAACGAAATGGGTGTAAACAAAACAGTCAAAATAAGTTTGGAAGCTTGTAGAAAATTATATTAAACTAGACTGTTTTAAATGGGACCCACTCACGAATTAACCAAAAATTTAAAGGTATTAGATGAATTGTTTGGCTTTTATCCATATTAAAACGACCGCGAATAATTTATCTAAATGTAAAGAAGATCATCGCAGTTGAAGACGCAACTTTTGAGTTGCGAAAAGAAAGCCTGAATATTTTCACCCTTCCTTTTCGCAACTGCAAAAGTTGCGTCTATAGCTGCGATGATCTTCTTTACATTTAATTCTTCATCCCACAGTTCTAATATATGATATTCATATATTCATTATTTAATATTTTAACTGTAGACAAAGATTTTCGGTTATTCCGCAAAATAATTTCGGGTCAACGTAACGGTGGTTGTATTTACTGAAATTCATTTGATATCGCATCAGGGCAACTTTTTAGTTGTAATTGTGGGAAATTGTTATAGGTCATTACCAATTTTTATGATTCATGCTATAGTAGTTAGGTTATATATTGCTTAATTTTTATTTCAAATATTTCTGTAATTTATGTACATATTTTCAAATAAAATCAAAGCTTTTGTTCACGACTAAAAAAAAACTTTTTAGTTGTAATTCAAGTTTTTGGATGAGCATTAGTAGAACGGCTCACCCTATGTCATCACGCGCGGCCGGTGTCTCCGGCTTTAGTTTGACACTTTGCTCCATGACGTAATGTAGAAGCAATGACGTGTTCTGGAAAAGCGTGCTCAAATGCACATTTGGCATTCACGACGAACCCGTCACGTAAGAAAATACGTGACTTGTCAAGAGTGGCCTTTGAAGCTTTTTGTATGTACTACACTATAATCCTGATAACTCGAGCCGTTAGGTAAAACACGTGGAAAACATTTAGAGATGTCGAGTTATCGGAAGTGTGAATGAAAGTAAAAATAAGTTCAAGTGCTTTTGATTGGATTCAGCGAGAATTTCGAGATGCAAGGGTTCGAGTTGTCGAGATTTCACTTTATTAGCCAATGACGTCACGAAATTGACGTCATTGATTTTTATGAAAGTGAGTGAAGAAAATTACTAGAGATGTAATAACATAAAAATCCCTTCGATAAGAGCAAGGACGAAGATGCTAGCAAGGTTTGAAAGCGGTTTTCCCTTTGCCAAACAAACAAGGTTAAATATTCAACAGTGGAATGCAAGAATTTATTGAGAGCTTTTTTGTTGAGTTAATTAACAATTATTTTACGAGGGTGCACTGGATATCAGATGATTTTGATCATTTAATGTACAGCAATCCCGAGTAGTAAAATTGTTTTATTAAAAACTCACGTTATAAAATCAAAAAAGAAAGAATAAAAAAAAAAAAAGAAAATAGACAAAAAGGGAGCAACGAGTTGATCACGTGGTGAAAGAGAAATGCGCCATAGCCTTGCAAAAAGTTGCAGCGTCTCTTTGTAAAGCTGAATAAATCAGTAAAACTGCCCCGAAGTGAGCGTCAAGCACAAGTTTTGGAAAAAAATCTTCCGGTTATTGGCTCTGAATTGAGGTAAAACTGACTTTTTCCTGAAAAGTTGTCGTAATCATTCTTCAAAGTGGATTGAAGCTGTCAGATCTCACCTTTGTAGCTACGGGAGTTGAAATGATCTATTTTGTAGTCCGCTCGCACAACGGAGTCATCATGTGCCTGTTTGGTCGAATTCCAACTTGAACGATAATTTCTATTCAGCCCAGGAAGATTACTGAAGTGAGGAACTGATTAGAATTCTCCATGTTACTCCGTTTTACCGCAAACCACTAAACGCGTTTGTTGTCAGTTTAGAGGCCGTGGGCCTAATGGTTATGGGAAACAACACTCAGATAACTCAGATAAGTTAGCAGACATCATTGCTATGCACTTTGTTGTCGTCATAACTGCAGAAACAACAACCGCCATCAAGCCAAAGGTTGTTCCATTACTGATCGTGTGTCAGTCATTTTTCATCCATTGGGGATTTCTTCCGTCAGCAACTTCATTTACAGTGGTTTGAAAGTCATTCGTCGCGCTAGCAGGGTTCAGAGACAACTCGAGGCAATCGAACTCAGAGAACCTCCTGCAAAAGCAACGGGTGGAAGGCGAAGAGCAACAAGGGCTTCTAAAGTTGCAAAGGTCACTTTTGCTACAAGAATTCTTGGATTTGTTTGTTGTGGTCTGCAGATTTATTCAATTTTCGGTGTTTATGGCTTGTACAGCAAAGCTGTAAATCCCTCTCCATGGCCGTGGTGGGTGTTTCGGTGGTTTCGGACATGTTTTCGATTGTTGAATTCTGTATGGCTTGTAAAATAGCCTACAGTGTGACACAACCTTCGGAGACTCAAAACAATAATTACGACAACAGAGAACGAATCCTTTCTTGCCACCTAAAGCGTGCTCGCAGCCTAGGAATTTCTGTTTTTATGTTGATTTAATCTGTTCAAGTCTACCCGAGTATTTAACACCTTTAAACAAGCAAACTACAATTGACTGCGAGTTGAACTGATGGAATCCACCGGCAGCCAATTTTCTTTTTACGCCTACTTCAAGATGGCGGCTGAGCAACGTTTTTAGAAGAAAAAAAAAGAAAACAACTGTTTAGACAATTCAAAAATTGATAGATTCAAACCAGTTGTCTGCTGCTTCTCTAAATTAACACTACCGAAATGTAAGTTTCTCGAACTAGCATTTTTTTGACGCGTGTATCGTGACATCTTGGCATTATGCAGCCGCTTGTCGCTTTCTTGTAATAACCAAGGAAACATTTGTCAAAACATAAATTGCAACCTCTTGCTGAAGCCAAAAAGTAAAACAGGGCTTAATTTCAAATGTTTCACGCTTTATGAACCCGAGGTAATGTTTAAGATAATGAAAATCGAAGTTGTCTGCCATCCTGAAGTGGGTGTCAAAAGAAAATTAGCCCAGCACGAAGCTCTTATTACGGAAATTAAAATTTATAAGAAAACATTCCAAAAAATACAGCAGCAAACAGAATAACTTCAGGCCAGCTAAACTGTTGGGTGACAGTTACTTATGTGTGAATGCTTAACGCAAAATGTCACATTGCATACATTGTCTATACTTTGCTTGTATAGTACGGGGAGAGCCGCTCACGCAACGCATGCTCTTGGCCATCATCCGTTGATCAGGAACCCGCAGATTCTTGATACGGCGACGAGGACGTCGCTAACTGAAGGATTGGGTTGCACAACGTGTGTTATACACTTTCCCAGGTTTCCTTACCGCCCTCTGCAAAATAACAACGTGAAATCTGAGTAAAGGGAGTACGTGACAAAAACACGACGGTGAATATTCCTTCCTTCAGTAAACGTGAACGTCCTTCTAACGAATTCAGCCGCCTCAACAGTTCGGCCACTTTAGACAAACTGCACGTTTTGCAAAAGTTGCGACGTAGTTTAAAATAACGTGAATTTATTTTCTAACTCGTTTGCTTGGCATTGTCGACGTGGTGAAAGCTGACGCCAAACCTTGTGCATACGCAGGTCAAGACACTTAAAAAGATCCCTAACTCCGGATGTAACTGGCCCTTTGAGTATCCTCTTACCCAGAGCCCCACGATCTACTTGGACAGTGGTAGTTGCGTAGCTCTGGGGACAAGACTGCCTCATTGAGTGGAACAAATCTGTTTGGCTTACAGTATTTACTCGCAAGAGCGCCGCGGTGCTTATTTAATTTTTCGACTTGTCGGTGCGGTGCTTATTTGAGGGTGGCGCAGACTCATACCCAGTCGCTATTAATGAGTCTGGGGGAAAGGTTCTATTGAGGCGCGCGGGGTGACATGGGAAGGGGCGAAGGAAAAATAGCGACTGGCAGATTTCGTATCCATATGGCGGGCGCGCGCGAGGGAAGTTCTTTTTCACGTGAGGTAAACAATGCCATAAATTAAGGTAAATTAGCTTGCTCACATCGTAGTTGTATTGGACATAATGTTTTTAATAAAGCGAACGATATTTTGCATCACTACACAGTAAGCTTATAACCAACTGAGTTGACCTTTTCTGATACACGTACAGTTATGTAATAATACCTTTCGTCAACCATAAATTAAATCATTCGCTGAAATCTTTCTTCGAACTTAAAAATAGTTTTCTCAAATCGCAAGAAATTTCTAAATCGATACCTTGATTTCTTGGCTCAATTTATTTGCGACAAGCCACAATATTTGCACCTTTAATGTAAACAGACGATGGATCTTCGTGAACGCATCGGATCCTGAATTACGACCACTTACTCCTGTTTGCGATTGAAATAGGGCCGGTAACGTCTCCCTGCTCTTCGTGGAAAGATTAACTTCCATCTCCCGAAACGAGAAATCCAAGTATCGTCAGAGCTCAGTGCCCTTTCCGTGAAAAAACGAGCTGCACGCCTCTATGGCAAAATGCACGTCTCTACCGTACGAAATCTGCCAGTCGCTATTTTTCCTTCGCTCCTTCTCATGTCACCCCGCGCGCCTCAATAGAATCCAATCTTCTCTCCCTTTCCCCCAGACTCATAAAGAGCGACTAGTACGAGTCTGAGGACGGCGCTTACTCGGGGGCTGCGCCTATTTAAAACTGCCTACAATCATTCTTTATTTCTGTTTTAATAGCATAGTAAGGACGAAATAAAAAGTTAGCTTTAAAGGTCTATGTTGCTTTCCACATCTAAATGAATAACAATAACAGCAATAACGATATCAGCCGTATAAGCATTTCACCTTTAGCCATATCAAAAATCAATAAGCGCCGCATTGTTGCTGCAAGGATGCGGCGCTTATTCGGGGGCGGCGCTCATTAACATTTTTGCTCCTAAATGCGTCGCTCATACATGGGCGGCGCTCTTTCGAGTAAATACAGTATAGTTATACAGTTGTATTTTTACGCGCTCATCTTTCAACTGACATGGTTATTATCTACTCCATAAAAGAGTCACCGATCTCGTGCTTCCATGTCCCTGAACGGTATATTTCTATTTGAGAAATGAGGTATCACAGAAGAAAGGAACTGAAAAAAAAAAACACGGAAACAAGTTAAACAAGACAAATTTAGTGGCCACTCATATAGGAATTAAATAATTCCTTTCTCAACTAAATTTTTCGTATTTCTAACTCCCGGGTAATTTTTGTACTTCGATAACCTGAGCTGCAATATCCTCATATTTTTTATATTTCGTTTTTGGAACATTGAAAATAACGACCCTAACAGCGTTGCTTGAGAAGTGTGTGCTCTTGTTTTTAGAAGTAAACGATTCATTGCAGCAGTGTCACGTTTTTCTTAATCATGGAATATTCCCGATCTTTTCAGGCCTCATTTTGTTAAGTAAACAGTAATATGAAAGTTGAGACTAGTTTAAAGAGAAATTACATTTAACAAACAAACGTGTTCAGCTTACAAAATGTGTTTTAGCTTAATAACAGAGTAAAATACTAATTAAAATAATAGTTTAAAATACTAATTTATAAAGAAATAGCTACGTCCGTGGAGCATATGTTACTTACAAAAAGAGCTCGTTGTATAGACCTTTAACGAGGAACGTGACTCAGCAACGACAGGTGAAAGCATGGGTGCTCATTCAGGCAATAAATGCGCGCGCCAGAAATTACACCTGACAGCACGTTAAAAAGAATCCGATTCTCCTTTGGTTTGAGGTGCCATACGTAATATTAAACAGGCGGAAAAACGGATGCTTTAGACGGACGTTCTAAACATGCCAATTAATTTATCAACTGAAAGCATCATAACTGACAAAATTAAAAAACCAAATTTGTTTCGCATACGAGGCTTGGCCTAGTCATAAAGCGTTTCGAATATATTGTGTTATAGACCGATGAGCATTGTTCAGTGGCCTTGGATCTTTTTTAGGTTGTATTAACTTTTTCATGCAATCGATACTCATGGAAAACGAAACGCAGCAAATTAACCGATTTCTGTCTACGGAGGGAGGCTCTCAAAATACTGTTGTTTTTTTCTAAATAGATTTCCCACAGTTCCAGAGTATTACAGGTACTACGCTTAAATGCCAGTTGATATAGCTGTTCAAACAAGCAATATTTCGGTGTGTAGTTTCTTTCACCATGCGAAACTCTCCACCGACAGGAACCGCGCCTGAACGGCATATTACTGTGGCCGCAGATGCCGAGCCAGGACCATACTGGCCAGTAGCAAAACAGCTTTGGGGAATCGCATGGGAGTTCCACTGGGCTGGATTTGGTGTCCTCTTCGGCGCTTTTGCATTGCGCTCTTTGGTCGCTCTAGCACGGGTCAGCAGAAGGCAAGGGTTTGGTCGGAAGCCCTTGTTTATAGCCATAAACGCTTTGCTATTCACTTTAGGAACAACGCGAGCTTTATGCTTGTTTTTGGACCCTTACTCATCCGGTGACAACGGTGTTAGATGTCCGTCTTGGTTGGCGGGGTTGCTCTTCGGTATTACCTTCCCCTGTTTAACATCTTCGTTTTGTTTGATCCATCTCGCGTTTCTTGAAGTCGCTAAGATACAAATTGGATCCAAAAAGCTCCAAAGTGCACGCTTTGTTGGTGGTATCATTACAGTTCACTTTGCTCTTGAGATTACGGCAGCAGTAACAACCGCTGTCAATCCTGACCTTGCAACATACCTGATCATTTGCCAGTCATTTTTCATCGTTTGGGGCATCCTTCTGTCGGCTAGTTTTATTTACAGCGGTTCAAAAGTGATTATTCGCGCTGGCAGATTACGAAAACAGCTCGAGACGATCGAACTTGGAGAAAAAGGTACAAGGGAGAGTGGAATGCGAAGCTGGCGAAGAAAGGAAAGGACTATTAAAGTCACAAAAATCACGTTCGCGACAAGTATTTTGGGATTTGCTTGTTGTGGTCTGCAGATTTATTCAATGTTCGGCGTTTATGGTTTGTATAGCAGAGCTGTAAGTCCTTCTCCTTGGCCGTGGTGGGTGTTTCAGACATGTTTTCGATTGGTTGAGCTCTCTATGGCGTGTACAATAGCCTACAGTGTTACACAACGTTCCGAGCCACAAAACAACGCCAACAATCATGACAATAATTAACAATGAGCGACTTTTGTTCGGTTAACCAGTTACCCTGTTAACAAAGTTTGGTTTGAGCCTCAAACAGTTAGCTTACGCTGTAAATCGATGTAAATGAACAAGGACGTGAGTAAAACCAAGAATCTGGCTGAAATTGTTCAGCTCACGACAGTTTGTGGATTATCTTACAGTGTATCGTTCACTACGGCATTCATTGGTCTGTTTGTCGGACAACTGAGATACCATAATGATTTAATAATGATAATGATTTAGAACTTATATAGCGCATTTTCTATATGGATATAATCAAATGCGCTTTACAAGCAGGTGGAATTGGAATTTGGAAATGTTGGTTTTTTATGGAGGGAGGAAAACCGGACAACCCGGAGAAAAACCCTCGAAGCAAGGACGAGAACCAACAACAAACTCAACCCACATATGACACCGGGACCGGGAATCGAACCCGGGCCACATTGGTGGAAGGCGAGCGCTCTCACCATTGCGCCATCCCTGCTCTCCACATACCACACAAATGCTGCATAAATGTGTTACACACAATAAAATTGGTAAATATTTCAATCCGTGTTCCGTTTCGTAAAATCATCAGTGTTGTGAACTCTTTGTGACGCAGAATGATTAAGTATTTTTAAATTAAAAAGATAAAGAAATAAACTAACAATAAGACAGCTAAATCAACCAATAAATAATAAATGAATAAATAAATAAATAAATAAAGATCTGAAAGTCATGGCAAACGAAATTAGGCCGTAAGCCGCTCGAAGCAAAAACATGCTTCCAATTAAGTGCTGGAAAACAAGGAACTGCTCTGAAGCACGGTGAAAAATACAACAGGTGTTATCTGCAGGAAACACGCAAACCAATCGCGATTGCATGGCTCTAGATTCTCAAAGAACAAACGTTTTATGGAAACCTTGCACGACTCTTGTGACCTTCAAATGTCGTGCTTCAAATCCTGTCAAAGCATCAATCTTTTTTCTTGGTTTCTTTTCCATCGCTCGAGTTATATTTTCTTAAACGGCAAGCAGTGAAAGTAGTCCCCATACGAAAGTTGGCTTTACTTGATTTTTAATAAAACTCGTAGGTAATCAATTCAATTGCTGTCGAAAGAGTTACTAGCGAAACGAAACGATGCCTTTAAACTTGGCTTATCAGCTGCCGGGGAAATCCTTCATATTTTGCTCCCCTGCAATTCCCCGCCATATTTGAAGTAAAAATATTGTGCCGTTTGTAGACCATTCTTATGTTTTTGATGTTTTATTAGTCACATCAACTCTTTTTAGGTGGGAATATGGGCTGAAAAACTTGTGCAGTGTCTTAGCTTGATTTCATGTAAAGGGTAAAGTAATAAAGCAATTCTGCATTTTCATTACAATTTGGCCATGGGCTTAAACAGCGTGGTAAATGACCATATTGTCAATCCTGAAATAGCAATTATACGGATATCATTAGTTTGCCCAAGCTGTTTTGCAGTCGTTCTGGGTAAACAAAATGATCTTACCTCGACTAGCGCATGCACGCAAGACAGTGAGATAAAGAAAATTATTCTCCGTCATTCGGGATTTACTGGTAAGTTTAGTCTGTAGTTGTAAAAAATACTGTAGTTGTAAAAAAAACGGTTTCTTCTGGGCCAGAATAAATTAGATGAAGCCATTAATATTTTTGCCCATCACTTGGTGTTCCGCAAATAAACCGAAAAATATGAATTTAATTTGGCAAAGTTAACTGTAAAATCGTTGGAACAGAGGGAGTTTCATTTCTATTCTTCTTTTGTTTCAGTAATAAGAAGAAACGTCAAGACTTAATTAAGGTTTGCATGATCAAATGTGAGACTTAAAAAACATGCAGGACTTTCGAGTCGTGGGGTGCAGTTTGCAATTGCAGTTTGCACGCAGAATTTGTTAGTTGGATTATCACCCAGCCAGCGGGTGAGCGAATTGTTCTAAAACGTTAAAAAGTAACGATAATTTTAACGCCAAAGCCAAGTTTCTCCTTTGTAATTTTAAAACTGTTCAAGGACTTTGAAGACGTGTAGTGTTTTCAAGTAATCTCATAGCCCACACGTAACCGGTGGATCGTTATCCGGTTATTGGTAACTTTTGTCAATTAATACACGTGTTTGGTTTTGCAATGGTAACATGTTATTCACTGGTTAGGATTTTCATATTTATTTAAATGATAGTTTGCAAAGGCTTTATTGGTCAAAACCTGACGCTCGTTATAGCTGGTAGAGAGTATTGCAGGTGAAAAATTAATAAGGTAGTGTTTTCAGAGTTATCAGACTCATGAAATCAGCTCGATTTGAGTATCAATTTAGAAAAATATATATCTCCTCGATTACTGACCGCCCCTCACCACTCAGTTGATTTTATTGGGTTTTGTTTCTCAGCATTCAATGATATTCTAGTTCCATTGGTAAACGCAAGCTCAGTGGCATTATCGCGATTAAAATTGAAAGCAGGATTGTACTTCTATTTGTGTTAGTTACTCTTATCTGACGGCATTATTTATGTATTGTTACTTCAGTGGAAATTTACCTACTGCATTTTCAGATTTTTTTTTCACGTAATTGTACTATCCATTTTCATTATACCAGATCTGTTGTAGTGAAGAAATTATGGAAAATTCTCAGTAAATCTAGAGATGCTGTACTTATTAAACAGCTTGCCAACCAGTTTAAAGAAAATTTAGTCTTTGCAAATATTAACAAAAAACTGAAGCAATTTGTACAACAAGAATACAATGACTCTTCCTATGAAACACAAATTGATTATCTGTATTTAATTAATTACAATCAATTAATAGTTAAGGCCACCATTCATCATATGATTGTTTGTGACGTTAAAGATAATAATGAGGGGTTCTCCTTAGAAAAGCTCAATCGAGATTGCTGAGATCTCCTGCTACTGGATATTGTAATAGATTTAACACACACACACACACTGTTTGAATGTGGCAAATAACGATTGATTGATTGATTGATTGATTGATTGATTGATTGATTGATTGATTGATTGATTGATTGATTGACTTAGACGCTAATATAAGGTGGACATTGGAGCAGTACAACAGAGGTATATTCGAGTATCAATGGTGTCGAGCAGGAGGCCAAAATCACAGATCACAGCCCCTCCTAAGTCAAAGGTAAAATGTCTTGTGCTGACTATTTACAGTCCTTTAGGGAGATTCAATCCGATTAATTAACTAGGTTTCTACAACAAATAAGTCAAGTCTGAAATCTGTAAGACACTGACTGGGGCACTGACTGGACACCGACGGAATCGAAAGTTCACAGACCACTAGTCGCGAAAGCTTTCTGGGGGTTTTGTCTCTCAATCACTTGGTGTGCATTTTCTTAGGCCAACAGAAGGGGTTTGCACAAGGTTGTTGGTTTTCACGTTACTAAGCAGCTTTGTTTGGCTTAGTTACCTAAACGTCCTGGTCAGGTAACCAGAGAGAATTTTCGGGAAGGAATTCTGGGAGGCTCTTGAATAGCTAAATGTCGTCTGGACCTTATTCCTTCTTCTGAATGGCTTCAGGGTGGACTCCTTCTCCCAAACCTCTCTGCTCCACTTACGGCCAGCTAAATTTCGGTTGTTGGGTAGCAAATGTCGTCCAGATCTTTCTTTCCATCAGATGTTTGGCCCTGCTGAAACTGCAACTTAGAAGGGAGTGGCGCACGAGCCATCACAGCTTGTGTCGAGCTGCTGCTTTTTTTCAACGTGTTTATCACTGTTTGAACAGCCTACTTGTCCTTGCCATTTGTTTGGGACTGGTTCATCTGGGACTTGCTGTATGGCGTATGAATCCGTAAACTGTAAACTTGGCGGATATCCTTGCTGAGAACATTGTCTGACAGTACCTAATCTGAGATACAGTCACGGAGTTTGAAGTATGGGCTTGAGGTGTACTGCTGCATCAGATGAAGTGGTGCGAGCATGCATCGCTACCTGAACGTATCGTGAATCAGATAGCAGTCGATGACAAGTATAAAGAGTATACAGAGTGGACCTCTGACTTCCAATCAAGTCAGCGGCGACTTTGCCAAGATCGATCGGGAATTTCACAAGGAATTATGCTGGATTTTTTGCGTAGACACGTCCTCCGTTGCAAGCACTTGTTCTCTGCTTCTTCAAGGTCCATGCTTAGGCCTGGCCACCAAAACTGAAATTTTAAAAAGCAGCTACAAATAGTTGACACAGTCACCAAAGCACTCCTCTTCTAGCCGGCTAAAGGTCCCATTTCTTCGCCATTGGCAACGAACGTGACGTAACAACAGCAGGTACAAGCGATGGAGTCTTAATCATGCAATACATGTGTACACACCATATGACAAGGAATCTTAATTTTATTTGGCTTGGGGTGCCATACGTGATATTTACCTTGGATATTTAACAGGCAAAAACAACGGTGACATCTTCAAGCAAACATGTGTACACAGCATAAGAGAACTATGTGGCTTGAGTGCCTTATGTGTTATTTAACAGGCAAATGTCGAAGTACACTTCAAGTATCTGTTTCGTTAATGAATTGAATGCGTCAAAATTAGATTAGTTGTACGTGACACAGCAAGAAGACCGGATACCTTTTGTTTTGCACATTTCAAACATTATTATACAATTTCTGAATGTTTATCGATTACCTGAATCATTGTTATCAATATCGACCCTTTAGTCTTAAGTTGTAGCCATTTAGCCATTGAAACTCACCGAGAATTAAACAGATAGACGGGAAGGCAAACTTTCAAAGTTAACAACATAATCGGGTAACGATCTGCTTTTCTTTTCTGGACTGGGGCCATCAAAACTTCTAAAACGATTTCCCATAATTCCAGAGTGGTACTAAGACGCTGCAATTCAAGTTGATTTGTCTGTTTAAACAGGCAGGTGGGTAATTGTTCATGGTTTAGGCTAAGTTAGGCGTCCCGGCGTATCGTTTGCTTCCACCATGCTAAGCTCTCCACCACCAGAAACCTCGCCTGAACAACATATCCTTTTGGCCGCAGATGCTGAGCCAGGTCCTAACTGGTCAGTTGCAAAACAGCTTTGGGGAATCGCTTGGGAGTTGCACTGGGCTGGATATGGTGTCCTCCTCAGCATTTTAGCTGTACGCTCTTTCATCGCCTTAGCAGAAGTTAGAACCCGACAAGGATTTAGTCGAAAGCCTTTGTATATAGCCACAAATGCTTTGCTCTTGACGCTAGGAACAACGCGAGCATTGCTCATGTTTCTTGACACTTACTCGTAAGGAGACAATGGTGTCAAACTCCCAAACTGGTTTGCGAGGTTGCTGTATAGGATAACCTTTCCTTGTTTGACGTCATCGTTTTGTTTGATCCATTTGGCTTTTCGTGAACTTGCTAAGATTCAAGTTGGGCCAAAAAAGATCCGTAGTGTACGGTATGTTGTTAGTGTTATTATCACTCACTTTGCCCTTGAAATAACGGTAGCAATAGCAATCGCTGTGAGTCCACACCTTGCGCCATTAATGATCGTATGCCAGTAATATTTCATCCTTTGGGGATTTCCTCTGTCTGCAGGCTTTATTTACAGTGGTTTGAAAGTCATTTATCGCGCTAGAAGAGTACAGAGACAAATCGGGACAATCGAACTTGCAGATGCCGCTTGGGCGAAGGCGAATGGAGCGCGGCGTAAAGAAAGGGCTTTTAAAGTCGCAAAAGTCACTTTTGCTACAAATATTTTGGGATTTGTTTGTTGTGCACAGCAGATTTATTCAATGTTCGGTGTTTATGGCTTGTATAGCAAAGCTGTAAATCCTTCTCTTTGGCCGTGGTGGGTGTTTCAGACTTGCTTTCGTTTAGTTGAATTCTGTATGGCTTGTACAATAGCCTACAGTCTGATGCAACGCCCGGAGCAGCAAAGTTATAATAGGAGTGACAAAAAATGATATGGCTTAAGCGATTTCCCTGTTAAAGAATTGTTAGTTAGCGTAGATAGCTGAATCAGAATAAATTAAGATATGACTGACAGAAATTAATCAGTAACTCTTGGAATATCGTCTTGCTTCATGACATTATGTTTGTATGGGTACCGGTAGATTTAAAACGGTGTCTTAAGATCTTTAAACAAGGCATTTATTATTAAATGAATCTATACTGCCTTGGCCTGCCCTCAAACGATCGAGATGTCAAACAAATTACTAGCAATCAGATGACAATACTTAGAAATCCTCAATCAGGTTATTAAATTTTTAGCTTCCTGACTTGATCACCACACTTAGGTTACGGATAAGGTTATCAGTGTGTAATCTTTCTTTTTGCCTTTTTGAGGTGCTGTATGTACAATGAGCTCTGAAAATGAGAAAGGGAATAAAATTGAAGGTTGTTTAGCCGATTTAACTCATCATTAATTTCATGGTTCTAGCTTAAAGCCATTGAAAACGTTGGATGTAAAGAAGGGTGAAAAACACACATTTATAATCCAAAATGGCTTGACCGCATAAAGATATTATTATTATTATTATTATTATTATTATTATTATTATTATTAATCATGAGACTTATGGCACTTATGATGTCATATCTCGCAATTATAACAACATAGCTGAAAAGGGCAGGCGCTAACAAAACAGCGTCTTAAAAAATGAAAAAACCCTTTATGAGGGCTGCCATTAACCCCCCCCCCCCGTCCTCTTTGTAAGTCTTCATAAACTAGGTTTGTTTCAGTCATCAGAGTCCCTGCTTTTACATGCGCTAGTTTAACCCTATTCAGACCGTGGGGGAGGGGGGTTGGGGGGCGATTATGCCCACACTGACTTGACGTTTATGTCTGTTTTATAAGCAAGCTAAACCCACCAAACTTGGTGTCTTTTCCAAAATTTTATCTGGCAACAATTTGGCATAGCACGTACTTGTCCATCAAGTTTGATGTTACCATGGCAACCACTTTTGACAGGCTGTTTTTTCATAATTTTAAATTTTTATCTTTTCATTGAAAATTATAACTTTTCTGAAGTAAGTTTTACATTTTTATATCATTTTCGTGTTTTTTATTGATTTCGGTTACTTTTTGGTCAATTTTGACAATTTTCAAAGGTTCTGGAAAAATCAAGAAATCCGAGATGGTGGATCCAAGATGGACGCTGTTTTACAACCTGACGTAATTGTTACGTCATATGACGTCATCGGCTTATGTTGCGGACATTAAAGGAAACACTTTTGGACGTACCATCTGCCCTCCAAGTTTCGTTGTCACAGCTTCAATATTCTCAGAGTTTAAGAGGTGGAGGGCGAATCAGCCTCCTCCACTCCCCGGTCCAGAGCACCAAAAATAGCCCAGTCCGAATAGGATTAAACGGTCAATCAGTTTGAGGAGCCATTTGTTTTGTCCTTTTGTTTTGGTTGGCTTTAAGAATTTTTGCCGACACGCCATATGATGGATGACTATTTCTGTAAGAAGCAATTCATCAAGATCTTTAATTTTCTTTCAGCTGTTTTCAGGGAACTGTTTCTTTTTCTGAATGAGGGGTGAAGCAATTTAATCACCTTTGTGGCATAAACAGCGTGTTAAATGACAAAAATGTTGGTCTAAAACTAATATTTATTATGAATAACAGTGGCTTATATGTGATGAAGGGTCATCAGCCTAAACAAAATGATCTAACTTCGTCCGAGAAGGAAGATGTCTGTCAAAAAAGATTATTTTTGTAATTCAAGTGTGCTTGCCATTGGAACAAAATAACTCCGCCTTGTTTCAATTTCAAGTACTTCAACAGCCAATGGATTTGGCAATAGGTCTTTGAATGGCATTGTCGAATATCAACATACGGTGACGTCATCGATATCTTCGCTGGAACATGCATGCATGCAATACAGCAAGACGAGCACGGAAAACTATCCACAAATCAGAATTAAAGGGTAAGTTCTGTAGACACGTCTGTCATTATTTATCACTGCCAAAAGGGTGACATTTTTTATGTCGCTAAACCGATCCCCCGATCCCCGTTCTTCTCCTGAACGAGTTCTCTTTTTGGTCAGAGTTCATTACAGTGAATCTCGGTAATTTATATCTGGCCCTTGGATTCCGAAAGAACGCGGTTCATCAACTAACTTAAATTCAACTTTAAACTGAGGGCGTTTCTCTTCTATCTTCTCCTCCTGTTTAGTACTGAAATTGACGAAATTCCAAGGTTTAATTCGGTACCGGTCAAAGTTTGCATGTTCAAAGCTGAGACTGTAGGATTTATCGAGCGCGGTGGGGGTACAATTTTACATGATCTTCACGTTGAATTTGCCAGGTCGGTTAACTCGACTGTTAAGGGGTGAGAGAGAATCGATCGAAAAATTAAAAGAAGTTACGATTTTAATGCCAAACTTTAGTTTTTCCTTTTTAATAAAGTGCTCAAGGTATATTTAATTTACAAGTTTATAAAATGTGAAGCATTTTTTTCAATAAATTTATCATCCGATAGATAGATCCCTATCTGTCATCCTTTGTGTTAACGCTTATCCATTTATACACCTTACATTATATAATTCAAATGTTATCCGTTGGTTGGGGATTTATCTTTTCATATTAATTTAAATTATGATTTGCGTACGTTTCAGCCGTCAAAACCTGACGGTAATCTTATTTACAGTAAGTTCAAAGAACCGCAGGTGCATTAGTTAAATAAACGTACTGACTAAGCGTGGCTGGAAATGGAGTTACATGTGATACACATTTCAGTCAATTCTGTTCTCTTTGTGGATAAATTTCGGTTTAATTAAATTTGATCAGTAAAATTTTATCCGTTTAATGAAATCTTGGGACTTAATTAGACAACGAAGTTTCATGTCGCCCCATTTGGAATTTGCTCAGAATATTGACTTAACATACTCAGCTGTTATAGGACACGTCATAAGATAGGACTGACAATGATGGACAACATGAATGGGTTTAGCCAAGCCTCGTTCTGGGAGTTGTCGAGGCAACGCAAATCTCACACTACGCTTGCCCCTTATTTGAAGACACTTTGAATACCACATAACTTTATTACCACATAATTTGTCTTTTGTTCTGAAAAGTGAACCACGCTAAGGAGATAAAAACAATGTTTACAGCAACCAGATCAATTTAGTTTTACTTATGTAGGATTTTAAATTGAAATTGCCAATAGTGCACCATTTGTTGTTTAGCGATTTCCCCTCTACGAGCGTGGGTTCAAGTTACTTCGACTTGTAACAAAGGCCAAAAGACAAAGATAACATAGAGCTTTTTCCGCTCTGCTAATATGTAACAAGCATTTTGAGAATTTCCTTAATCACGCACTCAAGACTCGATACGTGACTGTTTTCCATAGTGTTCTTTAAGTAAAAATATTACTAGTCATTTTGTGAGCAGGTGCCTGATTTTTTAACTTTCTCGTTTGAACTTTCTGCGCCTGTTTGGACTTGTAAAATGCGCATAAAGAGACCTTGTGGATGATATTGGTATTTATCAACATAGCTTCAGGCGATAAGGTAGTCATAAACATGCGACGCTCAACAGAGTGGGGATTAATACATAGGTTTCGCAAAACATTTTCCATACCCTGCAGAAATAATTAAGAAGTTTGCGATAGAAGCGTCATAAGCTTAAAAAAAACCCTTTGTTGAATGTACCATGAGAGGATCAAGATTAAACATTAATCACTCGGGGGAAGAGCTTCGCTGAGTCATTTATCATTGGCTATAATTATGTATCCAAAACTCCAAATTACGTTGTTTATACTGTGTTTCCTCTTACCTCTATCGCGTAATGGCAGAAAAATAAATCAGTATTCCATGAATAAATAAAGTCTATTTTGGACGAAACATCCACATCTTCATTTTCTCTCAAAGTGCAAACATCGAAAGGTAAGTCCGTGACGCCAGAAATGATAACCGAATTTTCTTTTTTGATCGAATTAAATCAACTTGAGTTATTATGATCATTTTGTTTAGGCTGATGACCCTTCATGGTTTATCACTTGCAGCCCAGAATACTAAGTTCTAAATCCTGTTTTCACTCCCACTATAATGAAAATCTTATGAATCTTTCCGCGTTTATAACCACTATACCTCCAGTGACAAAATTTCTATGTCGCATTTCCTCGACAAACTTGCACTTTTAAATTGCTCACCTTCGTGATGTGATCGTTGTAAAGGCTATTTTTCCCCAGAGGACCTACAGGTACCAAATTAAAGGTGAGGAAAATTGTTGGCAGTTAGATCAGACATTTGGTTTTATGCTAAAAAACTTCGATTAAAAGCTATTGTTGGGAGTATAATTATTGCACCTATTTTGCACATGCCCTCCTGATTTCGATGTATAGTGTTTACTCATAAAAATGTCTCACCTTTGCGTTTGTTGCTTTTAAAAAACGTTTAAGTCATTAAATTTAAACAAGGAAAAAGAGGAATATACTGAGTAGGCTTTTGCTGACGTAGCAAGAAAACGCCTTTCCGGTGTACAATTAGAAGTTCTTTTCAAATTCAAAAGAAGTAAGTGTTCTTGCTTATTCTTTACATTCGTATATTAAGGTGTCTATGGAGATTCAGACTGTAGTTTCAGACTGTAGTTTAATAGTCTTTTAATGAAATCTAAGTGAAAATAAAATTAATCCCTTTTCAAATGTAGTCTCCTCAAGCGTGGGACCGGGATGGTAAATTTTCAAAGCAAATTATCAATGTTGGCTTTACAAAGTTAGCTGTTAAAATATATTCCTAAAAACAAGGGGAAACAAAATTGGATCTATAATATTGCGAAAAATTCTGGATCACAAAAAGTAAATCTATCCTCTTTGGAGTTGCCTAGTCGACAACTGATGTCGTACACTACACTTTTATAAATCATTTTGTTCCCAAAACGTTTTGTTTTCTCACAAAATATTGTTCATTTTTACGTTCATTTTGTCCACAACCGTCGTGAACATGCTGAAGTAACAAAAAATTAGGAAAACTACCAGACAAACATAATCGTAAATTGAAGTAACGTAGGATGTGACACTAAAATTGGATTGTTCGAAATCTATTCTCTGTCTATCGACTTCGCCTCATTCTGCGGGCATGGGTACATAGCTGAGTGTGGTGGTCATTTTTTACCACTTTAAAGGCAACTTATTTATTTTTCGTTAATTTCGTTTACCGTATAGGTGAGGTTTCCCAATTTACGAAAATCGTTTTCTTAACATAAATTCTAGCCTATAGCTAAACATAAACAGCGAAGTAGCAAGGAACGTGGAATACAAACCGTTAATTAATTACCCTGGAAAGTGAACGCAAAATGTAAATGACAGCGCCATCTTGAAGTGGGCGTTGAAAAAATTAGCCCGAGGAGTCTATTGGCGAAAAAAAAAAACGATACGATCGATACTGTTTATTTTTCAATATTTTACAAAATGAGGTTGAGAACTTTTCCCTGTTGTGAGTTTGGGTGAATTTGAAATGAATCTTTTCAATTGCGTGCTCAAGACTCGATACGTGACTGTTTCGTACGATGTTTTCCAAGTAAACAACCCAGCAGCTGCATTATTTTTGACATTTCTTTTCTGACCTTCCGTGTACCTGTTTGAAATTGAAATACACATAATTGGGCCTCTTGGATTAAATCATAGAAGAGCTATAAGCGATGAGTCATGCTTTAGGTTTATAATATTTGCAAAACGCCAAACTGTTGTTTTGATGCTCTGTTGGCTATTTCCGCTTACGTCTCGTTACCATCACGTGAAGGCAGAAAAATAAATATCTCATAGACAAATAAATTAAGATTCTTGTCGATACAAGGAACACCCATAAACGTCCTTAGCCTCTAGGTATAGATCTCTCTGTGTGGAATCCTCGAAACGTAAGTGCAAACCGCAAATGCAAACTTAAATTTAAGTTCCTGGATTCCAATTTGAGCTATTCGGTCATTTTAACGACACAATGTCAGTACTATTGCAATCTAAAATGTATCACGTTTGTAATTTTATGTCTCATTCCCACCGCGTGCAAAAAGCTTCGCTCTGCTTTAAGAGATAGCATTCACAATTGAAAACTGCGGCAACTACTATTGATAAAATGTCCACCTCAGTTATTATATCTCACACTTTTTGTGCCGTTTTCTAGGTCAATGTAGATTGTCGGACACGTAATTAGTCAAAGCTTACTTGAGTTTAAACTTTACAACGCCTCATCATTGTTGACAATGGGTTGGCTTCAGACCCCAGAATAATCCAAAAGCCTTTCTTTCTTCATACTGACGTAATGAACTGATATGACAGACAAATCTATGAACTGCGATATTAACGTAAAATAAGTGGAATGGTCTTTGTATTGTGTTCCAGGTTCATGATCAATTGCTTTTTCAGCCTGAAGAAAAGATACGACGAATTTCGAATCTATGACCTCTTCGATACCGGTTGTATAAAGGTTTGAGATGTTGGGAGCAGAATCGTTGTGGGCATGTGGAATGGATGACGCGGGGTATTAGAACCCAGTTGAAAAAGGGTCGAATAGCTCAGTTGGTAGAGCAACGCACTGGCATCACAGGGGCCGACATGGGTTTCAATCCCGCTGTAGTCTTGAACTGAATATTTTCTACTTTTCAGGCGAAAAATAAAAACGATTATTGCTGCACACTACAAAGATCATTTAAAGGGGCATGGTCACGCTATTTTAGTTCACTTTAAAAATCAAAAATATGTCCTCACATCAATAAACGCCCAGAAATAATGGTCTAGTTTTGTTACCAAAGGCTATATTACTTCACTGAAACTATTTTCTGTCGTCTGTTGCTACGGATGGCACGGATGGAAATGGATTGCCATTTCAAAAAATTAGGCTAAACTTTTCAAATTCTTTCAGCGTGTTGACATTAAATCGATATTAAATGGTCATGGTTTGTTTTCTCTTAATGAAATTAAGTTAATATGTTCCTTTAAATGTTCAAACACAATTGGGCATGGATAAAGTTAGCTACCTATAATTCTAGCACAGTTCTGACCAGAAATCTGCGAAATCCTGGTGACTATGCCCCTTTAACTCATTTTATTTATTCACACTACGAAGATGTACGCTGTCTCTTTTATTCCAGAGCATGACTCAGAGGAGTATTATTTGGCCGAAATAGATATTACCTCAAGATTGACTTGTTATGCTGCCCAGTTTAAGTATTTAGGATCTATGAAAGTCATTTTGCACTGTGGAGTCAAATAATTCCTGGGAACTTATGTGACCGTCGATAAATACTCGCCTTACCAGGTGTAGTCGGATAGAGGTTTTCAATTAATCGCAGTGTTTAATTTGCAGACTTAAACTGGAAGGCCATTCACGATGTCAAACGCCACAAGTAAGCCAGCTAATCTTCCCACAGATGCTCTAGCCGAACCAGGACCTGACTGGTCCGTTGCGAGGACGATATGGGGATTGGCTTGGGGGCTGCATTGGATTGGCTTCGGCGTTCTGTTTGGTCTTCTTGCTATCCACTCTTTCCTCGCTTTAGTGTTGGTGAATCACAAGAAAGGATTCTGCCGCAAGCCTTTGCATGTGGCTATCAACTCGCTGCTGTTCGGCCTTGGATCCACTCGAGCCGTTTATTTAATGTTGGATCCGTACGAGTCCAGAGAAAATGGCGTGGAGGATCCAAAATGGCTAACACTGCTACTCTTCGGAATCGCTTACCCCTGTTTGACATCCTCGTTTTGCCTGATTCACCTGGCTTTTCTGGAGGTGACCAAGCTGAAGGTCGGCCCAAGCAGGCTGCAGAATGCCAAGTTTTTATCTGCAGTTATTGTTGCTCATTTTATCATCGTCTTCACTGCAGAAACGACATCTTCCATCAAGCCAGAGTTGGACGCACTCTTGATCGTCTGCCAGTCATTCTTCATTCTCTGGGGCTTGCTTCTCTCTGGTTGTTTCATCTACAGCGGCTGCAAGGTAATCAACCGCGTGGATAATGTTCAACAGCAACTCAGCACCATCGAAAAAAACGAGCGCCTACAAAGCAAGCTGCAACAGAAATCACGCACAACCAAAGTGGCAAGGATCACGCTTGCCACCAGTTTCTTGGGTATTGCAGTGTGTGGATTACATTTGTATTCCATGATTGGCGTGTACGGAATGTACAGCGATGTCGTCCACCCGTCCCCCTGGCCATGGCTGGCGTTTCAATCAAGTTTTCGCCTCGTGGAGCTTGCCATGGCATACACGATCGCCTACAGTGTGATGCAACCAGCAGAAAAGGCAAAGAATTCGAAAAGATTCGCATCGACTAGTTCCCAGGAGGGAGGGGCTCAGATCACCTTAACGGAAGTGAAGCCAGTGTAGCATACGCAGTGATCTACTGTAAGTTCACTGCCTTAGAAGTAGACGTCTGGTGATCTAGCGAGAAAGCTTACTCGAAAATACATAATATGCCATGTACTAGATATAACTTAGACCTGTAGAGACAATGGACGCGCTACCTTAAGTGTAAACTAACTGTCTTACTTTATTGTGGATTTAAAAAAATCAAATGCAGTGGAACCCCGCCACACGACAGTTCTTTATCTACCAACTCGTTATTATTCCCAGATACTTTTTTGGCCTCAAGAAAAGATGGAACAGTTCCTTTTTTAGATTGTCTCAGAGGGCGTCAGGAAGGGCATGAAAAAAGGGACCCTGCAGTCTTCCATCTTCTTATGCAGCAAGTGTGCTAGAATCTCTTGCCAATGTTGGTCTGCACAGTCATTGGAAACGATGTCCACGCCAGGAGGGACCAAACATTCGTGGCGCTTCCATTGTCTTCCGAGACAGAAGGATGCCATCCCAAACCCTGTTAATCTTACTACATTTTCATGGTTCAGCGGGGTTCCACTGTGTAAAGCCAGCAAAGAAATCAGCTTGATCGGGCTGGAAGGAGGGGGTGGGGGACCTTAAGAATTGTTGTTGCATCTCACGTAAGCTCACTGCACACGACGCTAATGATGCAATTTTAACTTGTCCCGAAATCGTGTACTTTAAATTAAAGCCTCAAGAGAATTAAGTTTGCCAAAGGGACTAAGAGGGAATCAGCTGTCGCCTAGTTAAATTTAGATGTAAGCACAAAAGAAATTTCAGTAGTTGCTTGGTTTTACTTTTAATTCGTTGTTAATTAATTTCTAATATCTAGAGAAACCATTGATACCGGTCTTGCCTCGGGTAACCCTGGACAAATATCAGTTTATCATTATTATTGATCAGTATTTCGGTTATGATCAAGGTTGCTTGAACAAAAAAATCTGTGTGTAAGAGAATGGAGTCCAAAAATGTAACGACAATGCCGTAGATCGAGTACACGTTAAACTAATTGTCTCCACAGCTGAACAGTGCATAGTTGTTGTATCACGTGTTAAATTGTGCACTGTACCATGGGCTGTCCAGTTTGGAAATAACTGAATATGTGCTTGAAAAATGTATTTAGTATTTTATGTAATGTATTGAATATTTTAAGCTACCGATGTTGAACCGTTAGGTTACTTTTGTTCCAAGTTGATGTAACGAACACGCAGACTCTGGAGAAATGAACTATGTACTAATTTGCAAGAACCTCATGGACGGCATTACATGTGGCTCTCAAGGATTCTTTTAACGGACAAACCTAAGTAATGGTTTTGTGATTTTTGTTATGTCATTGTTCTAGTGATGGAAATCAGATCAAACCTTTGTCTGTTGTACAGACAAAGGCCGACCAATTGTTTCAGCTTGTAGTTACCCTACTGAACTTATCTCTAGCTACTTAGACAGGATCATGGTGCCTACGGTTAAATCTTTGCCATCGTACATCACAGATACTAACCACGCATTGGCAATTTTTTTGCGATTTCAATTTTTCCGGCGAAAACAACCTTTTACTATGGACATTACTTCTTTATATACCGTAATTTCCAATAACGAAGGACTTCAGGCACTTAGGTTTTTCTTCGACCAGCGCACTGCTAAAGAACCCAGCTTTGAAACACTGCTCCGTTTAGCCGAACTACTTTTGACACTGAATTGCTTTTCATTTGCCGATAACCACTACAAACAGGTCAACGGCGTCGCTATGGGCACCAAAATGGGACCTAGCTACGCCAATCTTTTCGTAGGTTACATCGAAAATCAATTTTTCAACCAATTTAAAGGGGCTATGTCACGCTATTTTAGTATCTTTTTAAAAAGTTAAAAAGTGTCTTGGCATCGATTGAATCCCAAAACTAGTAGTCTAGCTTTGTTATTAAAGACTATCTTACGGCACTGACACTGTTTCCTGTCGTCTGTTGCTACCGATGGCAAGGATGGAAATGGATTGAGCCCAATTTTTTCAAGTTTTGATGCTATGTTTTCAAAAATCACAAAAAAAATTATTATCGTTACCTTTCCCTCATAAATTTCATTTGATATCTTCCTCATAGTTTTACAGGAGCATTTTGTGTATGAGTGAAGGCACTAGGTTATGATTTTAGCAGAATTGACCTAAAATAGCAAAATCCTCGTGACATAACCCCTTTAAGGGCACCAAACCTGAACTTTACGGCCGCTACATCGACGACTGTATTGGCGCAACTTCATCTAGCAGAGAAGAACATGATCATTTTATAACTTCTGTCAACTCCTTTAACCCTGCACTGAAATATACCTGGGAAATTTCCGAAATTTCAATCGCCTTTCTCGACATCAAAGTTTCAATCAATAGCAACGGCCTATCAACCAGTGTGCACTACAAACCTACAGATTCCCACAGTTATTTGTTGCATTCATCTTCTCATCCTTCCCATGTCAAAAACTCCATCCCGTTCTCTCAATTTCTTAGACTTCGGCGTTTATGTAGTGATGACTCCGATTTTTCCAACAAATCAGAGGAAATGTGTCATTTCTCCAAGAATCCTGGCTATCCTGATTCTTTTGTCAACACAGCTCAACACCGTGCTCAACAGATTGATCGACAATCAGCACTGCAAACGGCACAGAAGGAAGAGAATGAGAAAATTCCACTTACACTCACTTATCATCCACATAACCACGTAGCCAAAAACGTCATTTTAAAGAACTTTAAGTTACTCCAAAGTGACAAACGAAACAGGAAGAATCTTTTCACAGCCCCCATTGGTTTCATTCAAACGCGACAAAAACATAGGGAACTTTCTAGTTAGAAGTGTACTTAAATCTGCTGATCAACCAGGTACTTTTAAATGCACGCGCAAACGATGCAACACTTGTCCTTTCATTCACAATGCGGACAAAATAACAGGACCGTAACGATAGATTAAAATCACTGATCGTTTTACATGCACCTCTGCGAATGTTATCTATTGCATAACATGCACTTTATGCAAAAAGATATACATTGGTGAAACAGGGAGGAGATTAGGGGACCGTTTCCGCATCCATACCAGTCGCCCGACATTTCAATCTCCCTAATCACTCTAGTCAACATATGACGATCTAGGTGGCCTTTCCCTACACCAGGGTAACACGGAAAGCCGTAAAAATCTAGAACAAAAATTCAGTTTTCAAATCGGCACACTTAATCCCGACGGTACCAACGAACGCTTTTCATTCAATTAATTTAGTCTTGTTTTCCACGTTGCCATGTTCCCACCAATAGCGTAGCTCCACCACTCCCTGTATAAACGAAGTGCAACCCACAAATCCTTGATTTGCTCTGACGAAGGGCTAACGCTCGAAACGTCAGCTTTCAATCTCTTTACGGTGGCCAATTTACCTTATCAACTCAGTTGATAAATCCAACATTTTGTGTTTCACGTTCCCACCGACGCAGCACCACAGTTTCTTTAGAAACTAACCCCGCTTTGTCTGTTATACTTGGGTTGATTAATTACATGAAAAAAATTAAAACTGAAATTATCGATCGGCTTGTATGGAATACTCTCTTCACTCTTTCCAAAAGAGGATGACAGGATATCTTAAGCGTTCACGGATTTAAACGCAGCTTTTTCAACATTCTGCCACTATTCACCTCTAAATTGAAGTTGTGGGTGTTTGCCATTTACCAAACTTTCCCAAAAATTCTGGTCAGAAAAAAATGGAACATGTCTTTTTGGGTTGTTCTAGTGGAAAATTTCCGTGACAAACGGAAGTTCTAAAGCTAATGTAGTCTTGTTTTCCCGACTGGGATGTTCCAAACGGAAATCAGTGTTCCACTTATTCATGTTTCTTCTCTAATACCAGTTCCTCTTCTTTGACAGCATTGGAGCGATTTCACAAACCGCGGTTCTTATATGCTAATAAGAATCATTTTAATGATTCTTATTAGTTAAAACCTAATGTAAAGAACAATAAAGAAAGCACGCACCAAAGTTAAACAGTTGTTTCAAATTTTAAATTGTGCACATGCTGGTTTGTGATAGGCCACTTAAGGCATGGTTTAGACCTTATTTGCCTAAAATCTACCCAAATGTCATAACTCTGCGGGAATTTGCCAGAAAAACTCTCAAACTTGGCAGCTGTGGAAAACCTGATGACCCTAACTCAGTTTTGGCTTCAAGTGTCAATCATTTGGGTCACTTGACCAGTAAAGGCTTAACAACGGTTAAAATTTTCAGAGTGAAATGGGAATATAAAATAAATAGAATTAAATCTTTTCGGATGTCGTTCTTTTACATGCTAAGGGTTCATCATAAAGTAGCCTTTTAAACGTGCCTATACTAAGTAGGAATCCTGAAAATGATGAAAATAGGTCACATGACTTAATTAATGCTTTAATAATTTCTTATATAAATAAAAGAGACCACCTCACAAGGCGAATTCATTATAAGCTCTTAGGATGTAAAAGAATGACACCCCAAAAGATTTAATTTTGTTTCATTTCATATTCCCTATTTTACTCTAAAGATTTTAACCGTTAATCATCCTTCGCTGGTCACATGACACAAGCGTTAGGCACTTAAGGCCGCGGGTGACATGCTGCTCATGAATAAATTTGTAAGGGAAAATTTGGGGGGAAGGTCTTACGTCAAAAAACTTTACATCTTGAACGTTTGGGAGCCGATTCCGCTGAAACTTAACAGAGAGCTTCGGGAATGGTAGAAGTGCAACAAGGTTGTTTTTGATTTGATAGATTGCGCTTCTTTGCGATGCTCTGAGCTGCAAAAGTTAAGATTTTGTAAAACGCGACTCCATGTCCAAGTTTTCTCCCCGTGGAGAAAACAACACTTCTTGAATTTACCACTCATAGATCAGTTAAAACCCCTATTGTGTCACAACAGAAGCTGATTATGGGATTTCGAGTTCCATTAAAAGTTGTAAGCTTTTAAATGAGTAAAATCGGCCTTGTTTAAATTTGAAGCCTTCAATGTTCTGTTAAAAAGCGTGTTTGAAAAAACTGCTTCTGTTGTGACACTCTACAATACACCTACTTTATCTGTTTATTGTGTCAGTTCAGGAAATTCTATATCCCCGCTGCATTCTTGGACACAAAATTGGTGGTTTTAGGGCTTCCGAAGGCGTAACGAATAAACACGTATGTTTAAGGAAAGATTATGCTAATTATGGAAATTAAATTTTAGCAGGTATTGTTCACTGTCCAGAAAAGAACAATGCGTTGCAATTTAGAGACCGCAAATATTTGGATTGAAGAATATGTGTTTTTGAAGCTCTACATGTATATTATGTTTTGTTTTGTTGGAAACTTCGAAAAATGTCAAGGTGAAAAAATCCGGACTTCGACAGTATTGTTTAATTGAAAATGCTTAAAAGTCACAAGATATCCGCAGCACACGATTTAACGCACGTGCAATTACTGATTCAGAAACTGGAAGTTTTACTGAAGGCCTATTCATGAATATTTCGCGTCATGTCGCCACCATTCGTCGCACTTCGTGCATACGCTTTAAATAAATGAATACTGATGACTTAGTTTCTCACGCGCGGCCTTAAGGCTAAACACTGCGTTAAGGCCATCAAGTTATAAATGGGTGCCAAGTTTGGCAGCTTTTCAACAAATGTCCCCAAAGTTATGATCAGTTGAGTAGATTTTATGCAAATTAGGCTCTAACCATGCCTTAAGTGGTCTGAACGTTTTGTAGGGACAACAGACGGCTGCGATTGGCCTGCACTGAAATTTCCGACCCAAATTCCCAGAATTTTTTCTAAATGAAAAAGCCCTTGTGAGGTGCCCTATTTCAGGTCCTTGTTGTTTTAAATAGGTCACGTCATAGGGATTTTAAAACTGGGCTGAAAACCTATCGTACAACAAATGCTCCTAGAATACCAAGAGAAAGAAGATATCAAGTGATTTTATCAAAGGCAAAACAGACAATAACCAATTTTTAGCATTTTTTCCAAGACAAAGAAGAACTTGAAGTTTGTTAGGTTGCAATCCGTTTCCTTTTTAGCCATCTGCAACCAGACATTCTTCTTTAAAGCTTCAATTAGAGTAATTTGAAACAAAACTGGACCATTATTTAGGGTTTTCCTTATATAACGAGCGAAGTCTGGAAAGAGTACCAAACCGGTCAGGGGTAGGGGTTTAGTTGGTTACTCTGCCCAGTTTTGAATAAGTTCAAAGAACTGCAGCATGGCTGGAAATGGACTTTCATGTGGTACACGTTTCAGTTAATTCTAATTTCTTCGTGGATAAATTTCGGTATAATTAAATTTGATTTCAAATTTTGTCCATTTAATGAAATATTGGGACTTCATTAGATGGCGAAGTTACGTGTCGCTCCATTTGGAATTTGCTCAAAATATTGACTTAACATACTCAGTTGTGATAGCACGCGTCATGCCCGATTATAAGATAGGACTGACAACGACGGACAACGTGAATGGGTCTAGCCAAGCCTTGTTCTGGGAGTTGTCTAGGCAACGCAAATCTCACGCTACACTTACCCCTTATTTGAAGACATTTTGAATTATTCATGTTGTAACTTATTGCCACATAATTTTTCTTTTGTCATGAAACGTGAACAACACTAAGGAGATAAAAACAATGTTTACAGCAACCAGATCAATTTAGTTTTGCTTACGAAGGAGTTTAAATTGAATTGGTAATCGTGCGCCATTTGTTGTTTAGCAAATTCCCCTCTACAAGCGTGGGTTCAAGTTACTTCTACTTGTAAAAAAGGAAAACCAAAGATAACATAGTGCTTTTTCCGCTCTACTAATATGTAATAAGTATTTTGAGAATTTCCTTAATCACGCACTCAAGACTCGATACGTGACTGGTTTCCATAGTGTTCTTTAAGTAAAAATATTATCAGTCATTTTGTGAGCAGGTGCCTGATTTTTGAACTTTCTAAGCCTGTTTGGACTTGTAAAATGCACATAAAGAGACCTCGTGAATGATATTGGTATTTATCAATATAGCTTCAGGCGATAAGGTAGTCATAAACATGCGACGCTCAACAGAGTGGTGATTAATAGGTTTCGCAAAACATTTTCCATACCCTGCAGAGATAATTAAGCATTTTGCTATAGAAATCGCCATGAGCTAAAAAAAAAAACGTTTCTCAAATGCGCCATGAGAGGAGAGAGGATCAGATTAAACATTAATGACTGGGGGGAAGAGCTTCGCTGAGTCATTTCACTGGCTATAAATTATGTATCCAAAACTCCAAATTACGTTGTTTATGCTGTGTCTCCTCTTATCCCTATCGCGTAATGGCAGAAAAATAAGTATTCCATGAATAAAAAAAAGTCTATTTTGGACGAAACATCCACATCTTCAGTCTCTCTCAAAGTGGAAACATCGAAAGTAAGGAGGTAAGCCCACGTCACGCCAGAAATGATAACCGAATTTTCTTTTTTCATGGAATTAAATCAACATGAGTTATTTAGTCTTTAAATTACGACATGGTCTTTACAATGGTGTACGATGAATGATGTTTGAAATAGTCATAATAGATTTCTCCATTTATACCTTAATTCTCATTGGATTTATTTAGGCCATATAAGTAAACACTCGAATCATCTTGTGCAGTTCCTGATATCTACTACTGATCGGCTAATTAGTAAATTTAAGCCTAGTTGATAACAAGTAACATTTTTAAGAGGCTCTGACTAAAAATATCGAGAATCGGTGGACAAGCTCAAACAATCGAAAATCCTGATAACTTGCCAGAAGAACACTTTTGGGGAGCTATCTTCGAAAATATTACATAAACCTTCTGGAATTCTATTGTTTTCGAGAAATTGGGAAAAAACGGTTTTCCTTAATTAATTATGCAAAAATCAGGTTTAAGGACGGTGGCCCCTATTGCTAGCGCGCACATTTTCTGCGCATCGCGCGTTCGTCCCGCGCGATCGCGCGATTCCTGTATGTGCAGTCAGGTGCGAAAAATTTTAGGTGTCAGTGAGTTGTTGTTTTTGTATTTCGCTTCCGCTGTGGGAGTGTTGACCCGCAAATGGGGAACGTGAAACCAAAACGAAGTGGTAGATTTGTGAAAAAATCCGGGCCGTCGAAGCGCAAGCGCTTGCACGACGAAAAACAAACATCGACACTGGCTCCCGACAACAAGTGAAATAAGGAAAGTAGCGCGGGAGGGACGAAGTTGATTTGTCGAGAGGGTCGACGAATTGTAGAACTCGGCGTGTTCGCTGAACAGATTTGTTTTTCAGAGGATATCTGGAAAGCGACCATCTGAAAAGACCACGCGAACATCAACCTTTCGGTTAAATTCTCAAGCACTTCGCTTCCACTCCCACGGTATTGCAAATTACGTATTTGATAGTGGATTTAAAATTATAAGAATTGTTTAATTGAGGGAATTCCTACGTTGAAAACAATATTCTAAAGTGAATGATCGAATATAGAATTGTTTTGGAGTAATTTTTTTAACCTTTCGAACAAAATAATACAGCAACTGATTGTGAGTTAAAACTCTTTGCCGAATATTAAATACTTCGCAGGCGAAAAACTTGTGCCATTTTCCCCCCATAATTTATATGCGTTTGGAAGCTTCCGAAAACCTTTTTTGGGTAATTTTTGCCAGTAAACTGACAGATTACGAAGCAATACTATTTATTTTAGCAAAGTTGTTTGATAGTCGACAGAACTAAGCAGCCAGCGGGATACATGCGAATCAGTAAGAAATTCGTTTTTACATCTACAAGTCTGTCAAGTCGCTACCGGCAGCAAGTTAAAATGGCATTATTAGAGCAACTGTAGTTTCACGAGTACTCCCCTTGAACTTAATTAGCTTTCCAAAGAATGCTGCAAGAAGAACTACCGGTGAAAGTTGTGCTGAAGTCTTCTTTTTGAAGAAAAATAGGTCAAATTCACTGTTTCCTCAGCGGTCCGCTTTCTGTTTCTGGAAAACATGTGCGTGAGTTAGGAAAAAGTGAAGTTAGCTTTTAAAAATGCACGGTTACCCCTAGTTTTTATGTAATCTATCAAAAGCAGGACAACTGTTAGGTATTGTAAAATATTTTTTTTCAGAGGAAAAACCGCCTGTCAAAAGTTATTTTACAAGATGTTGCAATCTACTAGGTCAAATAATGGGCCCAAGGAGCGGAAATTCGCATATGGAATTCCGCAGCATGTTGAGAATTGTATCTGTTGTTATTCATTACAAAGCCCCTATTAGTTTAGACATCTTCACCTCCTATTTAAGTTAAATAATGGCTATCTTTTATTTTAAAAAAGAATTTTCCCAATTTAAAAAAAATGTTCAATCAGCACTTTCTTACCATATTTGGACCTAATTATCTCTGCAAAATGCACGGTGACCCTCCATTTTCTGTTTGGATTTTAACAGCCCTAGGTACGAGTAACAAATCCCACATGGAGACAAATAAGAAAAATTACCTTCCTATTAGGGCCACCGTCCTTAAAATTAAACAAATTGAATGCGCTCGCTTGTAAACAACTTGCAAAGCCAGAAAACAATTTTAATTTTTAATGATAGCAATACTCTTCTACTTTCTATCAATGGGAATTGCATGGAGTTTTGCTTTATTTATATGGTTTGGTGGTTCTTTGAAACAAAGCCATTTTGCGCACTTCGGAAAAAGGCAAAAATTGGTAAACTTTAGAGGCTTAAAATGGGTCTTGGTATGTCTAATATCGACTTGAAATAAACACCGTGATAAAGTTTGGCCCTACTTCTATTATGATATGAAATAAAAAATCTGGGCAATCCAGGCTCGCGTTGACAAAAACAGAAATTCGCGAACCAGTGTTGCCAAAATTTGCATACTTTGGATAATAGAAAAAAAACTGTAATGGAAGGACGACTTGAAATATAACAAATCGTTTACCGTAACTATTTTCGGATGGTCTTTCTACTAGATGATGCATTCGCTGATATCTTCATTTATCTTTCTGAAGAACTACCGAACAAATTTGGAAAATTGTTGGTGAAACTAGAGTGCAGTGGGTTATCATATTTTGTCAGATGTGTATACTCTGCAACACCAGTTTTTCTGGGGGAAAATACCAATGTTCTCGAAAATCCAAACGGTTTCTTATACAAATCATTAATTAAAAGCTGACGTACGCGTATAAACTGAGAGCTCAGCCGGGCTGTGTAAAGTAGGGAACACAAAAGTATGACTCAAAATAATCCAGTCACGCAACCGATCACTGCACGTTCATGCAAACGTGAAAATATTCTTCAATGAAAATCTTTTCCTCCTAAACCGTGAAAGAGTTCTCAGCGATCTTGCAAAGTAAAACCAAACAAACTGTGTATTGATATCTCTTAGATATACAGCAGCATTTAGAACTCGTAAATACCGATCCCGTTACCAGAACCTCCGCGGATTGCGTTTTTTTAAACATATTTATCCAAGTGTAATAATATTGATAGGAACAGCACAATTTTTGACAAATACGTATAAATCATAATAATAATGATGCACTTTTGCTTCCTGGCCAAAATAGTGTCATTTCAAAAAGTCGCCCAAAATCTTAGTAGCCGTTTGAAAAGAGCGATCGAGTCACGTACACAACAATATACTATTTCGCAGTTTTCTTCTCTAGAAGAGAAAGGTGTCATATCTGTCGTATGTATACGAAACTAATTCTAGACTTGCCTGTCGCAATTTTCGTCCCAGTAGAATATCAGCTGCACATGACAGTATGCCCCAAACACAGGGATGCGTACGGTATTCGCTGGAGAACTAGCCATGCATAAAACAGCGGCCAATGTAGGAGACCGCATTTAAAAACTGCCATAAGTAGAATGACAAATTGACAAAAAAGGTTCACGTGACACCGGTCACGCAACAGCTTGCGTAGAACTTTTAAAACTTCTTCTCCTTCTCTTTAGTTTTACGTAGAAATAGTATAAACCCAAAACAACGTAAGAATAGATTGAAGGAATGTTTTAGTTCATTCTTTGTGTGTCTTCAGTAAATAAAATCTTCTAAATTGAGCTCACCCAGACTACTACTTTTCATTTCATTTATGCCATTATGCAAATGTTGGCAACACTGGTTCGCGAATTTTAGTTTTTGTCAGCGCCAGCCTGAATTGCCCAGATTTTTTATTTCATATCATGATAGAAGTAGAGCCAATCTTTATCACAGAGTTTATTTCAATTCGATATTAGACATACCAACACCCATTTTAAGCCTCTGAAGTTTACCAATTTTTGCCTTTTTCCGAAGTGCGCAAAATGGCTTTGTTTCAAAGAACCACCAAACCACAGAAATAAAGCAAAACTTCATGCAAAGAAGAGTAATGCTATCATTTAAAATTAAAATTGTTTTCTGGCGTTGCAAATTGTTTAAAGGCAAGCGCTTTCAATTTGTTTAATTTTAAGCCTGATTATTGCGTAATAAATTAAGCAAAACCGTTTTTCCGAATTTCCCAAAAACAATAGAAATCTAGAAGGTTTAAGTAATATTTTCGAAGATAGCTCCCCAAAAGTTTTCTTCTGGCAAGTTATCAGGATTTTCGATTTTCTGAGCTTGTCCGCCGATTTTTGAAATTTACAGTCAGAGCCTCTTAAATGTCTTAACTTACGCCCTCTACCACTTTTTTTGCTGTTTTATAATTCAAATTATGTTCAATTTAAACGTGCTTTTTCCGCTTTGTTCGAATTTGAGCTTTTTAAACACAACACCATATTGCTTTTTGTTGAAAATGGTTTGACTTGCAGCCCAGAATACTAAGTTCTAAAGCTTGTCTTCATTATCACTATAATGAAAATCTTATCAATCTTTCCGCGTTCATAAGTGCAGAATCGAAAACTGAGCGAACAGTCTTCTGCAGCTACTAAACCTCCAGTAATAAAATTTCTATATCGCTTTCCTCGACAAACCGCGATTTTAAACTTGCACTTTTAAATTGCTCACCTTCGTGATGTGATCTTTAATAAGGCTATCTTTCGCCAGAAGATCTACACGTACCAAATTAAAGGCGAGGAAAATTGTTAGCAGTTGGATCAGACATTTTGTTTTATGCTGAAAACTCCCATGAAAAGCTATTGTTGCGATCATAATTATTGCACCTATTTTGCACACGCCCTCCTCATTCCCCTAGATAGAATTTACTCATTAAAAATGTCTCACCTTTGCGTTTGTTTCTTAAAAAAGCGGTTAAGTAATATTAAATTTAAACACGGAAAAAGAAGAATATATTGATCTCTTGCTCATGTAGCAAGAAAACGCTTGCTTATTCTTTACATTCGTATATTAAGGTCTCTACAGTGATTCAGACTGTAGTTTAATAGTCTTTTAATTCCATCTAAGTGAAATTAAAATTAACCCCTTTTCAAATGTAGTCCCCTCAAGCGTGGAACCAGGATGGTAAATTTTCAGAGCAAATTATCAATGTTGGCTTTACAAAAAACAAGGGGTAACCAAATTGGATCTATAATATTGCGAAAAATTCAGTCTTTCCTCTTTGGAGTTGTCTAGTCGACAACTGATGTCCCCAGAAGGTTTTATTTTCTCACAAAATACTGTTCAGTTTGTCGACAACAGTCGTGAACATGCTGAAGAAAAAATTGCTAACAAAAAATTGCGAAAACGACCAGACAAACATAATTGTAAATTGAAGTAACCCTGAAATTGGATTGTTCACAATCTATTCTCTGTTTAGCGACTTCGCCTCATTCTGCAGGCATGGGTATATAGCTGAGTGTACGTTTTCTTTAGTGGTGGTTATTTTTTTCCACTTTATAGGCAACTTATTTATTTTTCTTTAATTTCGTTTACCGTAGGTGAGGTTTCCCAATTTGGGAAAATCGTTTTCTTAACATAAATCCTAGCTTATAGCTAAACAAAAACAGCTAAGTAGCAATGAACTCTAAATACAAACCGTTAATTAATTACCCTGGAAAGTAAACGCAAAATGTAAATGACAGCGCCATCTTGAAGTGGGCGTTGAAAAAATTAGCCCGTGGAGTCTATTGGTAAAAAATAAGGTACGATCGATGTTGTTTATTTTTCAATATTTTACAAAATGAGGTTGAGAAGTTTTCCCTGTTGTGCCTTTGGGTGAATTTGAAGTGAATCTTTTCAAATGCGTACTCAAGACTCGATACGTGACTGTTTCGTACGATGTTTTTCAAGTAAACAATCCAGCAGCTGCATTATTTTTGACATTTCTTTTCTGACCTTCCGTGTACCTGTTTGAACTTGAAATACACATAATGGGACCTCTTGGATGAAATCATAGAAGAGGATTAAGCGATAAGTCATGTTTTAGGTTTATAATATTTGCAAAACGCCAAACTGTTGTTTTGATGCTCTGTTGGCTATTTCCGCTTACGTCTCGTTACCATCACGTGAAGGCAAAAAAATAAAGATCTCATGGACAAATAAACTAAGATTTCCGTCGATACAAGGAACACCCATAAACTTCCTTAGCCTCTAGGTATATCTGTGTGGAATCGTCGAAACGTAAGTGCAAACCGCAAATGCAAACTAAAATTTTTTTCCCCTGATTCCAATTTGAGCTATTCAGTCATTTTAACCACGCAATGTCAGTACTATTACAGTCCAAAATGTATCACGTTTGTAATTTTATGTCTCATTTCCACCGCCTACAAAAAGCTTCGCTGTGCTTTAAGGGATAACGTGCACAATTGAAAACTGCGGTAACCACTATTGATAAAATGTCCACGTCAGTTGTCATGATACCTAATTAGTCAAAACTTACAACGCCTCATCATTGTTGTCAATGGGTGGACTTCAGACCCCAGAATAACCCAAAAGCCTTTCTTTCTTCATACTGAGGTAATGAAACTGATATGACAATCTATGAACTGCGATGTTAACGTAAAATATGTAGAATGATCTTTGTAGTGTGTTCCATTTTAAACAATTGCTTTTTCAGCCTGAAGAAAAGATGCGACGAATTTCGAACCTGTGACCTCTGCGATACCGGTTGTATAAAGGCTTGAGATGTTTGGAGCAGAATCGTTTTAGGCATGTGGAATGGATGAAACGAGGTATTAGAACCCAACTCAAAAAGGGTCGAATAGCTCAAATGGTAGAGCAACGCACCGCCATCACAGGGGCCGACATAGGTTTCAATCACGCTGTAGCCTTGAAATATTTTCTACTTCTCAGGCGAAAGAAAAACAATTATTGCTACACACTACAAAGATCATTTAACTCATTTTATTTATTCACACTACAAAAGATACACGCTGTCTCTTTTATTCCAGAGCATGACTCGGAGGAGTGTTATTTGGCCTAAATAGATACCAATTAACTTGTTATGGTGCCCAGTTTAAATATTTAGGATCTATGAAAGTCATTTTGCATTGTGGAGTCTTCTAATTCCTGGGAACTATGTGACCGTCGAGAAATACTCCCCTTACAAGTGAAGTCGGATTGAGGTTTTCAATTAATCGCAGTGTTTAATTTTCAGACTTAAACTTGAAATCCATTCACGATGTCAAACGCCACAAGTAAGCCAGCTAATCTGCCCACAGATGCTGTAGCCGAACCAGGACCTGACTGGTCCGTTGCGAGGACGATATACGGATTGGTTTGGGGGCTTCGGCGTTCTGTTTGGTCTTCTTGCTATCCACTCTTTCCTCGCTTTAGTGTTTGTGAATCACAAGAAAGGATTCTGCCGCAAGCCTTTGCATGTGGCTATCAACTCGCTGCTGTTCGTTCTTGGAGCCACTCGAGCCGTTTATTTAATGTTGGATCCGTACGAGTCCAGAGAAAATGGCGTGGAGGATCCAAAATGGCTAACACTGCTACTCTTCGGAATCGCTTACCCCTGTTTGACATCCTGGCTTTGTCTCATTCACCTGGCTTTTCTGGAGGTCACCAAGCTGAAGGTCGGCCCATTAGAATACCCAGTAACAAAGTAAAGGACACTGTAAAGGAAAATGAAAGGTTTGCTATTATCAAATCTAGGAGTCAATTCCATAAACTAACCGATGTGGCGGATTTTGGCACTTTATGCTTCGATGTGTCAGATTTTAGTACTTGTTTGGCCTAACGAGGACGAAGGTATACAATGCTGATAAAAAGCTATTATGTCAATTCCACCGTTGTAGAGTTAGCCCACGCGTATTCTTAAAGCCTACCTTTAACCAGTGGCTGCAATTGAATTTGCAGTTGAAATTGAATTAGTTGTCCTTCTAGTCAGAACTTACCCGGCTGAATACAGTGTTACTTATTTCGATAATTCCTGCTGAGAGGGACTGTAGAAGTGGGTGTTTTGTCAACAACAGGCTTTGCTTACTCATCACGCAATGGAAATGAGTTAGTGGTGTAAACGGAAATAAGTAACCGAAAATTAGAGTTCTGTATAAATATTTGATTAAACACCTGTCATGCAAAATATTGGCTCAGCGAACACAAATGGTATAGTATTTTTTATTTTAAACCTTCAATATGTGTAGTCAAGGAAAAAGCGCAACATTTTAGGAAATAAAATAAGGAAATGTTCGAAAGAACCAGTTCCAGTAATTTGTGAATACGTGCAGAGGCTTTCCAAGCACACGATGAGATCAGTGCATATATTAACCTGTTCTCATTTTGTGCATATATTACCTTCCTCCACGTTTCTTTTTTCAGTGCCTTTTTGATATGAGAACATTCTTATCTCATCTTCGCCCGACCGAGTATACAATTTTGTCGACAGGACGCCGCCACTTAGCCAAAACGTGTGTGGTTCAGCGAATAGCACCAATCGAGAGACGTGAAAATTGCATGAGGAGCGTTTTCGCCAATTGTTCAGGGGCACCCAAAGAGAAGTTTTTAGCAAAATACTTGAAATATCATTTTCAGCTTGTTAGTTTGTTTCAGAGCTTTTTAGAGGCATATTTGTGTGAGCTAATACAGATTTATCTGTTTGGCGTTCTTAGCTGAAAATTTAGGCAGCAGAAAATTTTAGGAGACAGAATCCTATCCGATGGCTCTCCGAAAATGCTAGCTGACCTTAGTTTTCACTCTAAACGACAAATTTGTCCCTATGAAAACAATAGGAACCAATGAGTCCTCTTGTTACGAAAGTCCGAGGCGATATTTCGCCAAAGAAATCTCTAACTTTCGCTGCAACTGGATCCGAATATCCCAGGCAATCCGAACAGATATCCGAACAGAACCTTCGAATAATTCCGAACAGAACCTTCCGAACAGATATTCCCCTAAACGAAACGTTTGGTGCCCCTGGTTGTTCGAGTGCTTTGACTAAGGACCAGTCAATTTTCCGGTCTTTGATTTATTCTTAATGGCAAGTAAATAAGGGAACACCACCTCGCCCAAATCCCTCCGTAACGCCTCAAATCAGCCTAAGAAGTCCATCAATAGCAATAAAAACAAATGCAGAAACAAGATTACTCTTTTTTTCATTTGGAATTCTTTCTCATTTCTAAAATTTTAAGTTTATATTGTTACGTTTCCAAACAAACTGATATTTTATGGAGTGCGACAATAAGTGAGGCAACGTGAAAGAGGCTAATATAAGTGCTCAAGATAGGAACAGGTTAATAAATGCACCGGACCTCAACATGCGCTTGGGTTGTCTGTGGTGAATTAAACAAGGAGAAAATAGACCAAGTACCAGCCTTGTCTCATGTAAGGAAATAGTTCAAGTGTTGATGACTTGGGCGTATTCTCTCGTTGACCATAATTAAATTAATGTAAAAATAACGTTATTTACAAAAGGACTGTGGCCAAATTTGTAGTAGCTGTTCGCTCTGTCAGAGTCTAAGTTCGCTGATCCCTTTCAGAATAATGCTTTAAGAGGATTGGGAGACTTGAGTTTTTGAGATCTGCGATTTTCTGGTTAGAACTTACCCCTCTCGGGCTCTACACAGTTTCAGTAATGCAGGACTGTAGCACTAGTTTCAACGATTCGACAGTTAAATACTTATCATAGAAGTGGGTGTTTCATTAACTAGAAACTTTGAATGCCGGTGGCAGTGAAAGGCGTAAACAAAGCAGAAAAAAGCCAACTTAGCATGAAAACAGTAAATTAGCGTTTTAGATAAATATTTTATGACACCCAGTTGATATTAAGAAGGGACGTATGGAAACTCCCAGCTAATACGCACCGACGCTTGTAAGTTGTTTTGCATAGTCTGTTTTTTAGCCTTAGCCTTAAAGTGCACCTAACCCCTAAAATTTTTTTTCGGCTAAATAAATTCTGTTATCATCTGGAACATTTCTTCGCAAAAATTTTTGATTTGGTTTTAAAAATTCTCGATTTTCTGTGCCCTGTTAAATTGAAGAAAAATTTGGTTCACGTCCGAGTAAGAGGAACCTGGGGAGAGCCGTAGTTGTGACGTCAGATCAAGAACCAAGAATTCCACGCCGCTTAGTTTTTAGCTGTGTTTCTCTGACTTTATTTGTTCATCGAAGCCTTCTGACCGTCTAGATAATTCGAATAAAGTCATAGTATGACTAAAATTCCAATGTTGTAATCCAAAGCAGATACTGAGACGAGCTACGCGGACTCTGCTGATTTGTAGATGAATATTAGCTCTGAATACCAGATAGATGCGGAACACGAAGTCGACAGTAAACCGCCAAAGGATGAAGAAAGTGCCGTCCTACCCATATCTGCTAAAAAGCCGCTAACCAACGAAGAATGAATTACTCAATGCAAAAAGGAAATAAAGGCAAACTAAGAACTGGAACAGCAAATAAAGCAACGTACGATTGGCCTTGGAGGGCCGCGAAGAAACCGGAATGCTGAGCTTCGCCCGTGAGTGTTTACATTTTATTTCGCACGTTCGGTCTTCACGTTTGGTCTTGGTTTTCCTGCTCTCCGCTTCTCGCATTTGAGATTTATATTTAAGCTGAGGGAACCTCTTATAGAAATGGAGATTTTAATACAGCATTCCTTTCCTCATTTATTTATTTTACATAGAAGTAAATGTGGAAATTGCGATATTACTTACGTCTTGTCCATTTCTATAACCAGCATTAACAATTATAACAATTTATAACACTAGTGAATCAGGAAGGCAATTATTTTCTAAAGGACATTGACGAGAATTATAAGCACGAGAGTTTGTTAGTATCGGTTCAACTGAGATTATCTTACCAATCATTTTTCTCGCGTCACCGTGCAAGCAGTTTCCTCAGATCCCAGCGCGAGCGGAAATGTACAAATTATGTAAATCAACTGGCCCTCGCTTAACTCGCGACTCGAGGCTTCGCCGCTCATCGCTCACACTTCGATCTTCTTGCTCACACTTCGATCTTCTTTTCGCACAAAAAATGGCAATAAAAGAATTAAGAAAGAGACTGCTTGTCCTCTACTTCAACGGAGGATATGAACAAGGGATCTCTGCACAGTAATGTTTTGTTATGATCAAGTGATTTGATATGACTCAAGATAAAATTCTCATAGCGAGGCACGTTCATAGACTAGAATAAGGAATAATGGCAATGGCTTGTTATTGTGGAGAAAGCGCGTTCGGTTCTGCTGAAGGAGGACTTTCTATTAATACGGTCTTTAATTTTAAACCCTTCGCTGTTTTGGGCACCGCTTATATGTAATTATTTAGCGCTTACCGTGTAGCCAACTTGAAAAGGTAATAATTTTCTGCGCACTGCGTATCGCGGGTATTCTGTGGTTACTCGGCCGTTGAATCATTGGAAATACACTAAAAGCTATCGTTTGATCGGATACTTAAGTTGTTCATTCATTCATTCATTCATACCTTCTTCTGCGATAACAAATCTTTGCTTAAAATGCATCGAGCGTAGTATCGAGTGCTTGGAAGGCTGCCGCTTTGCTCGCTATTGCTTTACAAAATCCACTCATTTCGTCCCTTCGCCTCTGGTCGCTCGTCGTCAAAAAATGCTGTATTTTTGTAGTGATACGTCTTGTGATTCGTTTCTTTGGTTACTATGTCTCGGAGCAATACGAACGCTCGACAGTTTTCTGTACATCTTTGAGAGCTCAAGAGAAATATAGCTCCGATAGAGATAGCGCGAGACTGCAGGTTCTTGATTTGACGTCACAAGGTGACTAGTCCCATGCCCTCACTGCTCGACCCTGAACCAAAATGGTGTCCATTTTCGGCCGATTTTCCCTACTTCAACCGCGCACAGAAAATCAGGGATCAAACCAAATCAAAAACTTTTTGTGACGAAATGCTCCAAATGATAACAGAATCTATTTGACGGGGAAAAAATTTTTAGGGTTAGGTGCACTTTAAGGTAGAAAGAGTTGAAAAGCTCAATTGCATACTGATTCACTGTTTATTTCTTAAAAAGAAAAGTATGAAGCAAGCTTAAAGAATGATCTGCCTTTTGACATAGATATACGTAGTTAAGTACCCCGTGGTGAAATGAAACGTGCAGAGACTCAGGCTTACATCAAGGATATTAATGATCACTCCCCTTCTCTCTGCGAGATCAAGGAAAACGAAATGACATGACAAGATGCATGGAACGGAATGGACTAGTGGAAAGCAACAATTGGCCCGAGTTAGAGTCGGTCACTGAGTCACTCCGGCACATTTGACCCACATTTGGACAATTTTTCTTACCTTTGTTCTTTTCTTGTCTTCAGAATGCTGTGCAATCGACTGTTAACTGATTGTTTCAAGTACAAAATTATTTTCACCTGAGTGATACGAAGCGCAAACCGAGAAAAAAAGATAATGGTTGGTTTATCATACTTCACCGAATCTCCAATGACAGAAATTAAAATATATTTTCTTAATCAATCTTAAACAAAACAAGTTTTTGAAACTGAAAAAGAACTGTGGCAACTGCTCAGTTGTTTATTTTTTCATGTTTTAAATATTAATTTTCTTAATCAGTTTTAACAAAGACATAAGGCCTAAGGCGTAGTCGTTTATTAATTTTTTAATATATCAATATACGTAAGCCTGGGTATGTTTGAATTAACCGCAATAACTGTCATTCACCGAGTTTTAACAACATTCTATTTTACTGCAGTGCACGTCAATTGATGTTCCATCGAATCTGCTTTGTATAAAATATTACATCATGGACGATTAATTTGAAACTTTCTCCATGCAGTTGATAAACACGTTCTTTACAATTATTTTGAGGATGGCATAAAATTTATCATCGTTCTTTTATCAATTTTACTTCGCTTTTCAAGAAAAACATTCCCTTAACACTACACTCTGAAGATTTGCGATTCGCAATTTGTCGACGTGAATAAAATTCACTTTTATTTGCAATTGAGAAAACGCAATCGATGGCAATATTTGAAAGTTTTGTTTGCTATTAGTGTATCTTCCATAATCTCATCTTTTAAATTTCTTGCAGGCTCTCTTCTCTCCCGTGCACCTGGTTTAATTTCGTTTAATTTCGTTGTGGCTTGGAATAGACCTGTCACTTCAAGATTCATAGATCCGTTCTGGCTGCTGTTTATTGCTGGTTAATTACAATTTCAGTAAACTCACTGCAGACAGCTTGATCTGTTTTTCAAATTACTTTGAACTATGCTCACTATGCCGGGTAACTTTTTGTGCCAGCGCAGCTAGAAAGCTATCAAAAACGACTCAAAACAGGACATAGAACTTTGTTCACGCAATATTATATTCTTAGTTTTCATCAAGATCATAATATGAGTTTGCTGGCATGAGCAAGATTCAGAAACAAAAGAGTTAAACGGGAGGTAAAAAAACAACTAAAACAATTTCAAGCTCTATAGAACTCTTCACAGCAAAGTTTTCGAGAAAATAATTTTCACGAAATTACATCGGAAACCTAGCTTAAGGGTAATAACATGGCGGACGTATGCTATAGTTTTACGTTGGAGCAATTCGGTGAAAGAAGTAGTATATGGAAACCTACTTCTTACAAACGTTTTGTCTTTCAAAACGGGAGCGGCGCCGCTCCTTCACAAAAATCTTGCCGAAATGGGTATAAGGGTTCCGCATGCGTAACAAGCAAAAGGCGGCCTATGAGATATGGTTTACACACTGCTACAAAGCTCTCTGGCATCCTTTAAACATAGCTTTTTAAGGCAGCTTTAGAGGGAGGGAAGAGCTATCTTCCACTGGTTTATTAATCAACTAAACTGAGGGTATTATTTTACTATTACACCTGCCATACTTTAAGTGTACTTGTGAATGAGTTTTCTCAGTCTGATTAAGTTTTTGAGACATAAATTCAAGGAGATAAATCCCTATGGCCGGAGATAAAATTAACTCGTTACACAACTTAATCGTGTAAAAATGGTGGCTTTTTCCGTACTTAGATAGAGATAGAGTAGCAATATTATTATCACAGAATAATTTGCACGTCGAATTGCATTGTCTGCAAATTTCTATATGGACTTGTAAATTGAATGTATCTCTAACACTTTGATTAAAGAGGCGAAATTCGATTCTGGCGCGATTCATTTTTAATTCCTTTCAACTTTTCAGTCAAAATTTTCATTCTGGCTATACTAGGCGGTGCAATTATACCGGCTGGGAAATTGCACCTTCCCACTTGTAAATATTACCGAAACCTCTCTCCCTAGAAAAACTAAAACACCCTATGACAGAGAGTTTGTTGCAGTGTTACAGTTAACTGCGTATAAATGATACCTTGCGATTTATTGAACACCAAAAGTTGAAAATAATATCAGCGACTCTTCATATACTTTTATTTAATAAATCAGGCATGTTTTAATACACAAAGTCATTGAGATTAAATTGGGTTTATCTAGAAGATATATCGGTATAAGCAAAATAATAATAAAAAGACACTCTTTGGGGGTATTTTTGCGTAAAATATATAGTCTGGAATTACCACTAAATTAGATCTCGTCTGTGAACAACCATCTTGCAGGTATGCTCCGGGCACGAAGTTTAATTATTTTGTCTATAGCGAATAAAGTTCATCGCAAGATAAGCAAAATATATGGAAAGCTTATAAGTAAACTATTGTTATTCATATTTGTAATGACTTGACGTTATCTTTGCAATTTAGGACACTGTATATTGATCTCCAAATCGTAATTAAAATGAAAATTTGCAATATCCCCCTTACAAAGACACACGTCTACTAAAAGCAAAAAGATATGGCTGAATTGCTTTTATTTTGTTTCGGCAACTAAGTTTGGCAAGTTAGTCGTTTTCGTGTAAAATCGCTACCAGTTTTAATAATAGCCTGCAGCGCAGTGGTAATTTGGGCAAAAAGAACGTTGATAAGGAGGGGGGGGGGGGGGGGAGTGGAAGCGCTTGTGGTGTAAGAGATTTAATGGTAGAACTAATCGCTCAACTTGAAGTGTCTCCACAGTTTCGTCCGAGATTGTAGCTTGTTAGACGTAAAGTAATTATATTCTTGTTTTATGATACCCCTTTAACCTAAACAAACTCAATATAACAAGCAACAGCTTTATTGTTATCGGGCCTAAAAGAAAGCTAAGCTTCGCTAGCCTTATCTTAGTTTTAGCTCAGACGATTCGCTCTTCATACATTCACAAGGAACTTTAAACGCCAGTCAAAAAACCAAATATCGCAGAACACAGTACAAGCCATAAAGAATTCAAGTACGCTGCCGCCAAATTACAGCTGTATGTATGCCCAAATCGCAATTAAAATGAAAGATTGCTTTGTAGATGAAACAATATTTATTGCAAGATTAAAGTATAGCTTACTGCTTGCCATTTAACAACAATTAAGGCCAAATAACTTGCCATTATAAATTAAAATTATAATGGAACTGTAGCTGTAAACACCAACCTGCGTGCAGTCGTGTCATATTTCCCTGGAGTTTAAACGACTTTAGAGACAGGCATTATTTTGTCAGTTTTGTCATTTCCATTTTAAGGCGTATTGTACATGCAGCCCAGCAAATTAATGTCCCAAGTTCACAATCTCAGCTGCAAAAACCAATGTTTCTCTAATGAAGCTGGCCCTGAGGTATTCATCGGGCCTGTATAGTAGCCTTTTTAAATCGCATTTGTGAACTGATATGGAGGAAACTTAATTCGATGGCCGCATTTACTCATCATTCATTTTGGATACGGTACTCCTACATTTAAGGCCTGTTTATACAGAGCGCGACCACGACCACGAACGCGACCACAAACGCGAACGCGGCGCTCGCATTGGATTGGGTCCGTATAAGCATTTTGTATGAATTCGTTGATACACGCGGACCCATCATTTATTGTACAGAACTCCTAATAGCTGTCGTGTAAATGCAAATTGCATCCGGACCTGCCTACCAAACATTAAGGCGGGGCGAGAGCACCTCGGAAGGTAGCCTCTGCCCGCCAAAAAACGGGCCCGCGTGCTCAAAGTTTAGCCGCACATGTGCAGGCGCTCTTTACCAACTAAAATGAAATGGGGTCGTCGGCGACTCTGAAGCTCTGTTAACCGGGGGAAAAAATTGGTTGATGGAAGCGACGACAACTGAGGGTCTTCGGTCTTTGGTCGGAAGAAAATATCCAGTTCTCTTCACAGAGCTGTAAACGTTCAAGTGGCTACTGCGAGGTTACAGCACATGTTAACAAGTAAATAACTCAACACGCTTTTACCGTGGTTGCAGTCCTGTGTCTGTTTTCTTCTACGCGATTTCTTAGAGACCTTTTTGTTTATGCTTAATGAAATGTTATCGTATATTGATCAGTACGCGTGCCTCATCATCTCCGGGCTACGAAAAAACCTCGCTTTCTGCTTTCGTATTGTTGAACATCCAATCACCTTTTCATCGATGTGACCGAAACTTAACATAGTCGCATTGCACATAACCACTAAAGCCACAAAAACCGCTTCAGGGAAGAAAAGCTTAACCCTTGGTGTATGCCGAGCGAAAAATTGTCTAAAAATTTTAAAATACACTACGCAACCACTGCTACCGCTGATTAATGCGCCAACGGGGCTCAAATTTTTATAAGTGCCATGCACACACGGATCGAACATATAAGTGATTTGAGCCAGTAAATGACGATTACCGTGCCTTATTAAAATCGTGCGTACCAAAATGTAGGAGTTCCGTACCCGAAATAATTAAGAGTGACTGCCTGTTAGGATCGAGAATGCTCTGTCATCAGCCCATTTGGCGACTTCCTCATATTTTACCCAAAGATTCCCTTTGGTAAAATGTTCTCAAAAATCACATTTAAAAGTTTGAGCGATGTTTTAATTTTCAGAAATTCACAAAAAATTGAAAGTGCGGCCAAAGTGCGGTTTTTCGCCTGATCAAATACCCAAAATTAGGTGTGAGGACGAAGCATCGCTAGGGCATTAAAATTAATTTAATTGTGGTCAAACGTGGCATGAATTAGGAACAACTACTCTTATGCATGTTTCACTTTCAAAACAATTTAAATCTCTTAATACTGAGATTTTGCGAGCCATTTGGGAAACAGCTCTATAGAGTGCTGATAATGGCCGCAAAATGTAGGTGAACCTGGTACCTCGTCTTGCGATAATTTTACTTTACAGCCAGAGGGTTATTAAATATTTTCCATGCCAAGTTTCAAGGTCAAACTCGCAAAGCTTCCCTGTGAGAAAATCGACTGTTTTATGTCATGCGTTCGGCCCAAATCACACATTCAAGGTTTTTTAGATGAACTTAGGTTAATAAGCTTCAACTGCGCCGATAAAATTCTAACAATAATTTAAATCTTAGCAATTTGCCATTGAACTTGATGCTCCGTCATCGGCCCATTTGGCGAATTCCTCATATCTTACCCAAAGATTCCCTTTGGTAAAATGTTCTCAAAAATCACATTTAAAAGTTCGAGTGATGTTTTAATTTTCAGAAATTCACAAAAAATTGAAAGTGCGGTTTTTCGCCTGATCAAATACCCAAAATTAGGTGTGAGGACGAAGCATCGCTAGGGCATTAAAATCAATTTAATTGAGGTCAAACGTGGCATGAGTTAGGAACAACTACTCTTATGCATGTTTCACTTTCAAAACAATTTAAATCTCTTAATACTGAGATTTTGCGAGCCATTTTGAAAACAGCTCTATAGAGTGCTGATAATGGCGGCAAAATGTAGGTGAACCTGGTACCTCGTCTTGCGATAATTTTACTTTACAGCCAGAAGGTATCATTATTAAATATTTTCCATGCCAAGTTTCATGGTCAAACTCGCAAAGCTTCCCTGTGAGAAAATCAAATGTTTTATGTCTTGCGTTCGGCCCAAATCACACAAGATTTTTAGATGAACTTAGTTTAATAAGCTTCAACTGCGCCGATAAAATTCTAACAATAATTTAAATCTTAACAATTTGCCATTGAACTTGAAAAATTTACCCACTAGCAAGTAAAAAAACGTATTCTGGTGTTTGAAGGTTCTTGAAAGTCTCATTTGAGCTGAAACTCCCTCCAGTATTAGTACCGTCGGCTTGTATTCGCCTTAGGTGAATTTGTCAACATGTACAAGCGCTGCTGACATTTCAAACCGAAGAGGTTTCCCAACTTTCGTCCAATTAGCGTTTTTTTTTTCAATTTCACATTTCAATTCGTTCAACACAAAATCATGAAACACTTCATAAGTTTAAGCAGCTCAGATGGCGGCCTGCTCGCGCTGAAATCACTTGCGATCATTTCAAGAGCACTGTCAATGTCATGTAAACAAACGATTGGATGGCATTCCTACAGTCAATAATCTCTCGAGAGAGGTCAGGATGTCAAGAGCTGTAGTAACGTAACGTTAATAGAGCAGGAAGGTGATCAAAATGTCAGTGTTATAAAGGCGGTGACGATTTCAAATCAAATTCCGCCTACATAATTACAAAACTAAAAGGAAATCCGTCCGTCGCCAAACAAATGTACAGCATTTATATAAACGCTTATTATATTCCAATTATATTCCTAAGCAGTCACAAGAAACATACCCAAAAGACGTACATCTCCCTCAATGCCACACCATAGTAGCTTCCACAATCCCAAGGTTGCTGTTATGAACATCAAAGGCCTTTTGAGTCTATTTTCTGGTAGCATATTCACTATACTGGAATCTACTACGTGCTGTGAGGTCAAGTATTAAAAGCGTTTGACATTTGATACAGCTAAATCACGCAGCCCTACGTAGCGCCTGGTCACGCGCACATCGCTCCTGCGAGATTGTGTACATTTCGCTTCATTTCGCACGTGAACACATGAAGAAGCACTTTTAGATATGCGGTTTGCTTCGCCGTGATTGTCTCTCGTGTTCTAATGGCTCTTTGTAGCTATAGCACATTACTCAGTAACGGTACCCCTTGCGGGCAGTCTAGTGAATTATCCTGGTCAGCTGGAATGCGTGGTGCTCAAAGACTATACTAAAGATGTAATCGGTCACTTAGCGAGTTTTAAACTTAGCAGTGATGAAGGAGTGGGAACTGAAATGAAGTTGCTGTTAGCCAGAGCATAGTTACTCGAGGGACTGGTTATGAAACCTTGCAAGTTTCAAAGGCCATAACAAAGGTGCTGCAATTTATGTTGAAAAGTCTACGAAAGGGCACAATCTTTTGTTTTACGATCGCACACTATGACTGAATAACTTAACAGTGACATTTTTATTGGTTCGTTGCTCATGCAAACGGTAACAAAAACATAAAACAAAGGACTTTGCTGAGCTTCATAACCAGATTCTTTTATTAACTATGGCCAGAGCAGGTAAGTACCTTTTCAAAAACGAAAACCCATTTTGTGATGTTATGAACTCTGACACTTGCATGCTTAATTACATAAAAACAAATGCTTTCAGGGTTTTCTCCTTGGGAGAAAAGCATGATGCCCTGAGCATTTGCCAACGCCATAGATCCGAATTTACAATCCACTGGAGGACAAGAAAGACCCTTTGCGCAGTTCCTTTGCGCAGTTCATAAGTTGCCGATACGAAAGGGATAATAACGATGATTATAAAGCACCGAGTGCAACTTAAACGTCTTTTATATTATATGTCCAACATTTAGCCAAAGGTAATAAAGGTTTATTTTTCAAAACATAGTAAATGTTCTCTGATAGCCAACGGAGAAATTATGTCAGGAAAAATCACTCAACTTCTACATCTATATTTTTCTGTTGTAAATCATTGTTTCAATCTATTCGCAGCTTTATTAATAATTCTTTGTCTGTACAAACTGAACGGGAATCGCAAAAAGCGATAATGTGCTTTTCTTTTTAAAGGAAAAATATACGCCAACGTTTCTGTTAACCATTTTTACGCTGTACCTACATTTTGAAGTCGACTTCCCGTTCTCTTTATGCAGACCTAAACTGAGCTACTGAATATTATTGAAATAAATGTTCAGGCTTAAAGTGACTGTTCTTCCGTTCCTTTCAGAAGCAACGCTCTATTACAAATCATTACGTTTCCCCATGATGCTCATTTAACCTTCGAGTGTACAAAATAAAGCCAAGAAATACAACACTACTATTTAGAATAAGGGCGTCATATATCGATCACAGGAGTTTTGTAGACAGGTGTTGCAATAACATTTTTATTAGCTTTTTTTCGGTTTGAAAGTGAAAAAAAAGTTGTCAGTGGCGTTTAGCAAAGCTCAAACTTTTTATTCTTTCTCGGTATTCAGATTTATGCCTCGCCATCTGACGATAAGGTTTTCTTCTTAGTTTGTTAACATGAAGAGGCAAATATTTGCCTCCGTCGTGTTTACAGATTGAAAAGCAACGTGGTGACTGTCGAAGACGGAGCTTATCTTTTTGTTTTATGGGTTCTTTACAAACTTTGCTACATCTTTTCTATTAAGGAAACGAGAATACTACAGATATAACTAGCCCAAAAATAGCCGATCAATAAACTGAAGGGATAATAACTATGAAAAATATAGGCCCCCAATGCGTGCAGAACCGACGAAGTGTTGGTTCGTCTCGAAAAGAAAGCAAGCGAGGCGTGCTTGACTGCAGGTTCAATAACATTCAAGCATCTGTAACAGCAAGTTGTAGCGAAAGTGCGCAACTGTAAATAACGCTGAAATTTGACCAACTGAAAAGGCGACCAATACCCTGGAAAGGAGGTCAACTGAATTATTCACCCTTTCCACACCAAACAGCCCCACAGACTACGCCCATGACCTCATGCATTCTTCACTCAAGATCATTTTTCGCTGTCTTTTGGTCGGTCTTGCTCAAGACCCTGAATAAAAAAGCCATCACAATTCTCAAAACAGATGCATTTCAAAAAATGGGCGATAAATTTCCCAGTATAAAAGTAACCACATCTTTACGATTGATCAGCAAGGGCACCGTAACAGCCTAAAAGAATTGAACTTTTCCCCACGCCTGGGAACCAAACTTTGTGCACAGTTTCCTTTAATCATCCTCCTTAAGCCAAATTGTCAATGCAAATACGAAATAAATCCTTACTTTACTCTATCGTAGAGGCAGTGTACAGGTTACAAGAAAGTGCATTATAGGCATTTACCATTCGTTTTGACCCACTCCACCCTCGATAAATGTTTTTACTTGGCTCAACGTGCCGTGCAAACTGGCGTAACGAAAATTGTGACAGTATTTTGCCCTTTGTGTTACCGAAAGACGTAATGTAACAGCAGAGATTTGGAAAACGATTTTATCATAAAATTAAACGCTAAAAAAGTTTTAAAACTCATTTTAAAAAACTTTTAAAAAAGCAGACGACGTTTCGGCGCTACTCTACGCCATTATCAAGTCAAAAAGGAGATAGTTAAAACAAGAATATATAAAACGTGAAAACAAAAAATAGTTGTGTGCCCAGTGGGCATAATACCCAAAGTAAAACAATAGAAAACTAAAAGTTCTAATTAAAATAGGGAAATGTCAAGTAAATAGTTTGGCGCGGATGGAGTCACTTTGCATGCTGAGAGAAGGATTAATGTCCCTTATAAACAGCATCTCGTATACTACTCCGGCAGTCTGCATTTCTTTAAAACTCTGAAGAGGTGATCAATCTTTGCTCCTTTGCTGCCATGTTGTGCCTCAAGGTGTCTACCGACCGCAGAATAACGGTGCTCACTAATGCGTTGATGTAGGTGTCGGGCAGTAAACCCGACATAATTTGCATCGCGCAAATCACATTGAAATAAATATACAACGCATTGTGTGTTTATGATCAGGGGCTTGTTTTCCTTTACGCACAAAAACTGCGACGTAATGTTTAAAATCTGATGACTCAGCTCATCCGTCTTATCGCTTTGAATATTTAATTTTGTTGGATTAAACTAAAACATTAAATGTCGGTATAAATTTGTCCACAACTGAACATGCTTTTACCGAGAGTTGTGAGCGATGTATTTATATACTGTTGTGAATAGGGCACTATAAAAACATGATTATCCTTAAAGACAAACACATCGTCACAATCTCAACGTGCTAACCGGCGTGACGAAAATTGTGACAGTACTTTGTCTTTTGCGTTACCGAATGACGTAACGTTTAAAATCTGATGACTCAGCTCATCTGTCTTATCGCTTTGAATATTTTGTTGAATTAAAATTAAAATTTAAAGATCAATTTTGTCCACAACTGAACATGCCGTTACCGAGAGTTGTGAGCGATGTATTTATATACTGTTGTGAATATGGCACTATAAAAACAGATTATCGATTAAGACAAACACAACGTCAGAATCTGGAGAAATTAGTAAAAAGGCGAAGTCGTCGCTTCATCCCAAACACGTTAAAGCATGTCTTATGACGTAATCGTTAAATTCGGTTTGCTCTTCAGCAAGTCAGTGTCTCGAACTCTAAAATCGAACAAATCGGTTCAAAGTCAAAAGTAAAGCAGAAAAATTAAAAAGACCTTCTGTACCGCTTACACTATCCAAGAGGATCTAGACTAGTGTAGTAATTCATTTCCCACCTGCCAATAACCTTTCTTAACGTTGGCAGATAGATACTTTCCAAGTATTAAACATATCCATAACAACATACACCAGAATTTTCCTCTCATAACATTTACTGATCTAACGATTCTATCCATACGATGTCTCAGCAACACCTTGGTCCCACCAGCATCAACAGTGCCAATGGACTTCACCTCCTGTTATTATCAGTCCTCCTTGCTTTCTTTCACTGGTATTCCACAGATATTTCAGTCCGGCCAAAGCCAACACTGCTCGGCGGACGTGTGCTTCTCAGATACCTACGATACTTTTTATGTGGACCTTTGTCCTATCGTGCGTGGGTGCGTGTGTGTACTAATCGATGTCTGTGTACAACTTCTTCTCTATATGTTCAGAGGTCAGCACAACACAGTCGAAGCAAATCTTCCACCAAGCCTCCGTCACCTTTCTTGACCTGCCAATTTAAAATGGCGACTCGTCCGCTCTTGTTCTCACGTCATCCCATCCCGTGGGCCATAGCGAAATACACACCTTGTGAGCCTTACAGGACGTATTTTTACCGACCAAACCAGTCCACGGTCTTGTCACGACTGCTCTAACTCGACTTCGTCGGTTAAAAAACATAGGCCTGCAATGCATGCAGAACCGACGAAGTGTTGGTTTGTCTCGAAAAGAAAGCAAGCGAGCCGTGCGTGACTGCAGCTTCAATAACATTCAAGCACCTGTAACAGCAAGTTGCAGTAAAAGTGTGTAACTGTAACTAACGCTTGAATTTGACCAACTGAAAAGGCGACCAATACCCTGGAAAGGAGGTCAACTGAATTATTCACCCTCTCCTCACCAAACATAGCTCCATAGACTATGCATTCTTCACTCAAGATCATTTTTCGCTGTCTTTTGGTCGGTCATCCTCAAAACCCGGAACAAAAATTCTCAAAACAGACGCATTTCAAAAAATGGGCGACAAATGTCCCAATATGAAAGTAACCACATCAGTATGGGCACCGTAACAGCCCAAAAGAATTGAACTTTTCCCGATACCTGGGAACCACGCTTTGTGCAAAGTTCCTTTAATCATGTCAAGGACTCCTTAAGCCAAATTGTGAATGCAAATACGAAATAAATCATTGCTATGCTCTATCGTACAGGTTACAAGAAAGCGCATTATAGGCATTTACCAGTCGTTTTGACCCACTCCACCTTCGACAAATGTTTTTACTTGGTTCAACGTGCTAACTGGAGTAACGAAAATTGTGACAGTATTTTGCCCTTTGCGTTACCGAATGACGTTATGTTTAAAATCTGATGACTCAGCTCATCTGTCTCATCGCTTTGTATATTTAATTTTGTTGAATTAAACTAAAAAATTAAATGTTGATATACATTTGTCCACAACTGAACATGCTTTTACCAAGAGTTGTGAGCAATGTATTTATATACTGTTGTGAATAGGGCACTATAAAAACATGATTATCGATAAAGACAAACACATCGTCAGAATTTCAACGTGCTTACCGACGTGACGAAAATTGTGACAGTATTTTGTCTTTTGCGTTACCGAATGACGTACTGTTTAAAATCGGATGACTCAGCTCATCTGTCTTATCCACAACTGAACATGCCGTTATCAAGAGTTGTAAGCGAAGCATTTATATACTGTTGTGAATATGGCAGTATACAAACATGATTATCGATCTGGAGAAATTAGTAAAAAGTAGACTTGCCCACAAGTCGAGCTCAGAGATTTTTTTTTTTTGGAAGCGCGATTTCGGAAGCGTGAAACCCATGAGAAGCGAAGGACGTTTGAGAAAGTCTAAGTAAAAAAGCGAAGTCGTCGCTTTATCTCAAACACGTTAAAGCATGTCTTATGACCTAATCGTTAAATCCGGTTTGTTCTTCCGGAGTCAGCAAGTCTGAGTGTCTCGAACTCTAAAATCGAACAAATTGGTTCAAAATCAAAACTAAAGCAGAAAAATTAAAAAGACTAACTTCTGTGCCGCTTATAATATACTATCCAAGAAGATCCAGCCCCTTGTAGTAATTCATTTCCCACCTGCGAATAACCTTTCTTAACGTTGGTAGCTAGATACTTTCCAAGTTACTGTATTAAACATAACCACAACAACGTACACCAGAATTTTCCTCTCATAACATTTACTGTGAAAGATTCTATCCTTACGATGTCTCAGCAACACTTTGGTCCCACCAGCATCAACAGTGCGACTGGACTTCACCTCCTGTTATTATCAGTCCTCCTTGCTTTCTTTCACTAGTATTGCACAGATATTTCAGTCCGGCCAAAGCCAACACTGCTCGACGGACGTGTGCTTCTATACCTACGATACTTTTTATGTGGACCCTTGTCCTATCGTGCGTGTGTGTGTGTACTGATCGATGTATGTGTACAACTTCTTCTCTATATGTTCAGCTGCCAGCACAAAATTATACTACAACACAGTCGAAGCAAATCTTCCACCAAGCCTCCGTCACCTTTCTTGACCTGCCAATTCAAAATGGCGACTCTTGTCACGACTGCTCTAACTCGACTTGGTCGGTTAAACATAGGCCCGCAATGCGTGCAGAACCGACGAAGTGTTGGTTTGTCTCGAAAAGAAAGCAAGCAAGCCGTGCGTGACTGCAGCTTCAATAACATTCAAGCACCTGTAACAGCAAGTTGCAGTAAAAGTGTGTAACTGTAACTAACGCTTGAATTTGACCAACTGAAAAGCGACCAATACCCTGGAAAGGAGGTCAACTGAATTATTCACCCTCTCCTCACCAAACATAGCTCCACAGACTATGCATTCTTCACTCAAGATCATTTTTCGCTGTCTTTTGGTCGGTCTTCCTCAAAACCCGGAACAAAAATTCTCAAAACAGACACATCTCAAAATATGGGCGACAAATTTTCCCAATATAAAAGTAACCCACATCTTCACGATTGATCAGTATGGGCACCGTAACAGCCCAAACCCATACCTGGGAACCACGCTTTGTGCACAGTTTCCTTTAATCATGTCAAGGACTCCTTAAGCCAACTTGTGAATGCAAATACTAAATAAATCATTGCTATGCTCTATCGTACAGGTTACAAGAAAGCGCATTATAGGCATTTACCGGTCGTTTTGACCCACTCCACCCTCGACAAATGTTTTTACTTGGTTCAACGTGCTAACTGGCGTAACGAAAATTGTGACAGTATTTTGCCCTTTTGCGTTACCGAATGACCTCATGTTTAAAAACTGATGACTCAGCTCATCTGTCTTATCGCTTTGAATATTTTGTTGAATTAAAATTAAAATTTAAAGATAAATTTTGTCCACAACTGAACATGCCGTTATCAAGAGTTGTAAGCGAAGCATTTATATACTGTTGTGAATATGGCACTATACAAACATGGTTTTCGATCTGGAGAAATTAGTAAAAAGCGAAGTCGTCGCTTTATCTCAAACACGTTAAAGCATGTCTTATGACGTAATCGTTAAATCTGGTTTCCTCTTCCGCAGTCAGCAAGTCAGTGTCTAGAACTCTAAAATCGAACAAATCGGTTCAAAATCAAAAGTAAAGCAGAAAAATTAAAAAGACTAACTGGTATATCCTTCTGTGCCGCTTACAGTATACTATCCAAGAAGATCCAGCCTCGTGTCGTAATTCATTTCCCACCTGCCAATAGCCTTTCTTAACGTTGGCAGCTAGACATTTTCAAGTAATAAACATAACCGCAACAACATACACCAGAATTTTCCTTTCATAACCTTTACTGAGAACGATTCTATCCTTACGATGTCTCAGCAACACTTTGGTCCCACCAGCAGCAACAGTGCCACTGGACTTCACCTCCTGTTATTATCAGTCCTCCTTGCTTTCTTTCACTAGTATTGCACAGACATTTCAGTCCGGTCAAAACCAACACTGCTCGGCGGAAGTGTCCTTCTATACCTACGATACTTTTTATTTGGACCCTTGTCCTATCGTGCGTGCGTGTGTGTACTAATCGATGGGCTTAACTGCAGAATACGTCATCCCATCCCATGGGCCATAGCGAAATACACACCTTGTGAGTCTTACACGACGTATTTTGACGGACGAAACCAGTCGACGCTCTTGACACGACTGCTCTAACTCGACTTCGTCGGTTAAAAAGGACCTAGCGCAACGTAATCGTCTTTCATTTGATAGGAAAAGCATTTAGCCACAGTGGGGTAATAAAAGTTCATTGATCAAAACATTGTGAATGTTTTTTCTTATAGCCAAGGGTTAAATTGTGTCCGACACACACACTCACACACACACACACACACACACACACACACACAGCTAACTTGTTTTTCTTTTTAAAGGAAAAACACGCGCCAATGTTTCTCTTAATAAGTTTGACGCCTTAGTGAGCAAATGGAGTGTTGCTATGGAAAACTGGAAATTGGGATACGAAATGTGGGTGAATGACCGATCCTGTGGTGCTAATTGCTCTAAAGCGTGAAAGGTGCCACTACATTTTGAATTCGACTTCCCGTTGTTTTTGTGCAGACATTAACTAAGCTACTGAATACTATTGAAATAAATGTTTGAGCTTTAAGTTAGCTGATGTCAGAAAGACAAAAAAAGCCAACCAAACATATGTAGATCATCCAAAAGTTGACTTACTGGACCTTTTATTCGAAAGTAATAAACCTACGTGTATTCATTGATCTGTTTAACCAGGATTTTAACTGAAACAGTCGCATAAACAGCATAAGCTATCCAGTTTCCACTGGCGGTTCTACCAGAAATTGTTGTGTAGCACATTGAGGAACGAGCCCTTAAAACCTACAAACACACGCTATGACTTTGGTTACGTTACGTGGACAACACCTTCACTCATGTACACAAAAACGAAATCGGCTCCTTTTGCAACATGGTAACGGACAAACCCCTTGCAGACAGTTCACCAAGGGGATTCACGAAAATGCGAACGATACAAACCTACGGAGTACACGCCTAGTCATCCTATAGCTTTATGTTTCACAAAGCAACTATTCTGCTAACTTACGAGCGCAACTGTGGTTCGCGACACGGGTTCGACACACCAGACAACTACTTGTTTTCGTCGGTTCCGGTTAACGACGAAAACAAGAACCTAAACAGTTGTTTTTCGAAGGAACAAATACATAGAAGACCGCTCAACCTAACAAATCGAAAACTAACCCTAAGACTATTGCATGTTGCAGTTTACGTGTTGCAATTTTTCAGCCCGATTTCTCCCATTGGTAAAGGTTTGTTGTACTGCGTGACCAATATTTACATCTAAAGTACAAGACAAGGTGGTATAACTACGTATAAGTTAAGAATAAAAGTGTTAAAAATGCAAATATCTTCTTACCTTTTCATCTCAGTGTGTTAGGAGAAATGGACTGAACCTTGAAGAAACGTGCTAATTGAAAGATGCAAGTAAGGATTATTGGCCTATTAGAGCTCGATTTATAAACACCGCTAAATTAAACTTTTTTTCTTTCTTATGTTATAAATTAAATTTATAACATAAGAAGGAAAAAAAAGTCCAATTTAGCAGTGTTTATAAATCGAGCTCTTAGGCTCAGGCAATAAGCTGACATTTAGCGAGAGTGAAATTAAAAACTCTGTGACTGTCCTTGTGTTCCGTCAAGTAGCGTTCTACTAGACATTATTGTTTTATCTTTAATGGTCATTTTTCGATTGCACAAATGAAGTCCAGATCTCTGAGACCACCATGATATAAAGAATAACTGGACCATTCATCGACCGGAGACTAGTTACGCGTAGACAGGTGTCGCATGACATTTGTTCTTGTTCTTTTGGAAAGCGAAAATTAGTTGTCATTAGCGTTAAGCAAAGTCTAAACTTCTTATTATTCAGATCTTTGCTTGACCAGCTGATGGTAAGGTTTTCTTTTCATTTTGTTAATAAGCTAGCGGCGGATATTTGCTTCGTGCTCACTGAATGCCGGATTACCCATAATGTGATTTTGTACTAGCAACTGAGCTTCTCTTATTCTTTTAAAAGAGTTTCTTAGATTTTTGCCAGAGCAGTTAAGGAAAAGATCATGCAAATTTCAAAAGAAGCCTATAAGTCGGTGACGAGGAGGGAGGAATAATAATAATGATAACAAAGCACCGAGTGCAACTTGATCGCCTTTCATTTTATATGTAAAACATTTGCCGGCCAAAGGTAATTTACACTTTTAACATAGTGTGTGTGGTTTTAAGGGCTCGTTCCTCAATGTGCTGCAAAACAATTTCTGATAGAACCGCCAGTGGAAACTGGATAGCTTATGCTGTTTATGCGACTGTTTCAGTTAAAACCCTGGTTAAACAGATCAATGTATACACGTTGGTTTATTACTTCAATACTGTATAGTAGCTTGGTTTAGGTATGCACAAAAACAAAGGGAAGTCGAATTCAAAATGTAGTGACACCTTTCACGCTTTAGGGTAGTTAGCACAATAGGATGTCTAGCTACTCGGTCATTTACCCACATTTCGTATCCCAATTTCCAGTTTTCCATAGCAACACTCCATTTGAACACTAAGGCGTCAAACTTATTAAGAGAAACATTGGCGCGTGCTTTTCCTTTAAAAAGAAAAACAAGTTATCTCTGTGTGTGTGTGTTCCGTCTGTACAGACAAAAATACTGGTAATAATACAGCGGAAATTAGATTTTAACATGATTTACAGAAAATGCTATGTGAGAATTGATATTTTCGGACACAATTTTACAGTTGGCTATAAGAAAAAACATTCACAATGTTTTGATCAATGGAATTATATTACCCGGCTGTGGCTAATACTTTTCCTATCAAATGAAAGACGATTACGTTGCGCTGGGTCCTTTTTTTCATCGTTATTATCCCTTGTTTATTGATCAGCTATTTTTGGACTAGTTATATCTGTAGTATTCTCGTTTCCTTAATAGAAAAGATGTAGCAAAGTTTGTAAAGAACCCATAAAACAGAAAGGTAACCTCCGTTTTTGTCAGTCACAATGTTGCTTTTCACTCTGTAAACACGACGGAGGTCATGTTAACAAACCGAAGAAAAAAACCTTATCGTCAGATGGCTATGCATGGATGTGAATACCGAGAAGGAATAGCAAGTTTAAACTTTGCTAAACGCCAGTGACAACTATTTTTTCACTTTCAAACCGGAAAAAAGCTAATAAAAATGTTATTGCGACAACTGTCTACAAAACTCCTGTGATCGATATATGACGCCCTTATTCTTAGATAGTGGTCTTATCTTTCTTGGCTTTATTTTGTGCACTCGAAGACTAAATGAGCATCATGGGAAAAAGTAATGATTAGTATAGAGCGCTCCTTCTGAAAGGAACGGAAGAACAGTCACTTCAAGTTCAAACATTTATTTCAATAATATTCAGTAGCTCAGTTTAGGTCTGCATAAAGAGAACGGGAAGTCGACTTCAAAATGTAGGGACAGCTTTTACGCTTTGGAGCAATTTGCACCACAGGATACCCAGCTACTCGGTTGTTCACCAACATTTCATATTCAAATTTCTAGTTTTTTCTCTTACACCGAAACACTCCTTTTGAACTCTAAGGCGTAAAAATGGTTACGAAAAACGTTGGCGTATATTTTTTCCTATAAAAAGAAAAGCACATTATCGCTTTTTGCGAGTCCCGTTCAGTTTGTACAGACAAAGAATTATCAAAAAGTTGCGAATAGATTAAAACAATAAATTACAGCAGAAAAATATAGATATAGGAGTTGAGTGTTTTTTTCAGACATAATTTGACCGTTGGCTATCAGAAAAACATTCACTATGTTTTGAAAAATATAAAAATATAAAAGACGTTTAAGTTGCACTTGGTGCTTTATCATCATCGTTATTATCCCTTTCTTATCGGCAACTTACGAACCGCGCAAAGGAACTGCGCAAAGGGTTTTTCTTCTCCTCCAGAGGATTCTATATTCGGATCTATGGCTTGGGCAAATGCTCAGGGCATAATGCTTTTCTCCCAAGAGAAAACCCCTGAAAGCATTTGTGTTATGTAATTATTGAAGCATGCAAGTGTCAGAGTTCATAACATCACAAAATGGGTTTTCGTTTTTGAAAAGGTACTTACCGGCTCTGGCTAACAACAACTTCATTTCAGTTCCCACTCCTTCATCACTGCTAAGTTTAAAACTCGCTAAGTGACCGATTACATCTTTAGTATAGTCTTTGAGCGCCACGCATTCCAGCTGACCAGGATAATCACTAGACTGCCCGCAAGGGGTACCGTTACTGAGTAATGTGCTATAGCTACAAAGAGCCATTGGAACACGAGAAACAATCACGGCGAAGCAAACCGCATATCTAAAAGTGCTTCTTCATGCGTTCACGTGCGAAATGAAGCGAATTGTACACAATTTTGCAGGAGCGGTGTGCGCGTGACCAGGCGCTACGTAGGGGTTGCGTGATTTAGCTGTATCAAATGTCAAACCGGCTTTTAACTGGCATTCTCGCTAAAAGCGGTCCACTCGATTTCGGGTTTGGTACACATGTATCAAAACCACTTTATTTATTTTCCAATTCTTTATTTTCGCTTTGCTACAAGCCAAAAACCAATTTTGCCCGCAACGGGGTTTCGGCGGTGATCAAAAGGCTGAAATTTACGGATTTTGAGATGTGCGCTACGGCCAACTAAATGCAGGTTACCAAATTTTGCTTTGACCTAGTATCTAAGATACACCGACCAAGTTCACAGACAAAATGTGGAAAAAGTTGATAAAGTTTTGAGCACGTCAGGTGAAGTTAAAGACAACCTACTCTGAAGCATATAATAAGATGTAAGCTCAAACGTGCGGGTATCTCCTGGATCACAAGCGAAAACAGGTTAGAACTCCGCCATTGACAGCGTGTTAACGTTAATATCGCTCGTGTCAAAGGTCACTTACATCACCCTAGAACTTGGCAAAAATACTTTATTCGGGGATCCTAACCCATTGCTGTCCACCAAAATAAATGTCTATCGCTTCCTTTAATGTTCGTACATCCAATTTTGATCCAGAACAGGATGAAAGTTGCGTTAAGTTGATAAGTATTCATGGCGGGTGACGCTCAACAAAGTAAACAACGTCGGGTATCGTAGTTGATCCAGATTTCTGCTCCGGTAAGGAATCCAAAACATTTTCAAGATTCCTAGAAGAAGAAAATAAGTTATGTAGTTGAACTGTAACAATGAATTTAGGCTGTTCAACACCTCCTACAACTTGGACGCGGTCAAGGCAGAAAAATATAATTTGAAAAGTTGCAACGAAAATCGTGCTAGTTGTCCAGACTCACCTGGGAACTGGCCCGCCAGAAGGTGAAATGAGATTATTTTCGCCTATTCGCCTGAGTGTCCGTTTTAGCCTTGGCTCTAGTCGTTCGGTAATGGACTGTAGGAATCTTCTTTTCAGTATAAAGAGAAATTGTGAAGTTCGCAGTAGTTGGAATTACTCATCTCAGAAGACTTGGGACGACCCGACGTTTGCCTACGTCACAATTTGTCACACAATCTTATCGATGTCGCGCGACTAACTTAGTAGCAAGCGAAAAGAGAAATTTAAAAAAAAAATCATTTGCGATTTAGGCCCTGTGCACTTAATGATAATTTATGGAAAGTGGTGAACAGGTTTCATCTAGCAAGTGAGAGAAAAAAGTGCGAGCGTGACGGGGTGCATTGGCGTTCACTGAAAACATATAGAGGATATTACACGGCGGCGCGAAGATAGGAATTTTATTTTCGAGTGGTAAAATATTGTCTTTTACCACGAGAAAATAAAATTCATATATTCAAGCCACCATGTAATATTCTTTCTATTATATAGAGAAGAGTATCTTTGCACAAGAGTAAGAGAATAAGAGAGTGTAAGAGCGGAAAATGACGTCATCGATATCCTCACTAGTGAGGATATGGAAAATACGCCACTTGAGTCCCAGATGTAGTTTCGTGTGAACTTTACGAGTGGTCTGCTTTCCACTAAAACACTCTTGTTTATATCATATGGAGAAATACGTCACAGCCGGCACGGTAAAAAGTTGGAATAATGAATAGGAAATATCAAATATAGCAGGAAACGTGAGTTGTTCTCAAACTGAGCAGTTGAGAGAGAAAACATTTCTATACTTACGACTAGTTACGTAAAATAAATCAATCATTAAATAAATATTCATTCCAACGCCGAGGAATCACTGGACTGGGGAGCACTACCAATCTAAGATATCCTCAGTGCCACTTCAAATATTGGACGAGGTGGGGGTGTTGAAAGAGAGCATATCACAAAAATCAACGACTGCGAGCCAACAATTGTATAGGTGTGGCTGCACGTTTATTCAATCCAGAAAATAATGACAATATATGAAAAGATAGACGCTTTCTTGATATCTTTATCACTCCGTGACTCGCTTGACCAGACTGCGTTTTCTAACTGTCACAGAAAGTTGATGAGCATTAGTTCTTCACCACATTGGCCAGGGCAATAAAACCGAGTCACAAAGATCCTGAAGGTTCCAATCAAGACGCTCTGTTTGAATGCTAGACCGGAGCCAGGATGCTTTTGTGAGTTCTCCACATCAGAGGGACTCCAAGACCACATCCACTTTGGGCAGCACGACAAGGCAGCAACCGTCAGAAGGTTTGTATGAAAGACGTGACTGGGCATCCACGTTTTCATCACTGGCACTAGAATCCAAGCTATCAGCAGGGGGAGGCTCCACCCCTAAGCTCAAACCCTTACCCTTTAATATACCAGCTTTTTACCCAAATTGCACCCTTTTCATAACCTAGAGTAAAAATGTAGCCCTTTCTTATACACATGTTTATATCCCAAGGATAAGCCAAGAATATATATCTCATTGTCGCAACGTTTGTATCTGGGCTTTCAGTCGCCCTGAGTCGGTTACTAAAGGCCCTCAACTTTCGTGTGTTCCGCGTCATTTTTGCCAGAATTTGGTACCTTTTTATATACTTAATAGCTGCTTTCTCTTTTACTTAGCAGCGCCCTTTGCTGAACTTTAATATACTTAATATACTAAGATAACGATTTTTCCAATCTTTCACTACGCTGCAGGCTCAAAAAGTCACCCTTTTCGGCGGAGCCTCCCCGTATACTCCACTATAGAAAATGCCCTCCCCCCCCCCCCCCAATTGGAAAGTGTTTGTGAAGTAACAATCGAATTGTGCGACATGGGCTGGCACTTCAGAGACCAAGAGGAAAGGATCGAGGATTTCGGAGAGGGTAAAAGAGTACCCTACAACGCGATTTGATATTGGCGAGGAAACACTACGAATAGCTGATTCAGTCAGTCAGGAATCAGGGTTATGGGTTCCTGATTCAGTACAGGTGTCAGGGGACATGAGCAAGGCCATATTTGACATTTCCTATTCATATTTCCAACTTACGACTGTACCGTGTGTTGTGACGTGTTTCTCTTTATGATATAAACAAGAGTGTCTTAGTGGAAAGTAGACCACTTGTAAAGTTCACACGAAACTACATCTGGGACTCGAGTGGCGTATTTCCATATCCTCACTAGTGAGGATATCGATGACGTCATTTTCCGCTCTTACACTCTCTTATTCTCTTACTCTTGTGCAAAAATACTCTTCTCTATATAATAGAAAGAATATTACATGGTGGCTTGAATATATGAATTTTATTTTCTCGTGGTAAAAGACTATTTTACCACTCGAAATTAAAATTCCTATCTTCGCGCCGCCGTGTAATGTCTTCTACATGTTTTCAGTGAACGCCAATGCACCCCGTCACGCTCGCACTTTTTTTCTCTCACTTGCTAGATGAAACCTGTTCACCACTTTCCACAAATTATCATTAAGTGCACAGGGCCTAAATCGCAAATGATTTTTTTTTTAATTTCTCTTTTCGCTTGCTACTAAGTTAGTCGCGCGACATTGATAAGATTGTGTGACAAATTGTGACGTAGGCAAACGTCGGGGTCGTTCCAAGTCTTCTGAGATGAGTAATTCCAACTACTTCGAACTTCACAATTTCTCTTTATACTGAAAAGAAGATTCCTACAGTCCATTACCGAACGACTAGAGTCAAGGCTAAAACGGACACTCAGGCGACTTAGGCGAAAATAATCCCATTTCACCTTCTGGCGGGCCAGTTCGCAGGTGAGTCTGGACAACTAGCACTTTAAAAGTACATCATCACGAGTGGAGTGTTTTTTAATTGAAATCTGTGAGTAAAACTTGAGCTCGATGACTGGACTTGTACCATATGTAGCATTTTTTGAGTGGCAGGACACTTTTCGTTTCCGTCTACACTTTTGGCAATAAATTGTGCACGAACTACTGAATTTGCTAAACTTTTATACGTGTGGAGTATTTGTATCTCAAAACTGGGAGTAATACTGGCACCCATTGAATGTTTGATCTCTTATGTTTTGAGTGACAGGAAACGTTTAATGTCGCTTAGAACTAGATTGTTTTGTCAATAATGTGGCCAAAACTAGTAAATTCAGCAAGTGTTTACGCGATGAGTTTCTATTTCGAAAATCTGCAATTGAAACTAATTACTGCCTTTAAATCTGATTAGTCTTCGGGATTCAAAAACTCATGCGGAGTATTTTACCCAATAAAAAGCATCCTGCTGTTATACTTCAGATTGCAACTAATCAGAAGCGTTCGTGTCTTCGACTTCGTGTGGCGAGGTTGGCATGCTTTAATTTTTATTTCGAGTTCTGACTGGTCCATTGTCTTATTTGACTTTTTCTTTGAGCCAGGTGCTTTTAATTATATAGTTGTTCATGCAAGGACACAGATTTGAAAGAACAAATCGCCCTGACTTTGAACGAAGTCGTACGTGTGCCCACACGTTTTGAATCGATCAAGGTCAAGAAAGCTCGTTTAGACTGACGTAAGTGTTTTTGGCAATAAAACAGTATCATATCTTTAAAACGAATGAAAGCTGTGTTCTATTAGTTCTTGTAAGAGAGGTTTTAACCTCTATTGTTATGACTGCTACTGTTTTGCGCGAACTCTCTGGAAGGTTGTGTAATACTGTAAGCTATTGTACAAGCCATAGAAAGCTCAGCCAATCAAAAGCACGTCTGAAATGTCCACCACAGCTAAGGAGAAGGATTTACAGCTTTGCTATATAAGCCATAAGCACCGCCGAACATTGAGTAAAGCTGCAGGCCACAACAAGCAAATCCCAAAATACTTGTAGCAAAAGTGACCTTAGTGACATTAGAAGTCCTTGTTTTTTTTATCTCTTTGCACTCGACATTGCAGCGATTTTCCCAAGTTCGATCGTTTCGAGTTGTCTCTGTACCCTGCTAGCGCGATTTATGACTTTCAATCCGCTATAAATAAAGCTTGTTGACAGAAGAATTCCCCAAAGAATAAAAAATGATTGGCATACGATCAATAATGCAGCGAAGTTTGGTTTGCTAGCGGTCGTTGTTTCCTCAGTTAGGACGAGAACAAAATGCGTTGTAATGACAGCCCCCAAAAAGCGTACGCTTTGGAGCTTTTTGGATCCAATTTGAGTCTTTGCAACTTCAAGAAAAGCCAAATGGATCAAACAAAACGAAGACGTTAAACAGGGGAAAGTGATGCCGAAGAGCGGCTTAGTTCAGAACCAATACGGGCTTTTAACACCATGGTCTCTGGACGAGTAAGGGTCCAAATACAAGCATAAAACTCGCGTTGTTCCTAACGTCAACAGCAAAGCGTTTATGGTTATAAACATGGGCTTCCGACCAAATCCTTGTCTTGTTTTGACTTGGGCTAGGACGAGGAACGAGCTCACGGCTAGAGCGCTGAAGAGGACACCAAATCCAGCCCAGTGGAACTCCCATGCGATTCCCCAAGGCTGTTTTGCTACTGGCCAGTATGGTCCTGGCTCGGCATCTGGAACCGAAGATACATGCGATTCAAGTGACGGTTTGATTGATGATGAGCTTGGCTTGTTATGGTGAAGCAATCCGTGAAACGAGTGATACGCGTGAAAATGGGTTTACATACTAGGTAAACAGTGTTAACTTATAATTAAATTGCCCAGCTGCTCGGAACAGTACCGAAATGTGCCACAGTGGTAGAATCACTCTGAAATCAAAACTTTTCGCATGAGTTGACGAACGTAGTCCGACAGAATGGTGAAATAATTGTGCATTTTGTGGTAAAAGCCCCAAACTTGGCACAATGACAGTTTATGGCATAGTAAACAATATTAGATATGGAACCCAGCGAGATCTATCCCATAATTGAGATTAGAGCAGGTTCAATTTCTACCACTGGGATTCCAGCATGGAAACGAGGCTAACACAAAATATTCCTAATAACACCTGTATTTATGTATGCAAAACAGTAAAACACCTAACAATTAAAAGGGAAATGCAAACCAAATATGTAGGACGGGTTAAGAAGGGTCACGTGACCTATCAGCATGGAAACGAGGCTGACAAAGAATATTCTTATGAAAGAATATTCTTATGTATATTTTTATGAATGTAAAACAGTCAAACACCAACCAAAACACCTACAAAATGGAAGGGCAATGCAAACCAAACATATATGATAGGTTAAGAAGGGTCACGTGATCTCTAATCATGCAAACGAGGATGAATGAAATATTCCTATTATCACGAATTATGCCCGAAAAATGCTAATAAAAGCATGAATTAGGCTACATCGTTTCGTCTTTGATGTGTCTCGTGAAGAAAAAGATCGCTGTCAACATCATGGCAGGCGCTATCGCGATAGGTAGCTTTGTTCTTTTCATTCAAACCAACTGTTTCATTTGTTGACAGTACTGATACATTCATTAATCAGTATAGCTATCACAATACCTTCACTTTAACTCAAGAGACCAAGTTAATACGTCTTATTAAACTGGCAGACTGAGCCGTACTTGTGATAAAATGAGCTTTTACTTCGCTCCAAATGCCTTCCTTCTAGCGTGTATAGTGTTCTAGGGAAAGTCATAACAGGTGTTCCGCTTTAATAGGGGTGGCGAATGTTGAATCCCAGACTTACACTTTAAAAACCGAGAAGAAGACTTTTAGGCTATTGTAACTGCAAGACAGTCACAAATAGGAAAACATAGGCACACAATGCGCGCAGAGCCAATGACGTTTTTTTTTCACAATACGGTGAAATTTATCCTGACAACCTATGGGACTTTACACCTCCGGTAAGTCCCACCCTAACCCCTCAGCCCCCCCCCCCCCCCCCCAACACCACCACCACCACCACCGAAAAGATCTTGTGGTTATCTACTATAAAACCTGGTAATGATTCAGCAGCGTGACTACGCGGAGTAAAAAAAACCAAGAAAGCTCTTTGTTTCACGGTTCTTCAAAGAACACAGACAAAAACAAGTAAACTTAAACTTAAACTCACCGTCGAAAAGTATTGCATACATAATTTAGGCAAAGATCAGTGGAAAGTTAACAATTTTACTTCAGAAATAAATGCAAGTTGCGGTTGAACCTTTTCATTTCTTACTTCTACCGGCGAATATCCAATACTTTTCAGTGCTCATAAACGGTCAACTTTCTAAAGGGTGCCGTTTTGACGCTCTGCGTGATTTGCGTGACACGCGACTCGCTTTACTTTGTTTAATTTGTAAGGTTTCAGACGTTTCAGGCAACCACTTACGTTCTTAGTACATTGTATTGTCAAAACAGGAGTCTGCCATCAAACGGCGTTTCTTGTATCCACAATATTTTCGTTCGAAAGCGGTTTGAACTAGCGTTTATAAACACGACTGAAATAGTTTTGCAACTATATTTATTTCCCCTGTTAATTGAAGTTGCTTGCTTTGTAATCAAGTCGGCTATAATAATTTTCGTCTTTTTGCTTCACAAATCGACCAAAGTATGTTTACATTTGTAACTTTCCCACGGTACAAAGTTATTTTTAGCTCACGTGCGAAAATGTTCAAATTCAGCTCGCTTTCCAGTAGATCCAACAGGTCTCTATTAGAATGCTTTGTCACATATCTGTTGTTGTCAATCTTTCGGTACTGTTTCGGTCGGTTCGAGATGTTTTAAGTGTTGTGTTACATTCCTTGCAAGGCTGAAATTACAGCTGTCAACTATGCAAATTTGCTCAACATACGCTTTACACTTTGAGCTATGAATAACCCCGAAATAACGTTTAGTATCTTGTTAAGATTTTACTACATCCATCATCTAATTCCTTGATCACCACTGTGACTTGGATTTTAATACTAGTTTCATTCAAGTTTTTCAGTTTTAAGAATAGCTAGCAACAAGCCGCGCAATTTCCGATTTAGTTTTAAATGGGTTCATGTTTTATAACACGCACGCAAAAATGACACTGCAAATTTTAGATTCGCTGTTACCGAGAGATAATCCCGAAAAATTTTATGCTGTTTTACTCTAGTCTGTTCACTATCGTTATAAACTTGGGCTTTAAATATTGTTTCTTTCACTGTTAATTAGGGATCGATGTAACGTTAATTTCCACGTTCTGTTCATACAACATCTCAAATTGGCAAGTCCGTCTTGTATTTGCTGCTGTGGAAATTTATACTTCAGCTAAGTAAACACAGGACTACAACGCGAATAAAATCCTGCCAGACCTCACGTACACAAAACAGGCATTCGAAGTAGATCCACACTTGCGAATGCAAAACACTTCAAAGCCCGGGGGTCTTACTCCCATAACATTAGCTGTATGGGTTTGTGCCGTCTCTCAGTAGGGAACGCCTGGCACTGCGCCTTGCCAATTTCTTTGATAATTCTACTGGTTTCTGCAACACTGGGGTCCATGATGAAACGCGTGCGCAGTACAAGAAGATCCTTGCTCTGCTCTAGGAAAGGATTTCCCATTTCTTCGATAACACTGCATAGCGATTTAACTTGATTCTGGAATGTTACTTGAACGCCGCTTATCTGCTAGAAGGAAGGGCATTTGGGGCGCAGCCAAAGCTCATTTTAGCACAAGAACGGCTCAGTCTGCCAGTTTAATAACACGTATTAACTTGGTCTCTTGAGTTAAGGTCAAGGCATTCCGATAGCCACACTGATTAATGTATCAGTACTGTCAACAAATGACACAGTAGGTTTGAATAGAAAGGGCAAAGCTATCGAACACAATTGTTCATGCTATGATGTTAACAGCGATCTTTTTTTCTTTACATGACACCTCAAAGAGGAAACGATGTAGCCTAATTCATCCGTTTTTTAGAAGTTTTCGGGCATAATTCGTTATAATAGGAATATTTCATTCATCCTCGTTTCCATGCTGAGAGATCACGCGACCCTTCTTAACCTATCATATATGTTTGGTTTGCATTGCCCTTTCATTTTGTAGGTGTTTGGTTGGTGTTTGGCTGTTTTACATTTATAAAAATAGACAATATCAAGAATATTCTTTGTCAGCGTCGTTTCCATGCTGATAGGTCACGTGACCCTTCTTAATCCGTCATAAGTATTTGGTTTGCATTTCCCTGTTAAGGTGTTATTGGGAATATTTTGCGTCAGCCCTCGTTTCCACGCTGGCATCCCAGTGGTAGAAATTGAACCTGCTCTAATCTGAATTATGGGATAGATCTCGCTGGGGTCCATATCCAATTTTGGTTACTATGCCATAAACTGTCATTGTGCCAAGTTTGGTGCTTTTACCACAAAATGCACAATTTTGATGAAATTTTGCACGATTCTGCTGATCAGGACTAACGCTGGCGGCAGTTGTTTGGTTTGTGTGTGACGAGGAACCATCATCCGGCGCTTAAACAGTTACATGAGCATCAAGATCCATGTAGTGTTGCGAAGAATTATTCAATATTGACACGTATACCTTTTAAATATCCAACTGTTCAATATGCATCTCTTTGAACTAAACTACCGTTTTAAGTGTAGAACTGCAAGTATCCATATTGGTATGTTACACAGCAATTTTCAGAGTTATTTAAACTCCAAAAGAGGAATTGAAATTTTAGGTTAAAGGTAACCCCTTTTGGGGATTATTTTAACTCCCTAATTTAACTCTAATTTTGGGGTTATAACAACTCCAGTGGGGGAGTCACTATAACTCTACGAAAGGAGTTATTTAAACTCCATATGGGAGTTAGTATAACTCCAAAAGTGGAGTAAAAATATTAGGTTAAAAATAACTCCTTTTTGGGAGTCATTTTATCTCCCAAATTTAACTCTGGAGTTGTAATAGCTCCAACGTGGGAGTCACTTTAACTCCGCTCCATTAAAGACTAGAGTTATTTTAACTCCATAATCAGAGTTGTGGTTACTCTGATATTGGAGTAAAAGGAACTCCGGCACATTCACTCTATTTAGTTTTTATTTATTCTATTTATTTTTTTTATTTTTTAGTTTTTCATCTTATAAGATGAAAAGCAACATCGCACAAATTGACTTTCACAATGAAAGTTGTAACATTTTTAATTCAATCATATTTCATTTTCTGATGTGAACAACAGTTTCTTAAAGAGTTTCTTAAAGACTTTGAATTAACAGAAGCATTAAAGTAAATTTAAGAGACAATATAACTATGTATACACCTAAATGAATAACAATAAAAAAAGAGAAAAGAGAGAAACCAAATAGGAAATGATTAGCTATGCAAATTACATTCATGATGATTGTCAGATATTAATAATTCTCAAAGCACTTAAACACTACAGTGTAATACTTTTTTTGTATCAGCTGAGTTGATACAAGGAATGTTGGCCGTTGTACAGACCTTTTGAGCTTCAGTGGTTAGTCAAAGGAATTCAATGAGTTAAGTTAGCGTGCCTAATTTATTCCTATTTGGCTTTTTCCTTTTTTCTTTTGTGTTTTCATTTTTATAAGACAACGATATTGCAATTACAGTTGAACCACGGTTAAGCGGCCACCCTCGGGGAAGTGGATAGTGGCTGTTTAATAGGGGCTGTCCACTTAATAGAGGTATCGGGACTTTGACAACTGGCTGCCTAATAGTGGGTTCGACTGTATGTGTTTAAAATGAAAATAAAGAAAGTACAAGTAATGTAATATATAGATTTAGCCAAACCTAAAAGCGAAGCCCCACTCTTTTTTTGATTGCTGGAAGTTATTCATTTTTTTAAAGTGATAACCAAAAAAAAAAATTGGAAAAAAAACTTTGCTCGCCATGAGGGCCGAACCGTCGAGATGCCAAACCGCTGGAATGAGAAGGGAGAATGTTAATCGCAGCACAACTTCTGCTAAGTTGTCAAATTAGAATTCATTTTTATACTTAGGCAGTTTTTTATTGATTGCAGCTGGATTGACATAAACACGGGTGTTTTTCTCAGGGAAATGTGTTCGGGCCGCTGCAAAAACCACGGTTGTAGACAGAAAATACCGGAAGGCACTAGCTCTGCCATGTTTGATGTCCGAACAGTTGCCAAATGCTGCGATTTCAAGGGATGTACTTCGACTCGATTCGATGTTACGTGAGTTACCCAAGTTACTGTGTTACGATAAACACGGGTGTTTTTCTTGGGAAAATGTGTTCGGACCGCCGCAAAAACCATGGTTGTGGACAGAAAAAAACCAGAGGGCACTAGCTCTGCTAGGTTTGGCCTCAGGACCGCTGCCAAATGCGGTGAACTCAAGCGTTTTGCCGACCGAGCTGGCAGCAGAACCGACAACAAAGATAAAGTCGTCGGAGGCAAATTTAGTAACTTGAACTTTTTGCCTTCTTTCTATTTATATACATTTGATATTTTTTTCTCAAGTTCTAAACTTCATTCTTTCGAACTGGATCGTTTTGCTAAACAAGTTAAGCTTTTAAGAAAACCTCTTTTTCAACAGCGACGGTGGCCATGCGATTTCCCGGCAAGAGAAACACTGCCAAAAGCACTGGGCGGTTTCCCGCCAAGAAAAGATAGCATTCTTCACCCCTCCCCGTCGGGTTGTCTTGGAACTCCACTCCCCCTCCCCCAGGAGTCTGTACGGGCGGGCGGGCGGGCGTCCGCTGACGTCACAACCAAAATTTCTTGGATCGATAGGTTACCAAATTTGCTAAGCAATGGTGCTCCGTTGGCGAGCTATAGCGCGTGGGCTCTGCTATAATTAAAACATGATTTTCAAATATATTTTAACAATTCTGTATTTTATATTTAAAAAAAAATCTCATAAATTAATTTGTTTGTTCTTCAATATTACTATCTCCAGCTGCGTGCATGCATGTATGGAGCATAAAGAACTTTATAAGTAAAGCTGCAACAAACGGGATACAATAATTTTGTGAAATATGCCTTCAGAAACACCAATATCCTACGTGAACTCCAATTATTAATCTGCAGAAAATGCATGGTTACAGATTTCAGTTTTGCCCCTTGTGACGTGAGCAAATATCAACTACAGTGGTTACCATTCTCATGCATTTTGGTAGATCGAATCAAATAAAACCTTTTTAAAATTAGTTGTTTCAACTTTTGACTGGAAGAACACAAGTCAGGACCCAAATGATGAACAACCTTCCCAGGTGAGAAAGTCAAAATTTTATGAATTCAAATTAGAAGAAAGTTGGAATTCGAATAAGAATACACAGCAAAATGTAATGTTTGTTAGTTTAAACACAGCTCTATATTTTCTTTGAAGTATAACCATAAGTCGGTAAAGTATTATCGACTGGGTGAGTGTAGTCCTGAGAAGGACTGTTTGTGGTGACATTGACTGACATTGTCAGAGTCAAGTGACTTGTCTCTGATGATGACTGATTTCCACTCAGGTTGTCCAAACATCAGACAATGTTACCACAAACAGTCCTTCTCAGGACTACACTCACCCGGATGATCATACTTCACCAATTAAACAATAGGGTTCTTAAGTCGAAGGCACTATCGTGTGATAGGTTGCCCGAGGAAATTTGATGTTCACAACAAATATTACGTTCGAGGGCTTTTATGAAGTTTGAACATAAAATTTCCGAGGGAGCCTATCACACATAAGGCCTGAGACAGAAGGACTCTAATGTTTTTATTGCCACAGGCGGGCACTCGCTGAGGAGAGACACTATGGCGTCACGTGACCGATTTCGATCAATGAGAGCATGCCAAAATTTAGCGTTGTACTATAACTTATGATATGACTTATGCGTTCAAACCTTTTACAAAATTACACCGACTTAACTTTTAATTTTCCTAAAGTATTATCTTTTAAGGACTGGTAAAATTGTTCATGATACTACCAACACAGCTTTCTTGAATTGACATCTACTAAAACTCAAAATTGGCTGTTTGAACTAGCACCTTAATTCTTAAGGTTTCCTGGAGGCAAATTTGGTGATTTCTAGTTCCTTTTCGCAGAGATCAAAATGGGACAAATATCAACTCAAAAGCTACAAAATTATCACAGCTTAAAGAATAATTTATGAGGATTCTGAAAATCTGAACAGTGGAATTTGAGGAATTTAAGGGTGCCATTGTGACTGCCATTTTAACATAAATCGGTCATAACTGAAAGGGGGTTTGAACATTTGTAGCAAGAATTTGTTCAAACACATAATACACAAAAACAAAACTCTGTACGTCACAGGAAGTTAAAAAGTGACGATTCTGGGAACAAACATTTAAATTTTGATTTGTAGTGAATCAATTACATTGTCACGCAAAGAGCATGGAACACCTCATGACAACCTCCAGTACAAGCTTTCGTAATTATACATATTTGAAACCTGCCAAGTTTGTTAGCAGAATGATAAATCGTACAGGAGATATTCTATCTACAGTGAGTGCATGTTTGTGTCACAAGTGTCCAAATGTTCAAAACACGCCATAATTTTTCGCAACTCCTTCCCCGATCGATCCTTGCGTGAGTTCTGCCTTGCTGCCATGTTTTTCAAGCCAGCAATGCATAATAGCCCTTTTCACAGTTACCTTTTCTCGTTTGTATTACGATGTCTTTGAATGCGGTCGGGTAAAAGGCAGACTGCAGTCCCCAGAACACTTTTTGCGATAAATTAAGTTTTTTCATTTGAGCCCGCTGTTAATGTAGTCAGCACTTAACCAATCTAAATGTGAAACAAATATGGCGGACGTTCGTTTGCTTGTGGGGAGCCAATGAACTCTTGCGTTAAAAACTGAAGCCCGTCAAAGAATTGCCGTTGTTGGTTACTAATTTGGCACATGGAACCTTGTAGCAGTGCGACATGGAGAATGGATTTCTGTTGTCAAGGAGTATTTTGAGTCAGTAACCTTAGAAACACGATTTATAGGACTGATTGATCGAGAAAATTGGCAAACAGACATGCCATTTTGGCCAATGCTTTTGGGTTAAAGACGTAATTAAATCAAAAGTAAATGTGTCCACCTGGATAAAATGAAAACGAAAGCTACTGATTTTTGTATATGTAAACGGTGTTCGACATGAAGGACACGGCATTCGATAGCCCGAATATTTTCACACATAACAACGTCGTTCTAATTGTACTACTTCTACCAAAACGTCTGCTACACTGGCTCGTTAACCTTGCAAGTTCAGTGCTTATCACTTGATCAAAACAAAATTGGAAGAAGTAAGACTCGGGTATATTTTCATGGAACCATTCTCTGGGCTTTCTTGCTCGTAATTTAATTACAGGGTGAGGAAATCTTGATAAAGAATAATCGACACTCGTATAATTTACTCATCGAAATGTGTTGTTATGTCAGTTTTGTTCAAATTCGTCAACGTTTTTTACTGATTGTTTCACTTTCGGTAGCTGTTCACTAATTACAACGTGTTAGCATGGATCGTTGGGATCACTTTGAATGTAACTACCGCTATAATAGTAAAAATTTAAACAAACATTCTGTGCGCGAATTGTAGAAACAGATACAAAAAGTCAACTTTATTTCAGATTTTACAAACCGGTGACAAAAACAGGAACTTGTAACAAATTAGCAAGTATGAATCCACCTGAAACTCTCTAATTCCCACTCACTTCTCTTCCTTCCTTTCCATGTTGTGAAGCTGCAATTAAGATCTATGAAAATGAATCCCAACCTTAGATCTGGACGAAAGGGTAACTTTTACCCAAAATCACAAATATCAGTAAACCATACTTCTATAATTACTAATTGTATGGCATCATTGATTGGTCTGTAATAAAAATTGACATTTTTGAAATGAAGAGGTGTGAGCTTTTCAGTGTTAATTTCCATGTTCCCATAAGTAAATTTCCAATATCACTGACATAGCTATATGATAAGCCCACCTTTACTTGCAATATTACCAAGTTACAAAAAGACACTTGTTCAGATCAATGTCTAAAAAAAAACATTGTTCCTCATAGTCATCCGGATCATCATTAGTGTTTCAGATAAAATAAATGTACCATAAAACATAAACTCGTTTACCTTCCTTTCGATGACTCGGATGACAAGGTGATGGTGGGGACAAATGTAGAGGATCGCCATGTTCCTGTTAGACAAATGTAGTACTTAAAGTATTACCACGTGTTCTTTGCATAAACTGAAACAATTAACATTTCAAGACGAAACTCATACAGCTATTTCAATTAACGTTGTCGGAGAAAAAGCAAACAGCCTTTAAGCCAAGACCGCAAGGTAATATGGGATTATGTAATTTTTTTATAATGGCTTCCTTACAATGCCGCGACCATGTAGCGAAGATCTACGGTGGCACGTGATATGGATGAAGGAGGTGTTAGGATATGGAGTAAATAAAGTAGCGGCAACTCTAAGTATGTCTCCAAGAACTGTGGAACGTTATGTGAGGAAATATTCAATTTTTGGAGAAGTAAAACCAGAGGTAGTTGGAAGGCCTTTAAACAGTGTGTCCATGCATCCGTACGTGGAATTTTTAATAATGGAAGCAGTGCTCGAACATCCTGACAGAACGCTGGCAGAAATAGCCCACGACGTGTATGTCCAAACAGGATGTCAGTATACTTTGGCAAGCCTTTTTTATTACTTGAGAAGAAACCGTTTCAGTCGCATAAAGGTTTGTCATATTTTTTTCGCCCGCTTCGTTGCCACGTTATGCAAATTGATAAAAAATAACAATATCTTTTTTTTTGCCAATAAGCTGAACAAAATTGCCCTTCAAAGATCGGAACAAGCAAGAGTACACTTCCGCTCAAATGTTTGTACCTTGGAACCGGAGATGCTTTTGTTCCTGGACGAAACTGGATTTGTAAATATGTTTTTTTTGTACTGATGATTACGGTTTAGTAAATGGTTATCCAAAAATAAGCGGCTAAAGGAGTGATGTTTTGCTCGAATTGGAGACACGATTTTTTGGAAACTTGTTGCGTCGCCTGTGCGAGTTGATGGCTTCACTTCTCGACAAATTTTGGCAATAGATTGTGCGATGCATGCGATTTTGTCAGCAAAAGTTCAACCAAGAGATCATTGGCTCAACTCATTGATTTTTCTCGAGTTTGTTTCTACAATGTTTTAGCCTGTTACGCCTATGTCGCTACATTAAAATGTTATTTTTCTTGTATCTTATGTTGGTAGGACAAAAGAACTGCTCGCTGTTACGGACGCAGTCTTCTTGGGGAAAGGGCGGTGGTGAAAAGAGTCATGCAGAACTGGGGTCCGCGCATCACTGCTATTCCTGTCCTTTGCACTGAGGGGATAATGGATACTGGTCTCTACGAAGGAACTGTCAATGCCGCAACTTTTCAAGACTTTGTGACTGAAAAGTTGTGCCCCAATTTGCTCCCATTCAATGGCGTAAATCCACGATCGATAGTCATACTAGGTAATGGAGATCCGTAAGTAAGAAACCATGTTTCAAAACTTAAAGGTATTATATAATGTGATGGTTGTGTTCAGGACCCGGTTACTTAAGATAAAGTAGTACTTTCTGCAATTGTTCCTTGTGCTCCGTACAATTTTTTCGTATTGTCTTTTTCTTTTATCTATATCCTTTAAACCACCTTTGTGAAAGGAAATCCTGCGGAATACAGGGAATGGATGCAAAAATTCCAGCTAATCTTAAGTTACGTTTTGCAACCGGGCCCTCGTTTCTCGAAATTCCTGATAACTTTCCGGGCCCGGGAAGTATTTTTTCGAGCTCATTTATTTATCAGCTAATGGTGATTATTGGCGCATTATAAGATTAAAATTAATTTAATTTTCAAAGTCAATAAAAACTCTATAGCTAATGGAGAATATTGCGCACCTAAAACAGTTTTTAGGCCCGGAAAGTTATCTGGGCACTCGTCTGAGGTTTATTTACGCTTGAGAATGTGAATGGTACATTTCTTAGTGCGCGGTTAGGGGTTACATTTCCTTCGATAAGTTGCTTTATACAAAACTTGTAATCCACTCTACACTCATCTCCTTTTATCACATTGTCGCTTTTATCGGGGTAATTATCGTTCTGATCTGTCTCTTTAATCCACAGATAACGCCCCTATCTACCACAGTCAGGCAATTTTTTTGCCACCGTACAGCCCTGATTTCATCCCATGTGAGGAGCTTTTTGCCGAAGCCAAGAACTGGATCAGGGAAAATGATTCCGCCTGGCAAGTTTGTCCTGATCCTGAATTAATGGTTGAAGAAGCATTTCTTCACATCACAGACGATGAAGTGAGAAATTACATCCAGCACGCAGAATATCTGTAACGGTTTAAACATTAATTCCGACCCTCAGTGTATTTAATAAATTATTTTACAAATCTTGGAGCTCTTGTAACAGTTTTTGTTTTTGAGCAACGAATTCCACGTCAGTCAAAACGCCCTCCTCAGATAAGACCTTTAGGTCCTTCAGCTGTTGAAGAATGCCACTTTTCATGCGGACCTGCCGAGAGAATAATTTCACGTAAGTGAAAGATAAGTGCGCGCAAGAGAAAATTGGTCCGATTAAAAAATATCGCGCTGATTTTTATTCTCGGACACCACTGAGCAAATACGACCACCTACAATTTGAAGCATGTTATAACTTAGCTTTAGAAAAGAACCAGTGTATAACCATGCCTACCTTCCTCTCAGCGGCATCTATGGGTTGCCCCGAAGTTTCCGTTGCTGGTTGTTGAGCTGCAGTTCTCTTTAAACTGGTTTTAGATTTCCCTGTGAAAAAGGGCAAATCCGGTGGGCTTTCCTCGCTCTTGTGGGTGCCATTTACCTAGAAATTATCTGAAATTATTTGATGGTATTTTTTATTTTTACGAATCAAACCCTAGAAACCGGAGTTTATGTAAGGTTGAAAGATTACAAGTTTGTGTTTTGGCTTTAAATTGGCATGCCATTCACATCAAGGTCAACTTACGATCAGGCGAAGAGAAGAGAGGGGAACAAAGCGTCTGATCGCCGGTTTTCTCTAGTTTGTTTGAATTATGATTGTTTTTATTTTTGCTGATTGATCACGCAAAGGTACAGAATAATTAAAACCGAATGCAAATATACTCAAATGCGCGTGCAGCACTTGGGCTCTAGCTCATTAGTAAGAAGACAGAAAAACGGCAGCAATTGCTGGTTTTCACGTGACGTCATAAAATTCTAAAATCATAAATCGCGAAGTCTTCAGATTTTATATCCCCACCAGGTTGAAGAGGACTTTAAAATATATCTTTCTACAAATTTTCAGCTCGGTAGCGTCTTTCCTTTTGAAAATACAGAATACTAAATTTCTGGCTTTTCACGCTACCTGACACCAACACAGCGTCCGTGACAAAGCTTTCTCCTGTGCGAAAAAGGACTCTCCTTGTGATTTTTAGCAGTTTGGACAGTTAAAGCATTAGGAGAGAAATTAATATGGTTGTATAGTAGTTCAGGAGAGAAAAGTAATCGCTGGAAGAGCAGAAGTGAATTTCAGATATTTTCATTGATTTCCGGCGGCCATGTTTGTGCCCCTCCGAGGGACAACAACATGGCGTTTTGATACTGAGCTCTGCAAATTTCAGTCGAACGTTTCAGCAAATAACTCAACAACGGAATACCATACAGATCTGAGACTTGGGGAAGTTGTTTAGTTGTGTATCCTTTATAACATTACATATTCTTGGCTTCTTTGATCAATTGGTTTTGATTTTAATATTTTATGGCGTGACAGTGAAAACCAAGAATAAGTGCTGAATAAACAATATCCAACAAAATTTCTCGATCTGAAAAAAATTACACTTCAACGTCAAAATTGGTACCTGATTAGTACCAGAAAGGTTGTTTTATCATGTCAGATGATGCCTATTCATCAATTGCCCTGACGAAATGACTCAGTGACGGGCGGAAAATTTAATGTTCCTTACCAACATTCTGGCCCAGCATTGCAGCTTAAACTCGGGAAATTTACCGTGTTTTTCCCGCAACCTCGAAAGGCGTGCATAATAACTGGAGGACTCTAAATCTCCCTCATCCTCGTCAATCACAGTAGTGCCAGGATTGTCCGCTGACAGAACAAAAAAGGTCCTTTAATACCAGCCGAGGAAATATTAGATTAATACACATAGTAGTTATATTCACCAGTACATTGCTTTGCACACGTACCTTTCCTTTTTTCCCTGGAACTGAAGGACGTGGATTTCCTTAGGTAAATGTGGGTCCACCCACAGAGTGACCATTCCTTTCTTCACCAATGATAGCGCTTCGGCTGACTGTATTTCCAAGGTAATGGAAAATTTCATGTTTCCATCACCAAAGTATTCTAATCTAAAAGAAGTGTAGGATGCTGGCGAAAGCTCTTCTCTGCATCATTCTAGCAAATGTTATTTTAGGCCTCGGACACTGTCAAATAATGGTACCTCTCGGAGAAAATATGACTGCGAACTGTTTTTGTTCTTCTCTTTCAGAACACGAAGACAAATGTTTACCGTTCCAGTTTCGTTTGATGACATGCTGTCTATCAAAAACTCAGTTCAACTGCAGAAATGAAGACGGATTTGAAACTACCCATATTACCTTGCGGTCTTGGCTTAAAGGCTTTTGATTTTCTTCCGACAACGTTTATTGAAATAGCTGTACATCATGACATTAAAGACATTAAAATGCCTACCTGCAGTGCATTTAAGGACGTTCGCGCGAAAAACTTCTACAATACAGATTTTTTTCATACTTTGGCTACAGTCAGATAATGAGTTACCTATGTCAGAAATGGAAAAAAATTGGGGGGTCACAGACTTCGTTTTCGAAATAAAGCGCGTCAAAAACTACCCCAATTTTGACAAATCGGCCCTCGTAACTCGACATGGCCTCAGTGCTTGTTAGTTGAAAAATATTAAAAATGATTCGCTGTAGACCCACTTTCTTAGTCAAATTTTACTTAAGTGGGTCTGTTAAGTAAATAATTTGAACCGGTGTCATCCTTTTAGTTAAATTCAACCTCTAAGATCGACTTTAACGAACACCGTGCAGCCTCAATAATAGTAGAATTCAATGATGCGAGGGCAGAAAAGTTGAAAAAAATTAAACTTGTACAATACAGATTTTCTTTAATTTTTCACAAAACGTAGATAATCGACAAAGAAAGTGATCTATTAAAAGAAAATATGGGGTCACCGAACATTTAAGAGAGTTAAACCCGTGCATTGATATTAAAGTGCCCACTAGCGCTATATATCTCCACATTTCTTCAACAGCGCGCGCGCTCAATGCATGACGTGGCATGACATCACGAAGTGAATTGCGTGCGCAGTAAGAGGGTGCTAATGGGGTTAGTAGTTAACTGACAATTGGCCAAAAAAATAGTAGTTAATTGATATTTGGCCAAAAAATTAGCAGTTAACTGATAAATGAAAAGTTAACAGTTAACTGACATTTTATTAATTAAATTGAATACGATTCTTGATGTTTTAAAAGCAACTTCCAAAGATTTTCCTAACGCTGCATGACCTGGTAACATGTCACTGTTATTTGAGTCACTTCCAGTGCAAAAGTGCCAGCCACGAGGGAGCGAAAATTGGACCTTGATCTCCGTGATGGCTTCGAGTGGCGTGGTCAAAGTAGCCTGCGTGGCAGGCTCGGAAAGCGGGGGGAAAAGGGGAGAAATTATTCACGAGCGCGGAGGAAGCGAGAGGAAGGGGAAGTAAGGAAGTCATGCAGACCTTCCAGCACCATTTTATAACTGTCTTGAATGTAAATTGAGAAACACGAATTTCGAATCCAATCAGAGCGTTCGATTAGGCCTTGATTGACAAATAAGTAATTTTGACCAATCACGATTTTTGCAGTCGCCTGACGAAAGTAAAATACGGCTGAAATACGCTTTGCTCGCGCTTGCGAATAATTTCTTCCCTTTTCCCTCCCCTTTCTGCGCCTGCCACGCAGGCTATGGTCAAAGTTATTCTAAGTTTTTATCGAGACAAAGGATCGGCATTCGAACGACACGCGCTCCGTTTGACTTGGCAAAACACAATTCAATGGACATAGATTGTAAACATTTGACAGATGTTATGGGAGTTAAACAACAAGCGGTAAAGTTTGGACTCGGTGCGTTTGACTTGAAGTTGTTCCGATTAGATATTTATTTGTCCAGCAAGCGAACGTGGTTTGACCTTGTTTGCCCTGATTTATATCACGTCAATAATTGATTACAGGTCGACAATACACAAGCCCTTTCGTAATGAGCAATATTTCTGATTATGAATCGTGATTTGATTGTTTTTAACAATTATTTTCATGTCCAGAAGCTGTAATTTATTTCTTGATTTGAGTAAGGACCACCCCCAAGGATGATTGAAGTAAGAAAAATTCTGGTTATGACGCAATAATTTGCGTTGTAGGAAACGGATAGCTAATACTAACTACAATTAGTAGTTAACTGACAATTGGCCAAAAACATAGTAGTTAACTGACATTTGGACGGAAAATTAGTAGTTAACTGACAATTAGGTACCCCCATTAGTACCCTCCAGTAAGGATGCGCAGAAACAATTGGCGCGAACGTTCTTAATTCAACTTGATCGCAATCGATAATTGAATCCACAGAACTACATAATGGAATTTTCGAAAAGACTCACCCCCCTAATTTTTTAAACCAATCAGAAAGCTAGTGCCAGGGCCCCGACCGTTATGACGTCATCAGAATGGAATGTGATTTGGGATGGAAAACCGCTGAGCATTTGGGGAAAATCGCGGGCTCATCCAAGATGGCGGACGAGAAATCAAGGGGGGCGCTTTAGGTAATGGCGGCGAGGAGGAAATGAGGAGGGATGAGGAGGGATTTTTCCCAGTAAAGGGATCGCGGGCTCAGATCAGAAAAGAGAGGACATTTCGTGACGCTTACATGACGTATCAGAATAGCCCTCTGGCTAGGGTGGGAAACCGCTGACCAGTCATGGGGAAAATGGGGATCGCGGGCTCAAAGGGTTGGGTTTCATACAGAGGTTTGATACCGATCGGATTTTTGTCGATACCGAGGTTCGATACCCCTCTCTTTTTTCCGATCCCGATTCGATGAGATGGTGGTGTTTGTGGGCAGCAGCAGCAGCAGCAGCAGCAGCAGCGGCGGCGGCGGCAGCGGCGGGCGCGCGCGCGCGCGCGGGGAATCGGCGGCGGCGGCGCGCGCTTGGCGCGCGCTGTCGGGGAAACCAAGATTTTTTATTGTGAGTTCCAATCCCGGTCGGGGTGGAAAAAAATTTTTTTGGAAAAAAGCATGGAAATTTTTTTTCGGGTCGAAGCGAGTAGGAGACAATGGATGGGTTGTGGTTGTTTTGTTGTTTTTGGGCTGGGAGGTTTTTTGGGTCGAAGAAGAAAGCGATCGATCGATCGAGTTCGGCTCGGTTTGAAAAACAAAAATCCCTTTTTTAAAAAACAAAACAAAAGATAGTTGATTGGTTTTACTTGGATGACACAGGTTTTTTATTCATGTCAAGGAAGCCTGTGGACTCTGTCATGATGATCTGGATGATCATCCTTTTCTTCCCCTGGAGTTCTGTGTTGTTGTGAAGGAAACAAATGATCACCAAGCTGTCCACAGATTGCTTGCTTTCTTCACGTTCATTTAAATTGACTGGTGAAGGCTTCTTCTTCTTGTTTGTCATGGGCCAGAATAGTTTTGACGTTTTCGGTAATATCGTCCAAATTATGTTGGAGGACACTTTCTCGGAGTTTGTTGACTTTTTGTCGCCGCTCCAATCTCTTTTGTAAAATTTCATCAAAATATTTGTCTTTGTCGTTGGCTTCGTAGGTGCGCCCTACAACTTCCAAAGGAAAAACAATGGTGTTGTTTCGGTCAATGACGGCCAGATTATGCAAATCTTTTTGGATTTGTTCCTTGAGTTCTTTGTGTTGTGTGTTTTTCATGATGGCGGCTGCTTCTTCTTGGATTTTTTCTTTGTAATGTTCGGCAATGTCTTCCAGATCATAACCTGCTTGCAGACCTTGTCGCACCAGTTCTAGCATGTAGTCTTGGGTGTTGTTGAACGTTTGGGGATCTAAATTCTTGCAGTAGTCCATATTAAGATCGTCGTTGCTGTTGTTGCTTGCGTTGCAGATGAGTAGAATGAAGTTTGGCTTTCAGATATTGTCTTTTTATGGCAAAAGGTGTCACGTCATGGGATCGATCATCGACGAGAGATGACGTTTGAATGATGGGTGGTAATTGATTGTACTTGTAAGTGTAACGGACCACATGTTCTTGGAAATGCACCGTTTTTATTGTTTCCATTGTAACTGGGGTTTCCATGTGAGGTGAGGTTTCCATATGTCTTTGAGTTGAGTGCGGAGATATTGTAGTTCGTGTTCCATGTCTTGATGAAGGCGGGTTTGAAAGTCGCGACTGATGCGTTCTATTTCTTTTTTAAAGCATTGACCAATGCGTTTCATTTTTTGTTGGAATGACAGATCTTCGTTTTGAGTGATGTCATCCATCATTTGTTCAAAAGTGGTGTTGTGGTCTTCAGTCGCCATGTTCTTGAATGTGACTGTAAAGATCACTTTTTTTATCAACAATGTTTTCTAAAGAACTGGTGGTTTGAAAGAGCCGTTTGACTTCGGCCAAAGTGTCTGGTGGGGGATGTCTTGTTCCGACCACGGCGCTGTGTTTATGAAGCGTGGGTGATCCTTGCATTGGAATAAATCCACTGTAAGGTGTCCATTGATGCTCGTTCCAATAATAATGATCTTGATGGTTTTCGTACCATCGTTTTTCTGGTATGTTGTAAAAATAAATTTGTTTGTGCTGATCGACAGCCAATTGCACCGTCCATCCCGTTCCTCCTTGAATGCTTTGCCTTTTCAAGGTGGTGTCATAGTAAATGTCACGTGCTGCTGTGTAGTTAGTGTCATTTGTGTTTTGGAAATAACCAAAAGCGTACACGATGGTGGTAGGTTTGACGATATGAAAATTGCGTAGTTGAAGATGGCGTGAAAACGTATTTGGAGTAAACAAGTGTTTGCCACTTCTTTCTGCGGCTCGTTTTAAGTGCGGTTCGGCTTCGTCGAGATCTTGCTGATCGAGGGGTGTGCTAAATTTGCTTCGACTGTGTTGGGGTGGTATGATGACGTGCATTTGCATACCACATTCCTTTGCGCATTGTTCTGCGTATTCATCGATACCAATGGCTCCTCCACTGTAAATGTGGTAGTGATTGGTTGGCATGATGCTGGAATGAGGCGAGATTTGATCTGGAGTTCTTTTTGTATTCGACGTGAACAGCTCGAACAAAGTTCTATGTCCTCTTCCGTCTCGAAACGAGCTCGACAGGTGTTACACCACCATTGTTGTTGGAGTTTAAAGTGTTCGTCATATAGTTGATGATATTTGATTTTCCAGTAATGTACAGTGTCTTGCAGGTCGTCAATTTGGCGTTTGGCTGTTTGAAGTGAAGTGATGAGAGCGGGCAAATTCATGACTGGTGTGATCCGTATGGAATGTGTTGCTTATATCCATAAGAATCTTGTGGGCTAGCCGGTTCTTGCATGGTGATGTGCGTCACATCCAACTGCAAACTGTCGTCGACTTCAAAGTTCTCATTTGAGTTCAACATTTTACTAATCTGATCAAATATGCGTCGTGCACCTGACAAAGGATCGCGCCAATCGCCGACAGTTACATTGGCTGAGGTGTGGGCCGATTTAAGTCGGTTGGAAGATAAATAAATTTGAATTCTGTCATGGTCTGGGATGGACTCGGTGAGATCTTCTATAACGTCAGCCAATCCTTCTTCAAACGCGCGCACAATATTGCCATGTCCTTCTGGAAAACCCTCTGGCGGGTTTTCCACTCGTAGATGATACGATGTTCTGGTAATACCATAACTACGGGCATTCCTTTGTCTGAAGGGTTCTAAACGAAAAACAAAATGTCCTCGTCGACCCAGGGGGCCGCCTTGTTGTTCCCATTGCTGCATATACTCATTAAGCTCATCGTCGGACTTGGTATTACTTGCCATGCTAACAAAAAATGATGCGTTGAAAAGATAGAGAGGTGATATATAGACTGTTTGATTGACAGCTTCTTATATATATATATATATATATATATATATATACAGGCACCACTCATCCTTTTTCATCACTTTTTATTTGTTCAATGTATGGAGAGACGATTGCGTGCATCGACTCGTGTTTTTGGTAAAAGCAAAGACAAACAAGTCCCTAAAATGGAATCTCCTTTTACTGCCAGTGGCAATATTGATTATTGTACCCGTTTTTATCAAGAGGTGGTGGAATGTCAATGGAAACGATGTTGGATCGTGGCTATTCTCAAATATATTCATCAACACGTGCACGATCTAGAACCACCCGCCCAACCCATGTACAGCGAAGAAGCGCTCCTTCACGGGCGTCATGTCAACGAGTCCATTAAAACGGGACTACGTCAGCTCTCTCTAGAGAGCATCTATCAATCGTGGCGTCGCTTACTACTGGACTATCATTTGGAGACCCCGTGCTGGCAACCCGACGACATCGAATTTGTGGTGCAAATCACGAGTCCCGATCTCGTGACAGAACAAATCTTAGAAGAAATCGTATCGTTTCGACGCCAATTTAGTACGTTCACCTATGAACTCTTGGGTTTCACCCATGAAGATGTGGATAACATTTTTGATTGGGCACGTGAAACGTTGCGCGAACGTGAATGGGTGGGCATCGACATACCCGATGGACCTGAAAGTTGACCCCTATTTTTTGTCTCCACCAATCCTAGCTAAGATCACGTCAACATCACGTCATCATCGCCTATAAAATAGCGTGTTCTTTTTTCATTCTTTCTCTCTTCAATTCACCATGGCCACGAAGAGACCTTTGCAACAACTCGAAGAGATGGTCACTGCTTTACCCCCTACACCCACGGAGAAAAAGTCCAAAAAAAGACAAAAAAATCACAATCAAAAACCACCCCAAGTGGATCCTTCTTCACCACCACCAGTACCGTCAACACCTACAACAACGACATTGTCACCACCACCAGTACCGCCGCCGCCACTACCACCACTCATCAATATGGATGACTTATTCAATGGTGACAATATTCTCAATTTGTTAAATCCGCCTGCTGCTAGTTATCAAGTACAACTACCGCCTATGGAACAAGCTTGTCAATCCGTTGTCTGTCCTATTCATCAAACAGACCTAATTTGCTTTCAAGCCCAAACCACAGGAGACACTTACATCAAATGCCAAGAAAAGAAATGTGGCCTCTTTTGTTATCAAGATCAAATCGCCACTTATCTCAAGATCATTAATGAAAAACTCCATCCTGATTATCTCAAAAGAACCCTGGTGTGTGACTGTGAAGAACCCGTGCTCTTACGAATCAGCCGATTCCAAGCCAACCCCAACCGCCCTTATTTCACATGCAAAGAAACACCCGAGGATCGATGTCCTTTCTTTCAATGGGCCGACAAACCCTTGAAACCCAAGAACCGAAAGACAAGACACGACCAAGTAAAGACACACGAACTGTTTTTAATGAACAATGATTATGATACATGATAAAAACAAATGAAAAACCAGGTCCGAAAAAAAGAGCATGATCGACCGGGGCGCCGGTAAAATGAAATACGCGCGCTCTTTTAACTTTTTTGACTTGTGAAATCTATAAAAGGCCGATGTTGTAAGAATAAAATTTTTTATTAGTGTGACCATGGAGTCTGTGTGGTTGTGTTATGCGTGGGAGGGTTTGTTGTCCCTGGTTCAATGGCAATGCCATCAATCCCTTTGCCAAGTGTTATATGATCACCAACCAGGTGAACAAGTCCCCATTCCCCCTTGTCCCGAGGACACGCCTCCTCTTCAAGTCTTTGAAGAAACCCATGTGGACCTCAACTTGTATCGATGGGTAGTGTTTGTCTTATGGTTAAAATCCCACCCGAAAGCGTGGCGATGCTATCGAATCATTCAAAAGGCGCACCCCCATACCATTCCTCCCATACCGACCTTGTGGGATGAGTGTCAGAAAGTATGGCGCCTCGAAAGACCAAACGAACCAAACTCGATGTCTCGCAATCATGGTTGACCCGTTACCACGATCCCAGAGCGCCAGGCAGTTTAGGGGGTGTGCAACGGTTTGCCAAAGCCCATCACCTCCCCTTGAAAAAAGCCCAATGCGTCTTGGAACGGGATTTGGCCTACACGTTGCATAAACCTCGACGTCGTCGTTTTCCGACCTTGCCCGTGATTGTGGGAGGTTTAGATGATCAATGGGTTGCGGATTTGGTGGAAGTACAACCCTTGGCCAAGTATAATCGTGGCATTCGGTATTTACTGACGGTGTTGGATGTGTTGTCGAAATACGCGTGGGTGCAACCGTTGAAAGCCAAAACGGGGGTGGCCTTGGTTCAAGCGTTTAACAAGATTTTGAAACAAGGAGGTCGACGTCCCAATCGATTGCAAGCGGATCGAGGGAAGGAATTTTACAATCGCACGTTTCAACGTTGGCTCGAGGAGCAAGGGATCCAGCATTTTTCTACCGAAGGGGATGCCAAAGCGAGTGTGGTGGAACGATTTAACCGGACCTTGAAAGAACGTTTGTATCGCTATTTCACCGCCGCCAACACGTTGAAATTTGACAATGTGTTACCCGAGTTGGTCCAAGGCTACAATGCCACACGTCATCGAAGTATTGGCATGGCCCCTCAAGACGTGACGTGGGAAAACGATGAAGCCGTGTGGAAACGCCTGTACGAGAAACGTTTGAAAGGAAAACACTCCCAACCCAAATTCAAAGTAGGGGATCGTGTGCGTCTCAACAAGATTCATCGTACGTTTGAAAAAAGGTATTTACCCGGTTGGACCGAAGAAGTGTTTGTCGTGCATCGTGTGGTCCCGGGTCCTGTGCCCACCTACAAGATTCGCGAATGGGATGACACGCCCGTCGATGGCACGTTTTACGAGGCCGATTTACAAAAAGTGCACGTGTCCGACCAAGCCTTGTATCGAAAAGGTACTTAAGCGTCAAAAAGATCGCCTGTTGGTCAAGTGGAAAGGGTGGCCGGACAAGTACAACAGTTGGATTGTCAGGGGAGACGTGACCTCCCTCCGACCGCCCAAGACAAAGAAAGAGGCAAGACCCCCCAAGAACAACAAAGAGACAAGACCACCCCAAAGAAGACGCGACAAGACAGGCATGACGTTCGTCCCCCACACCTCCTTTTACGTGACGTTGACGAGTCATGCGAGCACCAAGGAGTTTCCTGAGTACAAACCCTATCAGTTCAGAAACCGGTTGCCCAAACCCATTCGATTTATGGGCAAAGGATGGATGGTGGGCATGGTGAGTTTGTCCTTACCTCCCATTCCTACCGTGGGGGAAGATTTTATTGGGAACGCCGAGCCTCTGTTGTACGTACGATGGCACGAACGGGTCTATGACAAAGACGATCAAGGCAATGATGAATGGTTCCATGAACGGCGCGAACTCACCCTAAGGGGTCAAGACATGAAAAAGGAGATGGCCTCGTCTCCGACGGGATCGCACTTTTTTCATCAAGTGGTATACCGTTACCAGCAAGAAAGTGCTAAACGAACCCAACCCAAAAACAAATGGACGGAGAACGATGGCCTCAAGTTGTACCCTACCTTTGAATGGACCTCGGAAGGGGATTTGTTGCTGAATACCAAGCAAGTGGATTACAAACGACAAGTGGCGCACGTGTCATGGGGCAAAAGCTTAGCCCTGAAAATGGGATGGATCGAACAAGTGTCTCCCGGGACCTATCGATTGGGCCCGAATCTCTTGCCAGAATTTCAAGGCATGTCCACCATTCCCACCCCGACGGATGTCCGCGATGCCGGCAACAAACCCATCTTTTGGAAAGTGGAGGGGGAGTATGTGAAGTTGAGTCTATCGCGCCCTTGGCGGTTTGTGAATGTCAACGACAAGTTTCGTCTCTCGTCGGAATTTGCTGCGACGCGTCCTTTGCACGTGTATTGCAATGTAGGCACCAGCAGCATGGTGGGTGGTCGCATCACGGATCTCTTACGAGAAATCAAGTATCATCCCCAAGAAACCACGCACTTTGAACCTCGACACATTCAATATGTCCCGGTACGCAACGAAGTGGTGGAAATCGTGGAAACTCAGATGGCCGAAACCAATGGGGATCTGGTCAAGTTTGGCGAAGGACATACCATCCTAACCCTCCACTTTAAAAGGGAGGTGGTGGTGTGAAGAAAAAAAGAAGACAGGATGTCGTTCTACTTGACTTTACCTAGTCATGCCAACCGACATGAATTTCCCAACAACCAAGCCAATTCGTTCAAGATTCGGTTACCTCAACCGTTACGGTTACCCGGGGGTTCATGGCAAGTGGGTTTGAGTGCCATTTCCTTACCGGATACGCACGTCAATTTGTACGACTTGGTGCAAAAAGATGGGTACATCATGGGTACGTCCTGGGACCAAACCTATCCCAAACTGGGTGGAAAAGACGGGGAAATGCAAGATCGAACAGGCACGGCTCAGACCCTCATCAATGACATTCAACATTTGGATTGGGTTGTGGATGGGGTGAGTTTCATGAAAGCCACCATAACCCACTTGGAACAACAACGCAAGGAAACGGCGATTCAAGGCGGCCGTTTTACCAACGATCAAGGCAAACACATGTACGTCAAGTTTCGTTGGGAAGGGGAAGATCTGCTCATCGACAACACCAATATCTGTCATTGCAAAACCGACACACCCACCCTGGTCATCTACACCAAATTGGCTCTCAAGATGGGATGGTTACGTAAAATTAGCAGTGGTTTGATTTTGGGTCCTAACTTACAGCAAGAATTCATGGGCGATCAAATCCCCAACATGAAACAACCCGTTGGCAACGATTGGAACGATTTGAACGACGATCAGCACAACCCGGTCTTTTGGACGGTGCGTTCTTTTTTACCGGATCATTTACAATTGAGTATAAGTTGTAGTTGGCGTTTCACCAACTTGAATGTGGCGTTTCGTTCGGTGGTGGGCGACCCCTCGCGATCGTTGCACGTGTACTCGGACGTGGCAGGCAGTATGATGGTAGGCAATCGCGTGACCGATTTGTTGCGTGAAATCCATTACAAGCGGGAAGGCAGAGGCACCATGTACTTTGAACCGTTGCACATTCATTACCTACCGCTTCGCAATGAAGTGGTGGAAATCATTCAAATGCAAGTCACCGAAACGTCTGGCACCGAGGATAAGTTGGTCAAGTTTGGAAAAGGCAACACCCTGGTCACCTTGCACTTCAAAAAGGCATAAAAAGCAAAGGGAAAAGGGGATAGTCCGTCAAAGATGCCAAAGACAAGAGCACGTCGAAGAAGACGACGAAGGCAACGGGGCGGTCTCTTGCCGCTCGCTGCTTTCGTGCCAGCCTTGATGGCGGTGGGGAAAGCCGCCGCGTTGGGAGCGGTGGGTGGTGCGGCGGGTTACGGCGGCAAAAAAGCCATGGAAGCAGCGACCACTCGGAAGAAAAAGAAAGGCCGATGAAAAGGGGGTATAAAAGACAAAAGGATCACGGGAAGCATAGACATTGCTGAAGAGCAAAGAAGACAACCATGCGTGGGGGAAGTTTGACACGATTTCGTACGGACGAGTGGTATGATCAACACGGCAACGGGTTGATGAGGGAGGTCATGCGTGGAGGTCTCCAAGGCCTTAAAAGGACTCGAAATCCCTTGAAACTGCCTAGTAATACCGTGCGTGGTTTAAAAGCCAGGTTATCACGCGGTGTCAAACGCAAAGCCGAAGACGTCATCAAAAAAGAAATCACCAAACAAGCCAAGAAAGCGTTGAATCAGAAGAACGTGAAAGACGCCGTGCGTGTGGCCAGTACCTTGTTTCCCAAACAAGTCAAACGAGCGCGAGATATTTTTGGAGTCTGAACATGGATCCCGTGCCTTCGCGACCTCGACGGATTCGTAGTGATCGAGGTTTGTCTCAATGGGGAGGTGCTTTTTGGAAACTCGTGCGACGACAACGTGGTGGATGGTTGAGTCCCGAGGTGATGAGAGTGCCCGGGTTTGATTTGAGACAACGCTTAGCACGACGCTATAAAAACCCCTCACGACGACGGGGTGCCACCACTCGACGACGACGACGACGTTAACCATGCCGAATGTTATGTCACGCGTGGCACCCCCTACCTCCTCTGAAGGGGCTGCCCCCGCTCACCCGCGTTCCGAAGGGACCGTGAATCCGGCGTTACGGATTTTCAAGGTGCCTCCGACCGACATTAGTATCATTGCCTATCGCATGGTCACCATCCAACCCACCACCACCGGCATCAATCCCATGGAATTCATTGTGCCAGGGTTGGACGATTTTGTGGATTTGGGACGCAGTTACTTTACCATGGAATTGAGGTTGAAAAAGGACGATAACGGGGACTTGGTGGCCGCGGAGAAATTATGGCCCGTCAACAATCTGGCCCATTCCATCATCAAACAAATTGACTTGCAGTTGAATGGCACGTTGATCAGTCCTCAATCCGACACCTACCATTACAAAGCCTACCTAGAAACCTTGCTGAATTATGACCGAGAAGATGGCAAGACCGTGTTGGGACCCCAAGGATGGTTCAATCAAGTCGATTTCCCACCCCAATGGACGGACAACAATACCAACAGTGCAGCACCACATAATGACTACCGGGATCTCCCCGCCAATCACAAAGGAGCCTTGGCCGCCATGGTAGCCGAAACCGCCAAGTATGCTGGAGGTGTCACCCACAGTCTGGTGTTTACCCCGCACCTGGAAGTGTTTCACACTGGCAAACTGTTGGTGCCAGGGATAGAAATCAAGATGAAATTTCATTTCAATGGCCCGAACCTGTTTTTGAATGGAGTGGCTCTGGCTGGCCGTTTGATGGAAGGCGATGTCAAACTACGGTTTCATCTCTGTCAGCTGCGTTTGAATGACGCCATCTACAGGAGTTTGTCTGAAAAAAGACACAATGAAGAGGCCATCGCTACCTACCCCACCGTCCGCAGTGAAATCCGGACCTTCAGCATGCAAGGCAACATGGTCCGCTTTGATATCCCCAACCTGTTTCAAAACAGAGTGCCTGACCGATTGATTGTGGGGTTGTTGGACAGCCGCGCCTTCAATGGCGATGTGACCCGAGATCCCTTCTGTTTCCAGAAATTTGGGCTGACCTCCATTAAACAGATTGTCAAAGGAGAAGAATACCCTTATGAAACCCTGCACTTGGTGCGCAACAATGGCACCCTAGATAATCTAGGGTACTTCCGTTTTCTGCAAGCCAGTGGCGCCTGGTGTAAAAAGAAAGGCAATATGGTACAACTAGGAGATTGGGGCCATCGGAAAAATTGTACCTTGTTCATGTTTGACAATGTAGCCAATGGATGTGCCGACAGACAAACCCTCAACCCCAAGCAAAGTGGAGATTTACAACTCAGCTTGGAATTTGGAGCCGCGCCCGCTACCAATATAACTGTGCTCGTGTATGGTGAATTTGAGAACTTGCTGGAGATTGACCGCAACGGAGCTGTGTTGTATAACATTTACCAGCACTAAAGAAGATGGAACAAGTGGCCTTGAATAATGTGCAGTTGGATTATTTAGCCCGCGACGACCCTGAATTGAAACCTGTCTTTTACGGGACGGTGGCCTGTGATCGTTTACCCAAGAGTCCTGTCAAGACCCAACCCCAAGGCTACATTGTCAACACCGACCCCCACGATCAACCGGGACAACATTGGTTAGCGGTGTGGACCGATCAGAACGTGTGTGAAGTCCTAGACAGTTATGCGTTGCCCCTGGAAACGTACGTGCAAGCCGCCCCGTTGCGAGAATGGATTGTCCAACATTGGAAGTACTTGGTGACCAATGGCAAGTCCCTGCAAGCCATCTATAGCAAGAGTTGTGGCGATTACGCCTTGTTGTACTTGAAAGTCAAAGCCCGTGGACGCACCTTGCAAGACTTTTTAAATGAGTTTTCCGACCATGATTATGTAAGCAATGACCATAAAGCCGGTCAACGCCTCAAACAATGGCTTGTAGGCCAAGAACCGAGATGGTACCAAATCTGTTGTACTCCGTATCATCAATGTTGTTAAATAAAAAGAGTTGAAAAAAAAAACAGTTGTTTCTGTTGTGTCCTATCCAAACGGAGTCGTAGCTCAGTCGGTAGAGCCTTGGATCCCCGAAAAATAGGTGTTGGGGGTCGTGCGTGGGTTCGAGTCCCACCGACTCCATAAAAAGGTGCCTTTTTTTGTCAGGGTCTTAGTCCTCATCATGCAAAGGTGTCAACCGTTTAGGTTTCATACACCTTCCAGTATTTTGGTGGTGGAACCCTCGGGATGTGGCAAAACCGTGTTTACGGAAAAACTCTTGTTAGAGAACCCAGACTTGTTTGACACCCCACCGACTCAAGTGCATTATTGTTATGGGGCCTGGCAAGATCGATTTCGAGGCATGCAAGATCGTGGGGTGGTGTTTCACGAAGGGATTCCCGATCATGACGCCTTGGTGCAATGGTTTCCTCCCGGGCGTAAAGGAGTGATGGTCTTGGATGATTTGATGGACGAAGGTAGTCACGATAAACGCGTGTTGGATTTATTCACCAAACATTCGCATCATCAAGGTGTGACGGTGCTTTATTTGTGCCAAGACATGTTTCCCGTGGGCCGATATGCCAAAAGTATTTCCCGCAATGCCCATTACATCGTGGCGTTCAAGAACCCCCGAGATCAATTGGGGGTGCGCAATGTCTTGCTTCAATCGTTTCCTACCACCTGGAAAGACAGTTTGGAAACCTTCCATCAGGCCACCACACGACCGTATGGCTATTTGGTGTTGGATTTGCACCCGGCCTCGTCCGATCAACAACGCTTGTTGAGTCACGTCTTAAAAGACGAGGGATGGACGCGCACGTATCAAAAACGTCGCAGTGTATTTTCATAGCATGCGTTTGGACGACATGGATTACCAGGCCATGCAAGAGGTATATAATTTGGTTCGAAACCGACGAGGCCAATCCATTGACCGTTTAATCGATCGTTACAACGAAACGTATTTTCGTGAACTGGTGTGGACCTTAGAAGATCGAGCATGGCAGTTGATGATGCATCCCGACGTCCTTCGCAAGCTTACGCAACCGTCTCACCTGTAGGGGTAGGCACCACCATGACTTCTCAAAAAGAAAAAACCGTGGTATCCTTGCTGAATGGACCGTTGTCCAGAAGCCACGGTGAAAAATTCAAACCGGAACTTTTGCAACGCATGGATTCCTTGTATGCCTTTTACCACAAACAGTGGTGGTGTTATCGGAAAATGCTGAATCGTTTCAAGTGTCTCAATGCCTTATTCAACGGCATGGCATTACTCCTGATGGCGGCGGGCATGATTGCCGGACCCCTCTTGGAAAACAGTACGTTGGTGGCGTGTTTGGCGGCCGTGGGTACGGTGGTCAAAGGATGGAACGATTTTAAACAATACCGGTTTAAAGTGACCATGAGTCGGTTTGCGTTTACCACGTATGCCAAAGCCTTGACGGAATTGAAAACCCACGTGCGTGGCGTTCCCTTGGAGGACCTGGAAGGATTTTTGATCAAGATGCAAACGTTGGATGATACCATTGTGGATTTCACCCCTCCGTTACCCAAACGATGTGTGCAAGATTACCATCGTCGTTTTGTGTACCAACCCGCGGAAGCGCCATGTTACGTGTACGGATGTCCTCGTCCGTTGATGTCCAAAGGGTATTGGACGGAAAAAGATAAAAAGCCGCCCCCCTCCAGTCCCACACTCCTAGAACCATGGCCGTCCGACGAAAAAGAACCACCCAAAGAAAACGACGTCAAAGAGGAGGGGCATTAATGCGTCGCAAACCCCGTTTGGTGGATAAAATAGCCCATGGCCTGAGTATGGTTCTATCGGGTCCAGCACCTGGGTTTGGCCTCGCTTTAGGCAAATTAGGCGCTCAAGCCTTGAAAGGCGTCACCGACAATGTACAGTATTACCGACAACGACCTCAAAAAGGAAGTGGGTGGTGGCAAGATTTCAAACGCAATACCCGTCAAGGCTATAAAGAGTCGCGGGATGCCATCAAACAAAACAAAGCTCTTCAACGTGTGTTGTCCCACCCCACGAGCCCATGGCGTCCTTGAGGAGACGACGACGACGACGACAACGACGACGTCAACAAGGGGGTTCTTTTTTGAACGTATTGGTCCCAGCCATGGCGGGGTTGGGGAAAGCCGTAGCAATGGAAACGGATAAACGTATAAAACGCGTGATCCAAAAAGCCAACCAACGGTATCGTCGCCGTCACCGATAAAAGATGCAACGACTCCGACGTCAATTACCGTTTTTACGGTCGGTGTTACAAGAAGCCAATCGCTTGAAACGTCAAGAGCTTTTACAACATGCCAATGCCGATCAAATCAATGCTGTGAGCGAACTGGCCTTGAACTTCTTGAAAAACAAGATTCCCGTCACCCCACCCATCCCGGCCAAGCTTCGACCCTATAAAAAGGTGCTACGCGACTTGGGACGTCGTCAACATTCGGTGAAAAAGCGTCGTGCGTGGTTGGTCCAACAAAAAGGACGCGGGTTATTTCAAGGGCTTCACCACGTGTTATGTCAATGTGCTCGACCGACCCGTTAACACTCCCCACGTGGGTACGTCTGTTACAAGAGGCCAATCGAGAAACAGTGAAATGGAGAGACAATTGTCATTATTGGCAGCATAAATATGACCAGTTGTATCAAGAGTACCTGCACATCTTGAACTCTGCTCTTTGTGAGCGTTGTCGTGACCAGGAAGACGGGGAACTTTGCCCAACGTGTAACCTAGGATGGACGAAGTGTACATGATTCCCCACCAGGATTTGGAACAACTCATTCAATATTACAAAGGAGAACTCACCGAAAATGCCTTGTTGAACAAAACCGCCACGTTAGCTGCCAAAAAACATGTGTTGTTAGCCGACCCACAACTCCCCCCGGCCCTCGTCAATGCTCAAACCAAACCCTTGAGTCGAGAATTAACCGAGTTAACCAAACGGATCCGTCAATTTCCTGGAGGCGTGGGTGTGGGGGCACCCAGTGGCCCGCCAGGCGAGGAAGAGGAAGAGGCCGGGGATTTGGTGACGGGACCCGTGGAACAATGGTTAAAGCGGATGATAAAAGGTAGCCCGTCGACTCCCAAACCTCCCATTACCCCTGCAACCAAGAAAGGGAAAGGAGCGGCCACCACCAGTAAAATTCCCATTCTCAAGAAAGAGAGGCCTTCCACCAGTCGAGGGGATATCCGGTCGCGTTTAGAAGCCGTGCGAGAACGTCGCAAGACTTGGGAAAAACATTTGGCCGAAAGTGGTTTCGCGAAAGGCAAAGGCAAAGGCAAAGGCAAAGGACCGGCTCGTGAAGTCCAACAATTGAAACCGTTACCCGGTTGGGAAGATTGGGCCCGTGGCAAAAAGTTACGACGTCGGTTGGATTACGACAGTGACTAAACATGCCCACCCAGAGGAGAAGGAGAAGAGGTATCAAACGGAAACGCCGCCAATCCGGTGGGGCGGTGGATGTACAAAAATGGATCGCCAAAACCGGCAAAGAATTTCATTGGCCTGGCTATCAGTACATGGGACCCGGGACACATTTAGCCAAACGCCTGAAACGTGGGGATCCCGGGATCAATCGCTTGGACCAGATCGCCAAACAACACGACATTGATTACAGCCGTGCCAAGAATTTGCAAGATAAATGGAAAGCTGATACCAAGATGATCCAAGCCATTGATCGGTTACCCGGCAAGAAAACCAAGACGGAACGCGTGGTCAAAAAAATCATGCAAGCCAAGAAACGTTTAAAATTGTAATTGTTTTAATCACCTCGTGTTACAGCCCATGTTGTGTTCTTTTGGGAGAAAATAAAACAAAATGAAAATGTCTGCACCTGTCTTTTTTCAAGAAACAAAATCATCCAAATCAAACGGATCGTCCACATCTCAATTGTTCCCATTCGTCAGGGGACATGTGCTTTAAAAAGTCACACACCTCCCCTCTGCTCTCTCTTCTCTAATTGTTCAGCAAGACTCTTGTCTTGGACACGTTCTGCCTTCACCCTCTTCAAAATTTGCTCCACCTCTAAATCGTCTTCGAATGTTTCAAACTCTTCCAATAATTTCTCGTGGTCGGGATTCATGATAAGATGCCCCAGCCAGGCGCTCGCTCTGTTTTTATTGTCTCTCGTCGTTCCCCGCTAGGCCTGATGGGACCTCAGAGAGGGGGGAGGGGGGTCCCCCCTCCTGGGGGACCCCATGTCCCTGATGGGTGATTGGTCCATTCCCTCCTCCCCCGGGACCTTTGTTCTCTATTAAAAAAACAACCACGTCCTGTTTTTATGTCCGTTGACTTTTTCTGGAGAGTTGAAGGGTGATGATGGTGCTACCTTGTTTGAAGGGAGCAGGCTGCCCATTGGCTGTTTGAATGTCAATGACAATGCTGTCAAAGATGGTTTTACCAAGAGGAAAAAACATCCGTTGAGTGGTATCAAATTGATGATCGGTATTGCCGGCATCCAAGGTACGTAAAAAACCTTTTGGTGATTTCCGACAATGCTCTGTGCGACGAGATCCGTATAGATCATGAGTTGTTGTTGTCCTTGTTGTGGTTTGACAGTTTGCGTGGTGGGAAATGGTTGCCGACTGAGATTCGGACCCAGGAAGAAGTAATAATCGAAATCGGGGTGGGTAAAGCTGACGGAGACATGACCAAAAGGTGGATATTTGTCTGGAGGACCGACGGTTGCTTCCCATTTGTGTCGATCGTCGTAATCGACGATATTTTTTACAAGATAATTTTTTTCTTGGACGATGCGTTCACTTGGCGTTCCATCTTTCACAAGTCCCATCAGGCCGGCCAATTTCCATTCCATTTCAAATTGCATGTTGGCTGGTATGAGTACATACAAGGAATCTAATTCGGGGGCGATGCCTGTATTGGTGATTTTCACGTAGGGTTGAGCCAGGTTAAGAGCGGCTAGTTGTTGTCGTTTGGATAGATCGTCCACGTCCATTTTGGCTATATCCATCATGACTTCTATGTGTTGTTTTTCCATTTCGTACGCGATGGCGATCCATGCTTCTTTCAAATTGTGGTAATACCCTGGGGGTAAATGGATTTGTTTGGTGACTTGAACCGGAGCCGTTCCATCAGCACGTTTTGGCACGTATCTGATAACTGTTTTCATCCAGTGTTTTTGACTATCTTCTTGCGTCCAATTCTGCTTGGTTTGATCTTCTAATTGTTGATTAAAACCAGGGTGTGAGATATGAACCAGGGCCGCTTCCCAATCATCTTCCACCAGATAATGTAAATGGGGAAGTCTGGCGGTAAATTTTTGCCCCGTGCCTTGCGCTTGATCACTGATGAGGGTGATGTAGAAACTCATGGTGACAACAAAATAGCCCATGGTTGCCTTTTTATACCTATGTAAGGACCTAGACCTCCCACGGTGCCCTGTTTGGACTCTATCTCTGGTGACCCTTCGGGTCCACGTTCCCGTTTGTAACACCCCAAGGAATAAAATCATTTTGTTTCAACATGGCGTCTTCTTTGTCTGCTCGGCGCCCGCGCTCTAAAACGAGAGATGAATGCACTTTTTCCACGTTATCGGAAAATTACTGACGAAGCATTTTTTGGGTTCGCGCAAGGACACACTTTGGTTTGGCAGCGTGAAAAACCTATGTTTTCCACAGATTTATTCATCCCTTTACCCCAACAACCCTCGGCTTTACAAACAAAACGATGACAACTGAGATTTCAGCGAAAAAAGTGGGAAATTTTTATCTGTAAAAGCCGCCGAATGGATGTTTTGAAAACAACGAAAGCTTAACACGAGGTAAGTGTTGTTTTTTGCTGCCAGCTAAAAAATTGTTTAGCCTGTTTTTTCCACCCCGACCGGGATTCGAACTCACACTAAAAAAATCTTGGTTTCCCCCACCGCGCGCGCCAAGCACGCGCGCGCGCGCGACCCGCTGCCCGCCGCTGCCGCCCACGTGGACATGAACTCTGCTTCTGATTGGAATTTGACCATGGCCTTGGACCTTGACCATGGCCTTGGACCTTGACCATGGCCTGACTGGGACTGACCAATCACGACCAATCCTAACCAAATAAGGTCATACTGTTTAGCTATATAAGCAGCAAAATTACGCCCAAATTCTCACTTTTTTCAAGATGGAGGAAGGTCAGGGAGATTTACGACAGTTTTTTCACAGATTTATTCATCGCTTTACCCCAGCAACCCTCGGCTTTACAAACAAAACGATGACAGCTAAGATTTCAGCGAAAAAAGTGGGAGATTTTTATCTGTAAAAGCCGCCGAATGGATGTTTTGAAAACAGCGAAAGCTTAACACGAGGTAAGTGTTGTTTTTTTGCTGCCGGCTAAAAATATTTTTTAAGTGTTTAGCCTGTTTTTCCCACAACGACAAACTTTTCGATTAAAAAAACACGGTGTCTTATAATACTCGTTTACTAGTTTTTGTTTTTTTGAAATGAAACTATTTTTTTGTCGCCTCAAAAAGTAAAACCTTTTGCGAACCGCCGCGGTTCTGTTTAGCTCGCAATGTTTTTCTCATGCCCCGCGTTGTTGTGAAAAAATCATTTTCTACCCGAAAGACTATTTGATTTATTTTTACTCACTCTCTGTATTTCTTTTTTCCACAGTCCAACGATGTGATGACTGTAACGCAGTGAGACAAACGAGATGACAACTCGTATTTTTCTCCGAGAAGAAAGCGAGCGACTTTTTGAAAACAGCGAAAGCTTAACACGAGGTAAGTGTTGTTTTTTTGCTGCCGGCTAAAAATATTTTTTAAGTGTTTAGCCTGTTTTTCCCACAACGACAAACTTTTCGATTAAAAAAACACGGTGTCTTATAATACTCGTTTACTAGTTTTTGTTTTTTTGAAATGAAACTATTTTTTGTCGCCTCAAAAAATAAAACCTTTTGCGAACCGCCGCGGTTCTGTTTAGCTCGCAATGTTTTTCTCATGCCCCGCGTTCTTGTGAAAAAAACCTTTTCTACCCGAAAGACTATTTGATTTATTTTTACTCACTCTCTGTATTTCTTTTTTCCACAGTCCAACGATGTGATGACTGTAACGCAGTGAGACAAACGAGATGACAACCCGTATTTTTCTCCGAGAAGAAAGCGAGCGGCTTTTTGAAAACAGCGAAAGCTTAACACGAGGTAAGTGTTGTTTTTTTGCTGCCGGCTAAAAATGTTTTTTAAGTGTTTAGCCTGTTTTTCCCACAACGACAAACTTTTCGATTAAAAAAACACGGTGTCTTATAGTACTCGTTTACTAGTTTTTGTTTTTTTGAAATGAAACTATTTTTTGTCGCCTCAAAAAATAAAACCTTTTGCGAACCGCCGCGGTTCTGTTTAGCTCGCAATGTTTTTCTCATGCCCCGCGTTCTTGTGAAAAAAACCTTTTCTACCCGAAAGACTATTTGATTTATTTTTACTCACTCTCTGTATTTCTTTTTTCCACAGTCCAACGATGTGATGACTGTAACGCGGTGAGACAAACGAGATGACAACTCGTATTTTTCTCCGAGAAGAAAGCGAGCGGCTTTTTGAAAACAACAACAAGCAAACCTCCACGCAAAGTAAGCATGATTTTTTTTCTTACTGTCATAGTCTGGGAGCATATGTTGGATAATTAGCTCCCGTGGGCATTTTGAGAAGAAAGCAAACCAGTGGCCTAGTAGTGTTAAGTAGGCCATAAGGAACCAAAAAAATATTATTGACATCTTTGTAGAGCGTCAAGAGAGTATTAATAGGATGTTTTAAAATGACCTGTGTGATCCAGCATGGGAACGAGGCTGAAAAGCTGTAAGTGGCCAGAACTTCTTTCTAGTTTGAAAAAACTCAACCAAACTCACCAGAAATATTAAGTAAACAACACTCAAGCTAGTACAATAGTTATTGCCATATATGAGGGTCACGTGATAGCTCCAGCATGAAATCGAGGCTAGAAAGCTACCCATCAAAAAAGGCTCGATATATAGGGTGGAGGCGAGACCTAACTCAGGGGACATACTTGCTAGACAGCCCTGAACCCAGCAAATTGCTTATGTTTTTTGGTAAGCGTCACACGATTGACTTAGCATGGAAACGAGGCTGGGCAAATCTTGCTTGATGAAACGAAAAAATGTATTTAGTCCTGGCCAAAATCCCAACATTTTTTAAAAAAAATATCTAATTATATATATTGTTATTAACATTCGTTCAATTAGCAGTATAAACTTCAATATATCAATAGAAAAGATTCATCGTGTGTTAGTTTTTATGAAAGGGGACTGGGACCTCAGTTCTGCCAGTACCTACTGGTCAGCTGACGTTTTCATCAAAGTAGCAGTCCGCCATATTGAACTTCCAGATGATGTAGTGCTGCAGAGATGTCGTTTAACTTCAGTCTTTGTTTAATATGCCAAAGGGAGAAAAGTGAGCAGCTTGTTCACAATCCAAGTTCACATGAAAAAGTGTTAAAGTTTGTAGAGGAATGGGCTAGATACGGCGATTTGCGATATTATGATTTGTGGTCCAAACTTAAATTGGTTTCAATCAGTGAATTAATAGAGACGAAAACATCATGGCACAGAAGCTGCTATCAGGAAACTGTGCACACTGGACTTCTTAAAAGAGCCAAAGATAGGTATGTTTTCATTATATTACTATTTGTAATATAGCAACTAAAGAACTTTAACATTTAAGAGTGATGCACCATGATTGTCTTAATAACGTTAAGTAAGTATATGCTATTTTCCAACTCAGGGGTTCGTATTTGGAAACCCGGTGCTTAATGGAAGAGTTTTCCCAACATGAACTCACCTAGGCTGACAAATAACGTTGTTATTTTCCCTAGCTTTAAATCTTTGTTCACCTGCATGCATTCAATGTTGCATGTGTAGATCGGCAGGTAAGATCTGATAAACGATAACATTTGCACTCAGGTACGAGAGACAACTGGAGGGACCTAATGAGGCAAAAAGAAAAGTGAAAGATCCTTCGCAGCTTACTCGCTCCCAAACGTCACCGTATGACAAAAGTGTTTGTTTCTTTTGTGAAGAAAAAGAGAATGCAAAACAACCTCTGCACAATGTCAGCACGTTTTCTGCTGGTGAATCCCTGAATGAAGCCATTAACCTATCAGGAAATGATGTATTGCGAGTCAAACTAAGCACTTCAGTAGATGCAACTGATGCACACGCTATTGATATAAAGTATCACAAGAACTGTTGGCTTAGAAATGTTACGAATGTACTAAAAAAAGCAGCGTTATCTGATAAATCTTGCTCAGATAGTGATTTGGTTTGTGAGGCAGCAGCGAGAATCGAGTTCCTCGCCATGACGGAGAGTGCGTTAAGGGAAGGGAAGATCCTTTCAATGTCTGACCTGCAGAGCATGTTCGACGAGGTTTTAAAAGCAAATGATGTATACAAAGCAACGTGCAGTCGAAAAGCATTAAAGCTTTTACTTCAGAGTGAAATTCCAGACATAGAATTTCACAAGCCAAAACGAGTTAACGAGGCTGAGCGGGTCACCATAAAGGAAACTCGAGATGAGGCGATTCAGTTGTCCGAGAGTATGAGGGTTAAGTGTAGCGAGGAAATGAAAGTGTTGTTTGATGCTGCCATAACTTTAAGGAAAGCCATTAATAGATCCAAACGGTGGGAATTCACTGGGACACTAGAAGACGCCAGTGGTGATATTGTACCAGAAGAGCTCTATCGATTCTGCATATGGCTCATCCAAGGTCCCAAAACTGATAGGTTGCGCAAGGAGAAGACAGAAGACGTGAAGAAGCGTGCAATGAGTTTGTCTCAAACCGCAATATCAATGTGTCTTACAGAGAGGCAGAGTAATAACAACAAGTCTAAAACACTACGTCTATCGAGGGAGATGCCACAACAGCTAGCTGTTGGACTAGCCATTCATCAGCTTACCCGAAGCAAAGAGCTAGTGAATATGCTTCATGGATTTGGAATGGCAGTCGAGTATAACAGAGTAATGAGAGTGGAAGCTCAGATAGAGGCTACTGTTCTTGAGCGGATGGAACAAAATGGAGGAGTGTACCTTCCACCTGATATTGTCAAGGGACGACATGTATTTTTTGCTATAGATAATGTCGATTTTGCTGAGGACACGTATGATGGACAGCGCACTCTTCATGGAAAGGCCATGGCAATTTACCAGAAAAAGGACCCACAAGACGTTAAGCAGGAATTGAGGTAAGCAATCAAGTCGTTATTTTTTGGTTAAGAGAGAATGGGGCTCCGTGTTATAGGCCAGATGATATTCATTTGAAATTTGTCTTCTTAGAAACCAAAAACCTATTTTATGTGCCACATCATTTTAATATTGCTGACTCTTCTATTTTGTCTCTGTGGTCGAGACTGCAATGGCATGTTAAAAGTATTCAAATGTCAGGCTGTTATTATGGAAAGTTTACTTTAAGTTTGAACTGCGTTCGTCTAAATGGGAGTATTATAATTCGTTTTTTAAAACAGGCTTGTTGACACCAAAGACCAGAGTCGTTCAGTAAAGGATGTTCCGGAAACTATCACAGCCTTATTGGAGTGCCCGAATCCTTGCCCGAAGCCAGCAAATCCAGTTTTCTCTTCATTTGATGCCAGTCAGCTTCCCATCACCGTCAGTTTTCAAGATTTCGCATGGCTCTTGGCGCGTAACTTTTCCAGCCAGCGACAGATAAGAGACGAGGTACCACAGGGTGAGAGGGATGGAGATATTCAAGCAGAAAGAGAAGAGTGTCCTGGAAGAATAGGAATACCTGTGTGGTCAGCATACAACTCTCTCATTGGTAACCCTATCGAAGTGACGAAGGTAGGCACCCCGCCACTGTTAGCTGCACCAGCCCATGAGTGGCCGACGCTGTTGACTATTCTAATGCAAGCGCAGAATATTAACACGAGTGTTGTTGGTCCAGGCAGAAAAACTGTCATCTCTCTGGATGTTGGCCTTTATCAGCCAGCGAAAAAGCTCCAGATGGCAAGAAACGATCTTCAACATCTCATTCTCCGTCCAGGGGAATTGCACATTGTTATGGCGCAATTGCGCACCATTGGCGCATTTATCGAAGACAGCGGTCTTGACATGTGCTGGATAGAGGCTGATATCTACGGCCCAGCGACAGTGAAGCAGATACTTGATGGGAATCATGTCAAGCGAGGTGAAGTGGCACATGTTGTTACTCTTCAAGCGCTATTTGCGCTGTATCAGAAGGCATTCTTTCAGAGCTCTCAAGAAGATTTAAAGAGCATCGCAGATCTCTCACAAGAAGTTGCTGAGGCATGCATCCTAGCATCAAATGTTGAACTGAAGGAAGCAAACACTAAGCTGTTAGAAGCTGTTGAGAACCAAGATCTTCTAAAGAAGATGGCAGAGTTTGACGCAACACGAGATCAGCACCCATTGTTTAAGGTGACGAGAGAGTACATGCGTATGGTCATGGAGATGCTCCAGTTTATCAGAGCAGTACGTACAGGTGATTGGAAACTTCACCTTCAAGCCCTTCAAGTCTTCACGAAATACTTTTTTGCACATGATCGCCTGAATTACGCCCGTATGATGCCATTGTATCTTGCAGAAATGGATTCCCTATCAACAACTGATCCAGACGTCTATGCAGAGTTCCTCTCGGGAAACTGGATAGTGAACAAGAACTCCAGCATTCCATTCTGTGCACTTGGTGCAGATCACGGACTTGAGCATGTCAATCGCTCGATGAAAGTAAGCGGGGGACTGGTAGGAATCACCCTCAACCAAATTGCACGGACCAAGTTTTTTCTCATTGCTCCCGAAATGGCAAATCTTGCAGAGCAGGCAAAGGGTATGGCAGGTGTAGCTTCCAAGATCCAAACTCGACATGACCACCACGCTACAGCTGTACTGTCCCGAGAAGACAAGAATGTCAAAGCGTTGATGGATACTATTGAGACCTTTACCAACCCTTTTGCTGAGGAAAGCTTGGATCTCTTCAACCTTGTGACCAAAGTTGTAATGCCCGATAAAGTCAAGGAAGACTTGTGCAACCAGACTGCCATAGGACAAACACTGTTTGATACGTTTGTGAAGGAGCGCATTCAGTCCGAGAAAGTCAACATTTGGTCTACAATGAAGAAGCAAAAGCTTTGTACATGGAAGAGTAATGCGAAGAAGGTGAAAGTGTCCACAAAGGAGAAGATGATTGAGCTGCGAGAGGACCGATCCCTTTTTGCCAGGATGATGATGGTATGGCGCAGCCGCCATGACATGGACATCAAGGAGACGATCGGACTGTATGAGTTCGCATTAGTACCAAGGTCCATGTTTGCATCAGATGGGTCAATGCTGCACTGCTCTTCAAAAAGTGCACTTATGGCCATATTAGAGAAGCTCCCATCCAGACTGCCTGACGAGGGAATCAATGACGGCACCACAACAGATACCGCTGCACCCCATTTGAAAGTCACCATCATTGACGGTATGGCAGAGCTGCAGTGCCTGGACAAACCAGATTGGGTGAAGAACTGCACCCAGCTTGCAGATCATTTCGTTGAAACAATAGAACAAAAGTATGGAAGGAATGACGAGGTTCGCCTGATCTTCGATAGGTACGACATAACTATGTCCTTAAAAGAAGCCACAAGGGAAAAGAGGCAAGGAGGTCAGGATGCCGTCTACTATCGAATCACAGACTCCACCAACATCTCAAAAGTGTCAATGAAGAAGCTTCTGTCTCACACTAAGACGAAGATGGAGCTCACAAAATACCTGGCAGAGAAGGCGATGAAGTATTTCAGGATACAGCATGGAAGGCGCTTTGTTGTTGCGTGGGGTAGTGAATGCAAGGCAACACACAAAGATGTTGAAGATCTTGAAAGCAACCAAGAAGAAGCGGACACCAAGATCATTCTTCACGCTGTTGACGCGACATCAGATGGCGCAACAGAGATCCAAATCCACTCCCCTGACACTGATGTATTTGTTCTGGCATTAAGACGGGAACCAGAGTTGTGTTGCAATGTTTCGTTTGTTACAGGGAAGGGGCGCAACCGCAGATCGATCATGCTAAAGCCAATAGTTCAAGCTCTCGGGGAAGCAAGAACAGCTGCTCTTCCAGCGTTCCATGCACTTAGTGGAGCAGATAATACCGGATGTTTTTCAGGCCATGCAAAACCTTTGTGTTGGAAGGCATTTCTAAATGTCGATGAAGATGTCAGAGAGATGGCAAAGCTGGGCACAACACTAAGACCATCTGACGAGACCATGAAGGCTATTGAGAAGTTTGTATGCAAACTTTATGTTCCAAATACATCACTTACCACAGTGAAAGATCTTCGATGGTGGTTATTTCGTAAGAAGCAAGCCCAATCAGAACGACTTCCACCAACCCAAGGTGCCCTACATCAAGCTGTTCTACGCGCCCATTATCAAGCTATGGTGTGGAATAACGATGTTGTTGCAAACCCTGATATTCCATCTCCTGAAAACTATGGCTGGGAGAAAAATGACAACAGATGGCTTCCAGTGATGACAAAGCTACCACCAGCGCCAGAAGCTATCATTCAGCTAGTTAAATGCGGGTGCACGAAGCAGTGCGCAAGCAACCGATGCCAACGTCGTAAGAATGGACTAACGTGCACAGACCTTTGTGCATGCTCTGATGAAGAAGATGAACCCTGCCAGAATGTTTTTACTGAGGTGGTAGACGACGATGAATACAATGAGGAATAAACTGTGGCGAGATTTAAAGAAACTGAACTGATTTGCTTTCATGATAGTCAGCTCAAATATGTTTATATGTTTCGCCATAAAAGGAGTATTCTTAGTTTGTAGGTTAGAACTGCCATCGATGTCGGAGATATGTAGAAGTTACGAAGTGACCTTTCATGACCTCATGAAGATGAGTTTGATTTTCAAGTGAAGAGTAAATAAATCATTTTGGAGTGAGAAGACACAGTGCTTCTGCTGTTTCTAAACCATAGGTATTTTCCTTTGTTCGACAAGCCTAATTTCTAATTCACTAAAAAGAATTACAGAAAACGCGTAGCCTTGTTTTCTATTAATTGGTAGCGTGACTATCGATTGAATCAATCTGTACTACTTTTGTGGTTCTAGAGGATGTGGCTTGTTATATTTGTCAATTTTGAACGGGATGATATACATTTTTTGTTTCATCAAGCAACACTTGCCAGCCTCGTTTCCATGCTATATGTAAATCACGTGACTCTTATTAATAAATATAAGCAATTTGCTGGGTTCAGGGCTGTCTAGCAAGTATGTCCCCTGAGTTAGGTCTCGCCTCCACCATATATATCGAGCCTTTTTTGATGGGTAGCTTTCTAGCCTCGATTTCATGCTGGAGCTATCACGTGACCCTTATATATGGCAATAACTATTGTACTAGCTTGAGTGTTGTTTACTTAGTATTTCTGGTGAGTTTGGTTGAGTTTTCTCGAACTAGAAAGAAGTTATGGCCACTTAAAGCTTTTCAGCCGCGTTCCCATGCTGGATCACACAGGTCATTTTAAAACATCCTATTAATACTCTCTTGGCGCTCTACAAAAATGTCAACAACATTTTCTGAGTTCCTTATGGACTACTGAACACTACTAGGCCACTGGCTTGCTTTCTTCTCAAAATGCCCACGGAAATACATTAGCTCCCAGACTATCAGCTAAAAAAATATTTTTTATCGTGTTGAGCGTTTTTTACACAAAAAACAAACTTCTGTTCAAAACATATTTATGTTTTTCAGTCCTCTTTTTGTTTTTGAAATGGCTCTATTTTTTTTATCGCCTCGAAAGAAAATTGGAACACCGACGTGGTTCTGTTTAGCTCGCAATGTTTTCCCATGCCCCGCGTTGTTGTGAAAAAATCATTTTCTACCCGAAACACTATTTGATTTATTTTTTACTCACTCTCTGTATTTCTTTTTCCACAGTCCAAGGTTATCCTGCCTGTAAAGCGGTGAGAGAAACGAGATGACAACTCGCATTTTCTCCGAGAAGAAAGCGAGCGGCTTTTTGAAAACAACAACAAGCAAACCTCCACGCAAAGTAAGCATCATTTTTTTCTTACTGTCAGCTAAAAAATATTTTTTAACGTGTTGAGCGTTTCTTACACAAAAACAAACCTCCGTTCAAAACACATTTATGTTTTTAGTCCTCTTTTTTATTTTTTCCAATGGATCTATTTTTTTTGTCGCCTCGAAAAACCTTGGCGAACCAGCGCGGTTCTGTTTAGCTCGCAATGTTTTCCCATTCCCCGCGTTGTTGTGAAAAAATCATTTTCTACCCGAAAGAATATTTTATTCCTTTATTTTTTACTCTCTCTCTCTCTCTGTATTTCTTTTTCCACAGTCCAACGATGTGCTGACTGTAACGCGGTGAGACGAACACGAACAAGAAGAAAACGTCCAAAACAACCACAACCCATCCATTGTCTCCTACTCGCTTCGACCCGAAAAAAAATTTCCATGCTTTTTTCAAAAAAAATTTTTTTCCACCCCGACCGGGATTCGAACTCACAATAAAAAATCTTGGTTTCGCCCACAGCGCGCGCCAAGCGCGCGCCGCCGCCGCCGATTCCCCGCGCGCGCGCGCGCGCCCGCCGCTGCTGCTGCTGCTGCTGCTGCCCACAAACACCACCATCTCATCGAATCGGGATCGGAAAAAAGAGAGGGGTATCGAACCTCGGTATCGACAAAAATCCGATCGGTATCAAACCTCTGTATGAAACCCAACCCTTTGAGCCCGCGATCCCCATTTATCCCGACGACTGGTCGGCGGTTTCCCACCCTAGCCAGAGGGCTATTCTGATACGTCATGTAAGCGTCACGAAATGTCCTCTCTTTTCTAATCTGAGCCCGCGATCCTTTTTCCCACGACTGGTCAGCGGTTTCCCACCCTAGCCAGAGGGCTATTCTGATACGTCATGTAAGCGTCACGAAATGTCCTCTCTTTTCTGACCTGAGCCCGCGATCCCTTTACTGGGAAAAATCCCTCCTCATCCCTCCTCATTTCCTCCTCGCCGCCATTACCTAAAGCGCCCCCCTTGATTTTTTTTTCACTTTTCGCTTTTGCAGTCTGCAGTTTGTGTTTTCACCCGACCGTCATAAGATAGGACTGACAACGACGGACAACAAAATGGGTCTAGCCAAGCCTCGTTCTGGGAGTTGTCTAAGCAACGCAAATGTCACGCTACGCTTGCCCCTGTATTTGAAGACACTTTGAATTAATCATGTTGTAACTTATTACCACAAAATTTTTCTTTTCTCATAAAAAATGGGAACCACGCTAAGGAGATAAAAACAGTGTTTACAGCAACCAGATCAAATTAGTTTTACTTACGAAGGATTCTAAATTGAAATTGCCAAACGTGCACCATTTGTTGTTTAGCGAATTCCCCTCTACGAGCGTGGGTTCAAGTTACTTCGACTTGTAACAAAGGAAAGACAAAGATAACATAGAGCTTTTTCCGCTCTACTAATATGTAATAAGTAGTTTGAGAATTTCCTTAATCACGCACTCAAGACTCGATACGTGACTGTTTTCCATAGTGTTCTTTAAGTAAAAATATTAATAGTCATTTTGTGAGCAGGTGCCTGAGTTTTGAACTTTCTCGTTTGAACTTTCTGCGCCTGTTTGGACTTGTAAAATGCACATAAAGAGACCTCGTGAATGATATTGGTATTTATCAACATAGCTTCAGGCGATAAGGTAGTCATTAACATGCGACACTCAACAGAGTGGTGATTAATAGGTTTCGCAAAACATTTTCCATACCCTGATAATTAAGCATTTTGCTATAGAAATCGCCATGAGCTTTAAAAAAAGAACGTTTCTCAAATGCGCCACGAGAGGAGAAAGGATCAGATTAAACACTAATCGCTCGGGGGAAGAGCTTCCCTGAGTCATTTCACTGGCTATAAATTATGTATCCAAAACTCCAAATTACATTGTTTATGCTGTGTCTCCTCTTACCCCTATCGCGTGATGGCAGAAAAATAAGTTTTCCATGAATAAAAAAAGTCTATTTTGGACGAAACATCCACATCTTCAGTCTCTCTCAAAGTGCAAACAACGAAAGTAAGCAGGTAAGGCCACGTCACGCCAGAAATGATAACAGAATTTTCTTTTTTCATGGAATTAAATCAACACGAGTTATTTAGTCTTTAAATTACTACATGGTCTTTACAATGGTTTACGATGAATGATGTTTGAAATAGTCATAATAGATTTCTCCATTTATACCTTAATTCTCATTGGATTTATTTAGGCCATATAAGTAAACACTCGAATCATCTTGTGCAGTTCCTGATATCTACTACTGATCGGCTAATTAGTAAATTTAAGCCTAGTTGATAACAAGCAACATTTTTAAATGTCTTAACTTACGCCCTCTATCACTTTTTTGCTGTTTTATAATTCAAATTAGGTTCAATTTACACGTGCTTTTTCCGCTTTGTCGAATTTGAGCTTTTTAAACACAACACCGCTTTGCTTTTTGTGAAAATGGTTTGACTTGCAGCCCAGAATACTGAGTTCTAAAGCTTGTTTTCATTGTCACTATAATGAAAATCTTATCAATCCTTCCGCGGTTATCAGTGCAGAATCGAAAACTGAGCGACCAGTCTTCTGCAACTACCTAAAGTAACAAAATTTCTATATCGCTTTCCTCAACAAACCGCGATTTTAAACTTGCCCTTTTAAATCGCTTACCTTCGTGATGTGACCTTTAATAAGGCTATCTTTCCCCAGAAGATCTACACGTACCAAATTAAAGGCGACGAAAATTGTTAGCAGTTGGATCAGACATTTGGTTTTCACTCTCAATAAAGGGTGTCAGTAAAACGCCGACTCGGGATTGGGGTCGGGGTCGGGGTCGGGGTCGGGGTCGGGGTCGGGGTCGGGGTCGGGGTCGGGGTCGGGGTGTCTTCTCTTTTTTTCCTTTTTTTTTGCGATTTATTTGCAAATAGATTCCTTTTCGTCGAAAAAGTATCTGTTGGTTTACAACGGAAAATCCTTTTAAAGAAATTACGAGACAAATGGAAATGCGCATGTGACAAGCTTGCTTCAGTTGGCTCACTTTCCCGCGAAAACGGTCACGTAGTCAATCATTCCCGCGTTCTGTTTTCATGAAGACGGCCGAATCGGAATGATGCAATTCTAGTAAGCAAGGAATGCGGCTATGATCTAGTAGTGCATTATTATCCCCCAATCCAATATTCAATCGCTGGAGAAAAAAGGCTAATCCTAGCTTTGGTCTTAAAAGTTGAAAATACGTCGCTCCTACTTAAAATTAAAGTAATGAGAAGTTAGCGTGCTATTTTACATTTTTGTAAGTTTCATGGTGCGTATTAAACGACTACCATCAACTGGCAACGTTAACGACGGGTTTTTAACTACTACGACCATGTACAATCTTTGTTTTACGTTCGTACACTATGTCGAACTATGGCTGAATAACTAGACAGTGACATTTTTATCTGTCATTTGCTCATGCAAAATTCAAAATCTACTGTTGCTTGTGCACGGTCAAGGCTAAAAACGGTAACAAAAGCATAAAACAAGGACTTTGCTAAGTTTCATAACCAGATTCGTTTAATAAGTATGATTTAACGCGCGCTCGTGCGACAACTACCGATTTTTTTACCTTTCATTCGCTGCCGAAAGTACACTTTTTTCCTTGATACGATTTTTTATCGACAGTGCTTCAGCTGCGTTTGCCATGTTCATGGCCGCAAACGAGCACCGCGTTTGGGTAGGCACTTCATGGAATAGATCAGTCATTTTGACTGAAACCCTTCGTAGAGTTTCAGTAAGGACCCAGTACGTTTTAATGAGCCGGTGAATACATTTTAATTTGGTAAGTAGCGTTGCAAAACGTTAGCTTACCCTCAAAAAGCTTAAGCCACCGCTTAACTCTGAATCTGAGAAAATTACTGTAACACCTACAACAAAAGCGATTTCAGCTTATTTTAATATTTTACTTTTCGCTTCACAAATCAAGATTTCAAGCATATGAACCCAAATAACAAGCAAACTATGCGATTTTCCTGCTTGCTTCCGCTATGTTCGTGACAGGAAAACGCGGAAAAGACGGCATGATTGACCACCTGACCATTTTGGCAGGAAAACGAGCCAACTGAAGGAAGCTTGTCTCATGCACAGTTCCCCTTGTTTCACAGTTCGTTTAAACCGGATGTTCTTTTCCGGGAAACTTTGCAAACTTCTGTCGCAACATTGGTATTTTAATAGACAACTTGCTTGGTGCAATTTGCAACCAACCACTTGCTCGCTTCAGTTGCGAATTTGTGTTGTGACACTTGAAAATTGTCTCGCTATTTTCCTCGGCAAACTCCTTCTTAAATTGAAACTTTAACTTGGAATATTACCCAGTTGGTGAAATTAGGGGCTGTTCACATGGAGGGAGGAAGATCCTAGCGCTAGAATGATCCTAGAAGGCGGATCATCCTAGCACCATATGTTTTCTGTATTCAGTTTACATGCAAAATGTTGTACTTGGCCCTAGCGCTAGGATCTTTCTAGCGCGAGGATCTTCCCAGCTGAAAGATAGGAAGATCCTAGCTCTAGGAAGATCCTAGCACCATGTAAACTAACTTCGCTTGGAAGATCCTAGTACTAGGGACAGAAACACAAACATGGCGGCGGCCGGGCATTCAGCTGCTTAAGGCCGACAGTTTTATTTGATTCTCAGCAACCAGCTCGACCAAAATTTCTGCATGCAAAGCAAACGAAAAGTTTTTTCGCCTTCTAGGATCTTCCTAGTGCTAGGATCTTCCTCCCTCCATGTAAACAGCCCCTTAGAGTTCTGTCATGCGAACGACAACGTGAGGCAAATTTATTTGAAACAACACCGACAAATTTTAATAAACAAAACAGCAAATTAAAACCACAACATATTCTTCACAAAAGTAACTTTATCACAACAGCGAATCTCGTAGCTTTTCACTGAATAAAATAATTTTTCAGTCGTCAGTTTTTCTATCACGAAAAAATTATTCAGTTTATAATATTCTGAGCAACATTTCTAATTTAAAAAACTTTAAGAGGAATTTGAAGAGAAATCTACACAAATAAACTCGCCACCGAGGCGAACAACTTCAAAACCTCATTCCTATCATTCAGTTCACAAAATTACTCTTACATCTGCGTTATTGCAGCAACTAACCTCGCTAGTTCCTAGCGGTGCAGCTTTCGTTATGTTTTTGGTATTACAAGCTCAGATTTCTGATTTCAAGAGCAATCTGCAGAGGAATCTACGCAAACAAATTTGCGAATCGAAGCCAGCAAGTGGTTCGCAGCGATTGCAAATTGCTCCGAGCAAGTTGTCAATCAAAATACCAATGTTGGGGCGGAAAAGGACATCCGGTTTGACTGTAAAAGGATTTTCCGTTCTAACTGCAACAGATACTTTTTCGACTAATAGGAATCTATTTGCAAATAAATTGCAAAGAAAAAAAAGGAAAAAAAGGCACCCCGACCCCGACCCCGACCCCGACCCCGACCCCGACCCCGGCCCCGACCCCGACCCCGAGTCGGCGTTTTACTGACACCCCTCAATAAAGAAACAACAGTTTTCAATTTACAAAACATGTTTCGACATTCTCATGTCATCTTCAGTTGCAAGATGACATGAGAATGTAGAAACATGTTTTGTAAATTGAAAACTGTTGTTTCTTTATTGAGAGTTATCGTCACTCTGCTGTCTTTACGTACATTTGGTTTTATGCAGAAAACTCCCATGAAAAGCTATCATTGCGATTATAAGAGCCATTTTCTGAGAATTATGATCGAGAATCGAAAGACACTCACAAAAAATCGAATTTTTTTTTATTTTGCCAAAACATCCCTTTGGGTAAGCTATTTCAAGAAAAAATAATCCAAAGTTCCAACGAGTTATTTAACGGACAAAAATTTAAAAAGTTCGAAAAATGCATGAAATGGCGGTTTTAGGGTCTCTAAACGGCTCAAATTCTCACTCAACTTTAGGAAACCGGTGAGAGCGTAAAAAAGATTCTTTTACAACGAAACAAACCACGAAGATTATTTAACCTTTCTACTTTAAAACTATGTAATAAATTTGCCAATGTTTGGTTTCGAACATTTTCAAGCGGCGTTTTTATCGAGCTGCTCGTAGCCTTGTTTATCACAAGGTAAAGTGAAGGCCAACTTCGGCCGCTTAAAACGGCATCTGGTATGCATCGTTCAATGATTAAGACTACATAGAACGAAAGCTATGTCATTGTACTTTTCACCAGGAAAGTTACAGCTTTGGGAATCAAATACTTCCCCGTCAGTAAATTTTTACTGTTTAGATTGTTTAGTGATCTGAGCGGGTAGAATTATATGCAAATTACAGATTTCATTCCTGGAATACTGCTAGCAATTACAAAGGTCGTTTAAGATAGGCTCACCATTAGTTACACATGCACGCTCAATGTTTTTCCTGATCTTTGAAAGAAAGTTCTGCTTTCTTGAGTCTTGCTGAGTCTTATTATGTTAAAACAAAGCAGATTTTTAACCCCCTTTCAACAAGACAGGAATCCACTCATTCAACTTAACCAAGATAACATCGAAAACACAGAGAAACGACGTACTATGCCGCCTACCTTGCCAACCGAAAACGCAACAATACAACAGAAAAACTTTCCAAACTGTAAACAAACGAATTTTCAGTTTCGTGATTGAGCGAAGATATTTTAAACTCATCGCCTAGAGGAATACGCGGAAAGACAGGTAACCTCTGCACTGACCCGCACGTGTCACACCACACTAACAGAGAGAGTCACGTATTCGATTTCTGTTATGTGATTTGAGATAAAAACTTGGTGGAAAGTTAAAAAAAAATAAACAATTGCAGCAGATAGCTAGTGCTTTGTTGTATTACATGTTAGCACAAGCTCCACAAAGGAGTTTTTACGGTCACGACTCTCTCTATTAAGCGCGGTAATTTCGCAATGTACGTGCTGTTGTAATTTTACTACTAATTTAATTACAGCTCATGAAATAAAATAAATATTGTAGTAAGTTACATTCACAGTGTGTAAGTACTGATATATGGCGTCGAGTAGTTTTTCCACTCTTCTGGAGAGGGTTACTGCCTGTGGATTAAGCAGTTGTTACCCAGGCCACGTTGAAGTTGTTTCCCTAAAAGAATGCACAAGACACATTTCTTGGCATCTTCAATTGCACGGACTAAGTGCAGATAAAGCGGTTGACAGTGAATTCAAGTTGTTGTTAGCCCGAGCAGGTAATGGTATTGCATTTTGTTCTGGAATTACTGTGTTCCATAATTTTGGCCACAGATACTTCATGGCACTCGGCGTCCCTTAATCTAGGTTCTGCAGAGTCGCGCTACTCCTGTGCCCTCCGGCGCCTGGGGATTGGAGGGGGGGGGGAGGGTCTTTTGACCAATGTTTGGGTGTAGGGATGACGCTGCGGTTTTGACACCCTGGCCCTGGTTAGGACAGAAAAACGAAATGGAATGTCGATTGTACTGACCATACCCGGTTGGGGAAGATGCGCAGAAAATAATTTACCATGTTTATGGACAGAGACCAAAACCATATCCTGTCCAGCGGCACACCCCAGTATAGACCACATTAGGCAGTAACCCTCCCTTCCGGGGGCAGGGGGGAGAGTGCCGTGCTTAGCCTTAACTCGCTCAACTGTAGCACAATATTCATCGACGATGGCACGATGTGATTATTGAACGTCCCCTGATGTCATCTTCCTTGGCGAGAAGCGGAAGCCACGCGGGCCCATGTGAGAACTCGCCCACATGATACCCTTTCTCGCTTTGCTATTTGGTTTTTGCGTCATGAGGTTGGAAGCCTAGAGTTCAAAGTATATTTATCTTTGATTTTTGGTTATTTAGGCATTTTTTCAGTAGAAGAGTCTAAGCTTTCAACCCCATGACGCAAAAACCAAAAAAGGGCTAGCTAAAATAGCAAAGCGAGAAAAGGTATCATGTGGGCGGGTTCTCGCATGGGCCTGCGTGGCTTCCGCGTCTCGCTCGCTCGAACTGCTACCAAGGAAGATTGCATTGAAGTTCAATTTTCGGAGACTGAAATTACATCGTGCTATCGTCATGCTAAACACGGCACCACCACCCCCCTGCCCCCGCCCGGAAGGGAGGATTACTCTCTTATGTGGACTATACTGGGGTTTGCCGCTAGACAGGATACGGTTTTTGGTCTGTGTCCCTAAGCATGGTATATAATTTTATGCCCGTCTTCCCCAACCGGGTATGGTCAGTGCAATCGACATTCCATTTCGTCTTTCTGTCCTAAACAGGGCCAGGGTGTCAAACCCGCAGCGTCACCCCGACACCCAAACATTGGTCAAAATAAAAATAAATAAATACACTTTATTTCAGTAGGGTGCATAATCAAACTGTAGTCTCCCTTGTGGCCCTACGTCCAGGTAGAATTGGAATTTGGAAATGTTGGTTTTTATGGAGGTAGGAAACCGGAGTACCCGGAGAAAAACCCTCGGAGCAAGGACGAGAACCAACAACAAACTCAACCCACATATGACACCAGGACCGGGAATCAAACCCGGGCCACATTGGTGCATGGTGGAGGGCGAGTGCTCTCACCACTGCGCCATCCCTGCCACCCCCCCCCCCCCCCCCCAGGCGCCCGTGGGCACGGGAGTGGCGCGACTCTGCAGAACCTAGATTAAGGGACGCCGAGTGCCATGAAGTATCTGTGGCCAAAATTGTGGAACACAGTAATTCCAGAACAAAATGCAATACCATTACCTGCTCGGGCTAACAACAACTTGAATTCACTGTCAACCGCTTTATCTGCACTTAGTCCGTGCAATTGAAGATCCCGCGAGATGTGTCTTGTGCATTCTTTTAGGGAAACAACTTCAACGTGGCCTGGGTAACAACTGCTTAATCCACAGGCAGTAACCCTCTCCAGAAGAATGGAAAAACTACACGACGCCATATATCAGTACTTACGCACTGTGAATGTAACTTACTACAATATTTATTTTATTTCATGAGCTATAATTAAATTAGTAGTAAAATTACAACAGCACGTACATTGCGAAATTACCGCGCTTAACAGAGAGAGTCGTGACCGTAAATACTCCTTTGTGGAGCTTGTGCTAACATGTAATCCAGCAAAGTACTAGCTATCTGTTGCAAGTTTTTTTTTTCTTTTTAACTTTCCACCAAGTTTTTATCTCAAATCACATAACAGAAATCGAATACGTGACTCTCTCTGTTAGTGTGGGTGTGACACGTGCGGGTCAGTGCAGAGGTTACCTGTCTTTCCGCGTATTCCTCTAGGCGATGAGTTTAAAATATCTTCGCTCAATCACGAAACTGAAAATTCGTTTGTTTACAGTTTGGAAAGTTTTTCTGTTGTATTGTTGCGTTTTCGGTTGGCAAGGTAGGCGGCATAGTACGTCGTTTCTCTGTGTTTTCGATGTTATCTTGGTTAAGTTGAATGAGTGGATTCCTGTCTTGTTGAAAGGGGGTTAAAAATCTGCTTTGTTTTAACATAATAAGACTCAGCAAGACTCAAGAAAGCAGATCTTTCTTTCAAAGATCAGGAAAAACATTGAGCGTGCATGTGTAACTAATGGTGAGCCTATCTTAAACGACCTTTGTAATTGTTAGCAGTATTCCAGGAATGAAATCTGTAATTTGCATAATTCTACCCGCTCAGATCACTAAACAATCTAAACAGTAAAAATTTACTGACGGGGAAGTATTTGATTCCCAAAGCTGTAACTTTCCTGGTGAAAAGTACAATGACATAGCTTTCGTTCTATGTAGTCTTAATCATTGAACGATGCATACCAGATGCCGTTTTAAGCGGCCGAAGTTGGCCTTCATTTTACCTTGTGATAAACAAGGTTAAGAGCGGCTCGATAAAAACGCCGCTTGAAAATGTTCGAAACCAAACATTGGCAAATTTACTACACAGTTTTAAAGTAGAAAGGTTAGATAATGTTCGTGGTTTGTTTCGTTGTAAAAGAATCTTTTTTACCCTCTCACCGGCTTCCTAAAGTTGAGTGAGAATTTGAGCCGTTTAGAGACCCTAAAACCGCCATTTCATGCATTTTTCGAACTTTTTAAATTTTTGTCCGTTAAATAACTCGTTGGAACTTTGGATTATTTTTTCTTGAATTAGCTTACCCAAAGGGATGTTTTGGCAAAATAAATAAAAAATTCGATTTTTTGTGAGTGTCTTTCGATTCTCGATATTCTCAGAAAATGGCTCATAATTATTGCACCTATTTTGCACACGCCCTCCTCATTTTCATATATAGATTTTACTCATTAAAAATGTCTCACCTTTCCGTTTGTTTCTTAAAAAGCGGTTAAATAATATTAAATTTAAACACGGAAAAAAGAGGAATATATTGAGCTCTTGCTCATGTAGCAAGAAAACGCCTTTCCGGTGTACAAGCCACTCAAAAGAAGTACGTTAGTTTGCTTATTCTTTGCGTTTGTGTATTAAGGTGTCTTCAGAGATTCAGACTGTAGTTTAATAGTCTTTTAATTCAATCTAAGTCGAATTAAAATTAACCCCTTTTCAAATGTAGTCCCCTCAAGCGTGGAACCAGGATGGTAAATTTTCAGAGCAAAATTCTCAATGTTGGCTTTACAAAAAAACAAGGGGTAACCAAATTGGATCTATAATATTGCCAAAACTCCAGGCTCATAAAAAGGAAGTCTTTCCTCTTTGGAGTTGTCTAGTCGACAACTGCTTTCCCCAGAAGGTTTTATTTTCTCACAAAATACTGTTCAGTTTGTCGACAACCGTCGTGAACATGCCCAAGTAACAAAACCTTGCGAAAACGACCAGACAAACATAATTGTAAATTGAAGTAACGTAGGATGTAACCCTAAAATTGGATTGTTCAGAATCTATTTTCTGTTTAGTGACTTCGCCTCATTCTGCAGACATGGGTATATAGCTGAGTGTACGTTCTGTTTGATGGTGGTTATTTTTTTCCACTTTATAGGCAACTTATTTATTTAATTTAATTTCGTTTACCGTGGATGAACGTAAGTAAGCTAGCTAATCTTCCCACAGATGCTCTAGCCGAACCGGGACCTGACTGGTCCTTTGCGAGGACGATATGGGGATTGGCTTGGGGGCTGCATTGCATTGGCTTTGGCTTCCTGTTTGGTCTTCTTGCTATCCACTCTTTTCTTGCTTTAGTGTTGGTGAATCACAAGAAAGGATTCTGCCGCAAGCCTTTGCATGTGGCTATCAACTCGCTGCTGTTAGTCCTTGGAGCCACTCGAGCCGTTTATTTAATGTTGGATCCGTACGAGCCCAGAGAAAATGACGTGGAGGATCCAAAATGGCTAACACTGCTACTCTACGGAATCCCTTACCCTGCTTGACATCTTCGTTTTGTCTGATTCACCTGGCTTTCCTGGAGGTCACCAAGCTGAATGTCGGCCCAAGCAGGCTGCAGAATGCAAAGTTTCTATCTACAGTTATTGTTGCTCATTTTATCATCGTCTTCACTGCAGAAACGACATCTTTCATCAAGCCAGAGTTGGACGCACTCTTGATCGTTTGCCAGTCATTCTTCATTCTCTGGGGCTTGCTTCTCTCTGGCTGTTTCATCTACAGCGGCTACAAGGTGATCAACCGCGTGGATAAGGTTCAACAGCAACTCAGCACCATCGAGAAAAACGAGCGCCCAGAGAACAAGCGTCAACAGAAATCGCGTACAACCAAAGTGGCAAAGATCACTCTTGCCACCACCTTCTTGGGTATCGCAGTATGTGGCTTACATTTGTATTCCATGATTGGCGTGTACGGAATGTACAGCGATGTCGTCCACCCGTCCCCTTGGCTATGGCTGGCCTTTCAATCTAGTTTTCGTCTCGTGGAGCTTGGCATGGCGTACACGATCGCCTACAGTGTAATGCAGCCAGTAGAAGGAGCAAAGAATTCGAAAACATTCGCATCGACTAGTTCCCAGGAGGGAGGGGCTCAGATCAACTTAACGGAAGTGAAGCCAGTCTAGAATACGCGGTGATCTACTGCTAGTTCACTCGGCTTTTTTGAAGTAGACGTCTGGTGAACCAGCGAGAATGCTTACTCGAAAATAAATAATATGCCGTGTACTAGACACAAACTTAGACCCGTAGAGACAATGGGCGCGTTACTTTAAATGTAAATTAACTGTCTTACTTTATTGTGGATTTAAAAAAATTCAAATGCAGTGGAACCCCAACACACGACAGGTCCTTTTCTACCACCTCGCTATTACTCCCAGTCACTTTTTCTGGCCTCAAGAATAGATGGAACAGTTCATTTTCCAAATTGTCTCAGAGAGTGTCTGGAAGGGCATGAAAAAAGGACCCTCCAGCTGGCTGAGAAGAGCTGGGTTTTCATAGAAACAGAGGCAGTCGACCGAAGCTTCCTCTTAGTCTTCCATCTTCTTATGCAGCAAGTGCGGTAGTGACTGTTGCCAATGTTAGTTTGCACAGTCATTCGAAACGATGTCCACGTCGGGAATGACCAAACATTCATGGCGCTTCCATTGTCTTCCGAGACAGAAGTATGCCATCCCAAACCCTGTTAACCGTACTACATTTTCAAGGGAGTTTCTCTTCTATTCTTCTTTTGTTTCATAATAAGAAGAAACGTCAAGACTTAATTAAGGTTTGCATGATCAAATATGAGACTTAAAAAACATGCAGGACTTTCGAGTCGTGGGGTGCAGTTTGCAATTTTACATTTGGTTTGCACGCAGAATTTGTTGGTTGGATTATCACCCAGCCAGCGGACGAGAGAATTGTTCTTAAACGTTAAAAAGTAACGATAATTTTAACGCCAAAATCAAGTTTCTGCTTTGTAATTTTAAAACTGTTCAAGGACTTTGACGACGTGTCGTGTTTTCAAGTAATCTCATAGCCCACACGTAACCGATGGATCGTTATCCGGTTATTGGTAACATTTTTCAATTAATGTACGTGTTTGGTTTTGCAATGGTAACATGTTATTCACTGGTTAGGATTTTCATATTTATTTAAATGATAATTTGCAAAGGCTTTATTGGTCAAAACCTGACGCTCTTTATAGTTGGTAGAGAGTATTGCAGGTGAAAAATTAAATAAGGTAGTGTTTTCAGAGTTGTTAGATTCATGAAATCAGCTCGATTCAGTTCTAGTATCAGTTTAGAAAAACATCTCCTCGATTACCCACTGCCCCTCGCCCCTCAGTTGATTGTATTGGGTATTGTTTCCCAGCATTCGATGATATTCTAGTTCCATTGGTAAACGCAACTTACTGGCATTATAGCGATTAAAATTGAAATTAGGATTGGACTTATATTTGTGTTAGTTACTCTTATCTGACGGCATTATTTATGTATTGTTACCTCAGTAGAAATTTACCTACTGCATTTTCAGATTTTTTCTTCACATAATAGTACTATCCATTTTCATTATACCAGATCTGTTGCAGTGAAGAAATTATGGAAAATTCTCAGTAATTCTAGAGATGCTGTACTTATGAAACAGCTTGCCAACCAGTTTAAAGAAAATTAAGTCTTTGCAAATATTAACAAAAAACTGAAGCAATTTGTACAACAAGAATACAATGACTCTTCCTATGAAACACAAATTGATCATCTGTATTTAATTAATTACAATCAATTAATAGTAAGGTCACCATTTATCATATGATTGTTTGTGACGTTAAGATAATAATGAGGGGTTCTCCTTAGAAAAGCTCAATCGAGCTTGCTGAGATCTCCTGCTACTGGATATTGTAATAGATTTAACACACACACACTGTTTGAATGTGGCAAATAAAGATTGATTGATTAATTGATTGATTGATTGATTGATTGATTGATTGATTGGTTGATTGATTGATTGATTGATTGATTGATTGATTGATTGATTGATTGACTTAGACGGTAATATAAGGTGGACATTGGAGCAGTACAACAGAGGTATATTCGAGTATCAATGGTGTCGAGCAGGAGGCCAAAATCACAGATCACAGCCCCTCCTAAGTCAAAAGTAAAATGTCTTGTGCTGACCATTTACAGTCCTTTAGGGAGATTCAATCTAATTAATTAACTAGGTTTCTGAAGTCTGAAATCTGTAAGACACTGGCTGGGGCACTGACTGGACACCGACGGAATCGAAAGTTCACAGACCATTGGTCGCTAAAGCTTTCTGGGGGTTATGTCTCTCAATCACTTGGGGTGCATTTTCTTAGGCCAACAGAAGGGGTTTGCGCAAGGTTGTTGGTTTTCACGTTACTAAGCAGCTTTGTTTGGCTTAGTTACCTAAACATTCTGGTCAGGTAACCAGAGAGAATTTCCAGGACGGAATTCTGGGAGGCTCTTTAATAGCTAAATGACGTCTGGACCTTAATCCTTCTTCTGAATGGTATCAGGGTGGACTCCTTCTCCCAAACCTCTCTGCTCCACGTACGGCCAGCTAAATTTGGGTTGTTGGGTAGGAAATGTCGTCCAGATCTTTCTTTCCATCAGATGTTTGACCCCACTGAAACGGCAACTTTGAAGGGAGTGGCGCACCATGACAGCTTGTGTCGAGGTGCTGCTTTTTTGAACGTGTTTATCACTGTTTGAACAGCCTACTTCTCCTTGCCATTTGTTTGGGACTGGTTCATCTGGGACTTACTGTATTGCGTATGAATCCGTAAACTGTAAACTTGGCGGATATCCTTGCTGAGAACATTGTCTGACAGTACCTAATCTGAGATACAGTCACGGGGTTTGAAGTATGGGCTTGAGGTGTACTGCTGCATCAGATGAAGTGGTGCGAGCAAGTATCGCTACCTGAACGTATCGTGAATCAGACAGCAGTCGAAGACAAGTATAAAGAGTATAAAGAGTGGACCTCTGACTTTCAATCAAGCCAGCGGCGACTTTGCCAAGATCGATCGGGAATTTCACAAGGAATAATGCTGGATTTTTTGCGTAGACACGTCCTCCGTTGCCAGCACTTGTTCTCTGCTTCTTCAAGGTGCATGCTTAGGCCTGGCCACCAAAACTGAAATTTTAAAAAGCAGCTACAAATAGTTGACACAGTCAGCAAAGCACTCCTCTTCTAGCCGGCGAAAGGTCCCATTTCTTCGCCATTGGCAACGAACGTGACATAACAACAGCAGGTACAAGCGATGGAGTCTTAGTCATGAAATATATGTGTACACCATATGACAAGGAATCTTAATTTTATTTGGCTTGGGGTGCCATACGTGATATTTACCTGGGATATTTAACAGGCAAAAACAACGGTGCCATCTTCAAGCAAAACATGTGTACACAGCATAAGAGAACTATGTGGCTTGAGTGCCTTATGTGTTATTCAGACAGGCAAATGTCGAAGTACCTTTCAAGTATCTGTTTCGTTAATGAATTGAATGCGTCAAAATTAGATTATTTGCACGTGACACAGCGAGAAGACCGGATACCTTTTGTTTTGCACATTTCAAACATTATTATACAATTTTTGAATGTTTATCGATTACCTGAATCATTGTTATCAATATCGACCCTTTAGTCTTAAGTTGTAACCATTTAGCCATTGAAACTCACCGAGAATTAAACAAATAGACGGGAAGGCAAACTTTCAAAGTTACGACTTAATCGGGTAACTTTCTGCTTTTCTTTTCTGGACTGGGGCCATCAAAACTTCTAGAACGATTTTCCATAATTCCAGAGTAGTACTAAGACGCTGCAATTCAAGTTGATTTATCTGTTTAAACAGGCAGGTGGGTAAGTGTTCATGGCTTAGGCTAAGTTAGACGTCCCGGCGTATCGTTTGCTCCCACCATGCTAAGCTCTCCACCACCAGAAACCTCGCCTGAACAACATATCCTTCTGGCCGCAGATGCTGAGCCAGGTCCCAACTGGTCAGTTGCAAAACAGCTTTGGGGAATCGCTTGGGAGTTGCACGGGGCTGGATATGGTGTCCTCCCCAGCATTTTAGCTGTACGCTCTTTCATCGCCTTAGCAGAAGTTAGAACCCGACAAGGATTTGGTCGAAAGCCTTTGTATATAGCCACAAGTGCTTTGCTCTTGACGCTAGGAACAACGCGAGCATTGCTCATGTTCTTGACCCTTACACGTCAGGAGACAATGGTGTCAAACTCCCAAACTGGTTTGCGAGGTTGCTGTATGGGATAACCTTTCCTTGTTTGACGTCTTTGTTTTATTTGATCCATTTGGCTTTTCGTGAAGTTGCTAAGATTCAAGTTGGGCCAAAAAAGATCCATAGTGCACGGTTTGTCGTTAGTGTTATTATCACTCACTTTGCCCTTGAAATAACGGTAGCAATAGCAATCACTGTGAGTCCACACCTTGCGCCATTAATGATCGTATGCTAGTCATATTTCATCCTTTGGGGATTTCTTCTGTCTGCAGGCTTTATTTACAGTGGTTTGAAAGTCATTCATCGCGCTAGAAGAGTACAGAGACAAATCGGGACAATCGAACTTAGAGAGGCCGCTGGGGCGAAGGCGAATGGAGCGCGGCGTAAAGAAAGGACTTTTAAAGTCGCAAAAGTCACTTTTGCTACAAGTATTTTGGGATTTGCTTGTTGTGCACAGCAGATTTATTCAATGTTCGGTGTTTATGGCTTGTATAGGAAAGCTGTAAATCCTTCTCTTTGGCCGTGGTGGGTGTTTCAGACTTGCTTTCGTTTAGTTGAATTCTGTATGGCTTGTACAATAGCCTACAGTGTGATGCAACGCCCGGAGCAGCAAAGTTATAATAGGAGTGACAAAAATGATAGGTAGCTACCTTTTTATGGCTTAAGCGATTTCCTTGTTAAAGAATTGTTAGTTAGCGGTGATAGCTGAATCAGAATAAATTAAGATATGACTGACAGAAATTAATCAGTAACTCGTGGAATGTCGTCTTGCTTCATGACATTATGTTTGTATAGGTACCGGTAGATTTAAAGCGGTGTCTTAAGATCTTTAAACAAGGCATTTATTATTAAATGAATCTATACTGCATTGGCCTACTAGCAATCAGATAACAATACTTAGAAGTTCTCAATCAGGTTATTAAATTTTTAGCTTCCTGACTTGACCACCAAGCTTAGGTTACGGATAAGGTTATCAGTGTGTAATCTTTCTTTTTGCCTTTTTGAGGTGCTGTATGCACAATGAGCTCTGAAAATGAGAAAGGGGATAAAATTGAAGGTTTTTTAGTCGATTTAACTCATCATTAATTTCATGGTTCTAGCTTAAAGCCATTGAAAACGTTGGATGTAAAGAAGGGTGAAAAACACACATTTATAATCCAAAATGGCTTGACCGCATAAAGATATTATTATTATTATAATTATTATTATTATTATTATTATTATTATTATTATTAATCATGACACTTATGGCACTTATGATGTCATATCTCGAAAAGGGCAGGTGCTAACAAAACGTCTTAAAAAATTGAAAAAAAAACCTTTAGGAGGGTTGCCATTAACCCCCCCCCCCTCCCTTTTTGTAAGTCATAAACAAAGTTTGTTTCAGTCATCAGAGTCCCTGCTTTTTCATGCACTAGTTTAACCCTATTCAGACCGTGGGGGAGGGGGGTTGGGGGCGATTATGCCCACACTGACTTGACGTTTATGTCTGTTTTATCAGCAAGCTAAACCCACCAAACTTGGTATCTTTTTCAAAATTTTATCTGGCAACAATTTGGCATAGCGAGTACTTGTCCATCAAGTTTGATGTTACCATGGCAACCACTTTTGACAGGCTGTTTTTTCATAATTTTAAATTTTCACCTTTTCATTGAAAATTATAACTTTTCTGAAGTAGGTTTTCCATTTTTATATCATTTTCATGTTTTTTATTGATTTCGGTTACTTTGTGGTCAATTTTGGAAATTTTCAAAGGCTCTGGAAAAATCAAGAAATCCAAGGTGGTGGATCCAAGCTGGACGCCGTTTTACAACCTGACGTAATTTTCACGTCATATGACGTCATCGGCTTATGTTGCGGACATTAAAGGAAACACTTTTGGACGTACTATCTGCCCTCCAAGTTTCGTTGTCACAGCTTCAATATTCTCAGAGTTAAGAGGTGGAGGGCGAATCAGCCTCCTCCACTCCCCGGTCCGGAACACCAAAAATAGCCCAGTCCGAATAGGATTAAACGGTCAATCAGTTTGAGGAGCCATTTGTTTTGTTCTTTTGTTTTGGTTGGCTTTAAGAATTTTTGCCGACACGCCATATTATGGATGAATATTTCTGTAAGAAGCAATTCATCAAGATCTTTAATTTTCTTTCAGCTGTTTTCAGGGAACGGTTTCTTTTTCTGAATGAGGGGTGAATCAATTTAATCACCTTAATGTGGCATAAACAGCGTGGTAAATGACAAAACTGTCGGTCTAAAACTAATATTTATTATGAATAACAGTGACTTATATGTGATGAAGGGTCACCAGCCTAAACAAAATGATCTAACTTCGTCCGAGAAGGAAGATGTCTGTCAAAAAAGATTATTTTTGTAATTCAAGTGTGCTTGCCATTGGTACAAAATAACTTCGCCTTGTTTCAATTTCAAGTACTTCAACAGCCAATGGATTTGGCAATAGGTCTTTGAATGGCATTGTCGAATATCAACATACGGTGACGTCATCGATATCTTCGCTGGAACATGCATGCATGCATGCATTACAGCAAGACGAGCACAGAAAACTATCCACAAATCAGAATTAAGTGGTAAGTTCTGTAGACGCGTCTGTCATCATTTATCACTGCCAAAAGGGTGACATTTTTTATGTCACTAAACCGATCCCCCGATCCCCGTTCTTCTCCTGAACGAGTTCTCTTTTCGGTCAGAGCTCATTACAGTGAATCTCGGTAATTTAAATCTGGCCCTTGGATGCCGAAAGAACGCGGTTCAGCAACTAACTTAAATTTAACTTTAAACTGAGGGCGTTTCTCTTCTATCTTCTCCTCCTGTTTAGTACTGAAATTGACAAAATTCCAAGGTTTAATTTGGTACCAGTCAAAGTTTGCATGTTCAAAGCTGAGACTGTAGGATTTATCGAGCGCGGTGGGGGTACAATTTTACATGATCTACACGTAGAATTTGCCAGGTCGGTTAACTCAACTGTTAAGGGGTGAGAGAGAATCGATCGAAAAAATTAAAAGAAGTTACAATTTTAATGCCAAACTTGAGTTTTTCCTTTTTAATAAAGTGTTCAAGGTATATTTAATTTACAAGTTTATAAAATGTGAAGCATTTTTTTCAATAAATTTTTCATCCGATAGATAGATCCCTATCTGTCATCTTTTGTGTTAACGCTTGTCCATTTATACACCTTACATTATATAATTTAAATGTTATCCGTTGGTTGGGGATTTATCTTTTCATATTAATTTAAATTATGATTTGCGTACGTTTCAGCCGCCAAAACCTGACGGTAATCTTATTTACAGTAAGTTCAAAGAACCGCAGGGGCATTAGTTAAATAAACGTACTGACTAAGCGTGGCTGGAAATGGAGTTACATGTGATACACGTTTCAGTCAATTCTGTTCTCTTTGTAGATAAATTTCGGTTTAATTAAATTTGATCAGTAAAATTTTATCCGTTTAATGAAATCTTGGGACTTAATTAGACAACGAAGTTTCATGTCGCCCTATTTGGAATTTGCTCAGAATATTGACTTAACATACTCAGCTGTTATAGGACACGTCATAAGATAGGACTGACAATGATGGACAACATGAATGGGTTTAGCCAAGCCTCGTTCTGGGAGTTGTCTAGGCAACGCAAATCTCACGCTACGCTTGCCCCTTATTTGAAGACACTTTGAATACCACATAACTTTATTACCGCAACCAGATCAATTTAGTTTTACTTATGTAGGATTTTAAATTGAAATTGCCAATAGTGCACCATTTGTTGTTTAGCGAATTACCCTCTACGAGCGTGGGTTCAAGTTACTTCGACTTGTAACAAAGGCCAAAAGACAAAGATAACATAGAGCTTTTTCCGCTCTGCTAATATGTAATAAGTATTTTGAGAATTTCCTTAATCACGCACTCAAGACTCGATACGTGAGTGTTTTCCATAGTGTTCTTTAAGTAAAAATATTACTAGTCATTTTGTGAGCAGGTGCCTGATTTTTTAACTTTCTCGTTTGAACTTTCTGCGCCTGTTTGGACTTGTAAAATGCGCATAAAGAGACCTTGTGGATGATATTGGTATTTATCAACATAGCTTGAGGCGATAAGGTAGTCATAAACATACGACGCTCAACAGAGTGGTGATTAATAAATAGGTTTCGCAAAACATTTTCCATACCCTACAGAGATAATTAAGAAGTTTGCGATAGAAAGCGTCATAAGCTTAAAAAAAACCTTTGTTGAAAGTACCATGAGAGGATCAAGATTAAACATTAATCACTCGGGGGAAGAGCTTCGCTGAGTCATTTATCATTGGCTATAATTATGAATCCAAAACCCCAAATTACGTTGTTTATACTGTGTTTCCTCTTACCTCTATCGCGTAATGGCAGAAAAATAAATCAGTATTCCATGAATAAATAAAGTCTATTTTGGACGAAACATCCACATCTTCATTTTCTCTCAAAGTGCAAACATCGAAAGGTAAGTCCGTGACGCCAGAAATGATAACCGAATTTTCTCTTTTGATCGAATTAAATCAACTTGAGTTATTATGATCATTTTGTTTAGGCTGATGACCCTTCATGGTTTATCACTTGCAGCCCAGAATACTAAGTTCTAAAGCCTGTTTTCACTCCCACTATAATGAAAATCTTATGAATCTTTCCGCGTTTATAACCACTATACCTCCAGTGACAAAATTTCTATGTCGCATTTCCTCGACAAACTTGCACTTTTAAATTGCTCACCTTCGTGAGGTGATCTTTATTAAGGCTATTTTTCCCCAGAGGACCTACAGGTACCAAATTAAAGGTGAGGAAAATTGTTGGCAGTTAGATCAGACATTTGGTTTTATGCTGAAAACTTCGATTCAAAGTTATTATTGCGAGTATAATTATTACACCTATTTTGCACATGCCCTCCTGATTTCGATGTATAGTGTTTACTCATAAAAATGTCTCACCTTTGCGTTTGTTGCTTTAAAAAACGGTTAAGTGATATTAAATTTAAACAAGGGAAAAGAGGAATATACTGAGTAAGCTTTTGCTCACGTAGCAAGAAAACGCCTTTCCGGTGTACAATTAGAAGTTCTTTTCAAATTCCAATGAAGTAAGTGTTCTTGCTTATTCTTTACATTCGTATATTAAGGTGTCTATGGAGATTCAGACTGTAGTTTCAGACTGTAGTTTAATAGTCTCTTAATGAAATCTAAGTGAAAATAAAATTAATCCCTTTTCAAATGTAGTCCCCTCAAGCGTGGGACCGGATGGTAAATTTTCAAAGCAAATTATCAATGTTGGCTTTACAAAGTTAGCTGTTAAAATATATTCCTAAAAACGAGGGGAAACAAAATTGGATCTTTAATATTGCGAACAATTCTGGATCACAAAAAGTAAATCTATCCTCTTTGGAGTTGCCTAGTCGACAACTGATGTCGTACACTACACTTTTATAAATCATTTTGTTCCCAAAACGTTTTGTTTTCTCACAAAATATTGTTCATTTTTACTGTTCATTTTGTCCACAACCGTCGTGAACATGCTGAAGTAACAAAAAATTACGAAAACTACCAGACAAACAATCGTAAATTGAAGTAACGTAGGATGTGACACTAAAATTGGATTGTTCGCAATCTATTCTCTGTCTATCGACTTCGCCTCATTCTGAGGGCATGGGTACATAGCTGAGTGTGGTGGTCATTTTTTACCACTTTATAGGCAACCTATTTATTTTTCGTTAATTTCGTTTACCGTATAGGTGAGGTTTCCCGATTTACGAAAATCGTTTTCTTAACATAAATTCTAGCCTATAGCTAAACATAAAAAGCGAAGTAGCAAGGAACGTTGAATACAAACCGTTAATTAATTACCCTGGAAAGTAAACGCAAAATGTAAATGACAGCGCCATCTTGAAGTGGGCGTTGAAAAAATTAGCCCGAGGAGTCTATTGGCGAAAAAAAAAACGATACGATCGATACTGTTTATTTTTCAATATTTTACAATATGAGGTTGAGAACTTTTCCCTGTTGTGAGTTTGGGTGAATTTGAAATGAAGCTTTTCAATTGCGTGCTCAAGACTCGATACGTGACTGTTTCGTACGGTGTTTTCCAAGTAAACAACCCAGCAGCTGCATTATTTTTGACATTTCTTTTCTGACCTTCCGTGTACCTGTTTAACTTGAAATACACATAATTGGGCCTCTTGGATTAAATCATAGAAGAGCTATAAGCGATGAGTCATGCTTTAGGTTTATAATATTTGCAAAACGCCAAACTGTTGTTTTGATGCTCTGTTGGCTATTTCCGCTCACGTCTCGTTACCATCACGTGAAGGCAGCAAAATAAATATCTCATAGACAAATAAATTAAGATTCTTGTCGATACAAGGAACACTCATAAAGGTCCTTAGCCTCTAGGTATAGATCTCTCTGTGTGGAATCCTCGAAACGTAAGTGCAAACCGCAAATGCAAACTGAAATTTAAGTTCCTGGATTCCAATTTAAGCTATTCGGTCATTTTAACGACACAATGTCAGTCCTATTGTAATCTAAAATGTATCACGTTTGTAATTTTATGTCTCATTCCCACCACGTGCAAAACGCTTCGCTCTGTTTTAAGGGATAGCATTCACAATTGAAAACTGCGGCAACTACTATTGATAAAATGTCCACCTCAGTTATTGTATCTCACACTTTTTGTGCCGTTTTCTAGGTCAATGTAGATTGTCGGACACGTAATTGGTCAAAGTTTACTTGAGTTTAAACTTTACAACGCCTCATCATTGTTGTCAATGGGTTGGCTTCAGACCCCAGAATAATCAAAAAGCCTTTCTTTCTTCATACTGACGTAATGAACTGATAGGACAGACAAATCTATGAACTGCGATATTAACGTAAAATGAGTGGAATGGTCTTTGTAGTGTGTTCCAGTTTAATCAATTGCTTTTTCAGCCTGAAGAAAAGATACGACGAATTTCGAACCTATGACCTCTGCGATACCGGTTGTATCAAGGCTTGAGATGTTGGGAGCAGAATCGTTGTGGGCATGTGGAATGGATGACGCTAGGTATTAGAACCCAGTTCAAAAAGGGTCGAATAGCTCAGTTGGTAGAGCAACGCACTGGCATCACAGGGGCCGACATGGGTTTCAATCCTGCTGTAGCCTTGAACTGAATATTTTCTATTTTTCAGGCGAAAAAAAAATTATTGCTGCACACTACAAAGATCATTTAACTCATTTTTTTTATTCGCACTACGAAGATATACCCGGCCTCTTTTATTCCAGAGCATGACTCGCAGGAGTGTTATTTGGCCTAAATAGATACTACCTCAAGATTGACTTGTTATGGTGCCCAGTTTAAGTATTTAAGACCATGAAAGTCATTTTGCATTTGGAGTCAAATACTTCCTGGGAACTTATGTGACCGTCGATAAATACTCACCTTGCAAGTGTAGTCGGATTGAGGTTTTGAATTAATCGCAGTGTTTAATTTGCAGACTTAAACTTGAAGTCCATTCAAGATGTCAAACGCCACAATTAAGCCAGTTAATCTTCCCACAGATGCTCTAGCCGAACCAGGACCTGACTGGTCGGTTGCGAGGTCGATGTGGGGATTGGCTTGGGGGCTGCATTGGATTGGCTTCGGCGTTCTGTTTGGTCTTCTTGCTATCCACTCTTTTCTCGCTTTAGTGTTGGTTAATCACAAGAAGGGATTCTGCCGCAAGCCTTTGCACATGGCTATCAACTCGCTCCTGTTCGGCCTTGGAGCCACTCGAGCCGTTTATTTAATGTTGGATCCGTACGAGTCAAGAGAAAATGGCGTGGAGGATCCAAAATGGCTAACACTGCTACTCTTCGGAATCGCTTACCCCTGTTTGACATCTTCGTTTTGTCTGATTCACCTGGCTTTTCTGGAGGTCACCAAGCTGAAGGTCGGCCCAAGCAGGCTGCAGAATGCAAAGTTTCTATCTGCAGTTATAATTGCTCATTTTATTATCGTCTTCACTGCAGAAACGACATCTTCCATCGAGCCAGAGTTGGACGCACTCTTGATCGTCTGCCAGTCATTCTTCATTCTCTGGGGATTGCTTCTCTCTGGCTGTTTCATCTACAGCGGCTGCAAGGTGATCAACCGCGTGGATAAGGTTCAACAGCAACTCAGCACCATCGCGAAAAACGAATGCCCACAAAGCAAACCGCAACAGAAATCGCGCACAACCAAAGTGGCAAAGATCACGCTTGCCACCAGCTTCCTGGGTATTGCAGTGTGTGGCTTACATTTGTATTCCATGGTTGGCTTGTACGGAATGTACAGCGATATCGTCCACCCATCCCCATGGCCATGGCTGGCGTTTCAATCAAGTTTTCGCCTCGTGGAGCTGGCCATGGCATACACGATCGCCTACACTGTGATGCAACCAGCCGAAGGAGCAAAGATTTCGAAACGATTCCTATCGACTGGTGCCCAAGAAGGAGGGGCTCAGATCACCTTAACGGAAGTGAAGCCAGTGTAGAATACGCGGTGATCTACTGCTAGTTTACTGCCTTTTTGAAGTAGACGTCTGGTGAACCAGCGAGAACGCTTACTCGAAAATACATAATATGCCATGTGCTAGGCATAAACTTAGACCTGTAGAGACAATGGACGTGCTACTTTAAGTGTAAAGTAAGTGTCTTATTTTATTGTGGATTTAAAAAATTCAAATGCAGTGGAACCCCAACACACGACAGGTCCTTTTCTACCACCTCGCTGTTACTCCCAGTCACTTTTTTGGCCTCAAGAATAGATGGAACAGTTCATTTTCCAGATTTTGTCAGAGAGTGTCTGGAAGGGCATGAAAAAAGGACCCTCCAGCTCGCTGAGAAGAGCTGGGTTTTCAGAGAAACAGAGGCGGTCGACCGAAGCTTCCTCTCAGTCTTCCATCTTCTTATGCAGCAAGTGCGGTAGTGACTGTTGCCAATGTTAGTTTGCATTGTCATTCGAGACGATGTCCACGTCGGGAATGACCAAACATTCATGGCACTTCCATTGTCTTCCGAGACAGAAGTATGCCATCCCAAACCCTGTTAATCGTACTACATTTTCAAGGTTCAACGGGGTTCCACTGTGTAAAGCCAGCAAAGATATCAGCTTGATCGGTCTGGAAGGAGGGGACGAGGGACCTTAAGAATTGTTGTTGCATCTCACTTAAGCTCACTGCACACGACGCAAATGATGCAATTTTATCTTGCCCCGAAATCGTGTACTTTAAATTAAACCTGCGAGAGAATCAACTTTGCCAACAGGACTAAATTAAGAGAGAATCGGCTGTTAAATTTAGATGTAAGCACAAAAGCAATTTACTCAGTCGTTAGTTTTACCTTCAATTCTTTGTTAATTTCTAATATCTAGAGAAACCACTGATAGCGGTGTCGCCCTGGGTTACCGCGGCTAAATATTAGTTTATTATTATTATTGGTAAGTAGTAAGGCTATGACCAAGATTTGCTTGAATAATAGTTTCTGTGTGTAAGAGAACGGCGTCAAAAATCTAAGGACAATGCCGTAGATCGAGTACACGTTAAACTAATTGTCTCCTCAGGCTGAGCTGAACAGTGTGTAGTAGTTGTATCATGTGTTAAATTGTGCGCTGGCCCAACGGCAGTCCAGTTTGGAAGTAACTGAATATGTGCTTGAAAACATGTAGTATTTTAAGCTAGCGGTGTTGAATGCTCAAAACCCTTAGGTTACTTTTGTTCCACGTTGACGTAACAAACACGCAGACTCGACATCTAGCTCTCAAGGATTCTTTTAACTGACAAACCTAAATGATGGTTTTGTGATTTTTGTAATGTCATTGTTATAGTGATGGAAACCAGGTCAAACTATTGTTTTGTCTGTTATACTTGGAATGATTAATTACATATTGAAGACATTAAAACTAGAATTATCGATCGGCTTCTGGGTGTTTGCCGTTTACCAAAACATTTCCCAACAATTCCGGTCAGAACATAACTTTTTGGGTCGCTCTGCATGGTGGAAAAGTTCCGTGAGACCAATTTTGAACGGAAATTCTAAAACTGTAGGTCCTGTTTTCCCGGCTGGGATGTTCCACACGGAAGTTAGTGTTCCACTTATTCATGTTTCTTCTTTGACACCAGTTCCAGGCCTTTGACAGCATCGGAGTGATTTCACAAACTGCGGTTCTTTTATGCTAATAAAAATCATTAAATGCTAATGCAAGTACAATGTAGAAAGCACGCAAGTTAAACCATTGTTTCAAATTATTAATTGTGAACAGGCTGGTTTGTGATATCTGAATGGTTTGCAGGGACAACAGACAGCGGTAATGAAGTAATGCAAATGAAACGAGCGTGGACTGCTCGGAAATTTCCGACCGAAATTCCCAGAATTTTTTGTCAATTGAAAATCCCTGTGTAAGGTGCCCTATTTCAGGTTCCTGTTGTTTTTAAAGGGTCACGTCATAGGGATTTTAAAACTGGGCTGAAAAGCTTTCGTACAACAAATCCTCCTAGAATACCACGTGAAAGAAATTATCGAGTGATTGTATCAAAGGGAAAACAGATCAGACAATAATCAGTTTTCAGCAATTTTCCAAGACACCAAAGAAGAACTTGAAGTTTGTTAGGTTGCAATCCTTTTCCTGTTTAGCCATCTGCAACCAGACATTCTTCTTTATAGCTTCAAAAAACTAGTAATTACAGTAATTTAAAACAAAACTGGACCATTATTTAGGGTTTTCCCCACATAACGAGCGACATCTGGAAAGAGTAACAAAACGGTCAGGGGTATGGGTGTAGTTGGTTACTCTGCCCGGTTTTGAATAAAGTCTTCGACCTCGGCACACTCACGGACAAATAGTAAATGAAATAGTAGACCGTAATCGTTCTAATTCTCCTCGATTTCAGAGGTGTTATGGAAGAAATAACACAGGATGTTCGGGATTAACGATTTATTTGGGTGTTAGAGACCTCGTGTATATTAACACCCTGTTAGTAAATAAGATTTCCTTTCTTCCAAGCTTGCTTTAAACAACGGGATAACATCTAGTGTCTTTAAATTCTAACAATACAGCGCATTCATTGAAATTGTAAACTTTCTTTTGAAGGGTAGGGTGTAGTTGCCAGTCGACAGCATCTTTCACATGCGAGAAGGCCCTGGGACAAGGCTGAGATGCAAATCAAAATTCCGTCAACCAGTTGGGGTGTCATTCTCAACCTATTTAATTTACTACTCCGGAAAGTGGCTAAAACTTATACCAGAATTTTTCAAGTAGGTGGAGACAAATAAACAACTTCATTAGTAAGACTCTTGCTTTGGTTTCTTGTTGGGTCTCTGATGTACATTATTTTTGACTTGCTTTCCTTTCTTGGCCCTCAGGTTCCTAGCTGTTTCTACAAGTTAAGTCTCTAATTACCATTTCAAATTTTAAAAGCCGAGCCCAGTCGTTTAATTAATCGCTGATTATGGCCAGCCCGTATTTACAAGTTAACAAAAGTTTTGTTTCTCGAAAGGTTTGTCAAGAACCATTTCCACTGCTAATTTTAAGTTAACCAAAGTAAAAACGAGTAATACTTATGATGATGATTGATGCTAGTTCTAGGCCAGCCTGACGCTGCTTTGAACAACCAGTCCCTGACATTTTTGGGTCAGGAAAAAACGTAAAATGAATGCCTTCTTAATCCGGTCCTCAGCAGGGGATATTAGTGGTTTGAAACACGAGATTTGTGAGAGTTATAGATGCTTCATTGACTTTTTCCTCTTCTTATCAGAATATTTTGCTTTTCCTGTAGCTGTTAACAATACCTACACCTTGGCTTGACACTTAGTAGTTTCCTTTTTACGTGCAATCATATTTACATGTTACAGTGGGTCCATTCTGTACGGCGTCTACCTCTTAAAGTCAACTTCTTTCGTCTACACTGGTTCCAGTCGCAAGGTCGTTGGCCCCATTTTCGATCCGGCACTAGTAGCGTTTCCTTTCTTCGGTGTTTTATCCCTTTGCATCACGCTGTAGGCGATCGTGTACGCCATGGCAAGCTCCACAAGGCGAAAACTAGATTGAAAGGCTAGCCACGTCCAAGGGGACGGGTGGACTACATCGCTGTACATACCATAGACGCCGATCATGGAGTAGAAATGCAATCCACACACAGAGATACCCAGGAAACTGGTGGCAAGCGTAATCTTTGCCACTTTGGCTGTGCATGGTTTTTGTTTCGGACTGTTTTGAAGGCGATCGGTTTTCTCAAAGGCGTTGAGTTGATCATGAACTTTGTTCACATGGTTGATCGCTTTGCAGCCGCTGTAGATGAAGCTGCCAGAGAGAAGCAAGCCCCAGAGAATGAAGAATGACTGACAGACAATCAATAGTGCGTTCAGCTCTGGCTTCATGGAAGATGAAGTCTCCGCGGTGAAGACGATAATAAAGTGGAGCAAGATGACTGCAGACAGGAACCTTACACTCTGTAGCTTAGTCGGGACGACCTTCAGCTTAGTGACCTCCAGAAAAGCCAGGTGAATCAGACAAAATGAGGACGTTAAACAGGGGTACGCGATTCCGAAGAGAAGCAACGTCAGCCATTTTGGGTCCTCGATGCCATTTTCTCTGGATTCGTACGGATCCAACATCAGATAGATGGCTCGAGTGGCTCCAAGAACAAGCAGTAGCGAGTTGATCGCCATAAACAAAGGCTTTCGACAGAATCCTTTTCTTTGCCTCAGCAGAGCTAAAGCAAAGAAAGAGTGGATGGCCAGCAAGCCAAACAGAACACCGAAGCCAATCCAATGCAGCTCCCATGCCAATCCCCAGATTCTCTTCGCGACTGGCCAGTCGGGGCCTGGCTCTGCCAGAGCGTCCTTAGGAATTTCAGCTGGCTTGTTTGTGACGTTAGACATCTTCACACCAAACCTGAGGAATGAACATTTGGCTTAGTTCCTTCCTCATTTATTTTATCAATGTTAAAAATGTGGCAGTAGTTTAAATAATTATTAAGAACCATTTAATTATTCCTGGATTGTTGTTTCAAACTACAAACAGGTTTATAACAGCGACACGGCGTTGGAAAGTACAAAATCCTAAAAAACGTTATGCCTGTGCTTATAATTCTAATTTTTAAAGGGATATAATATTCGAATACATAATACCCAGTAACAAAGTAAAGAACACTTGAAAATGAAAGGTTTGCTATTATCAAATGTAAGAGTCTATTCGACAAATTAACCGACGTCGGCAGAGTTTAGCACTTTATGCTTTGATGTGTCAGATTTTAGTCCTTCGTGTGCTCACCATTACCTCTCCGTAAAAGCAAGGCATTAATTTGACGCAACGAGATGGAAGGTATACCAGGCTAAAATAAAGTTAAATGTCAATTCCACTGTTGTAGAGCTAGCCCACGCGCGTTCTTGAAGCCCACCTTTGACCAGTGGCTGCAATTGAATTTGCAGTTGAAACTGAATTAGTTGTGTTTCTAGTCAGAACTTACCCGGCTGTATACTGTGTCACTTGTTTCGATAATTCGCGCTGAAAGGGACTGAAGAAGTGGGTGTTTTGTCAACAAAAGGCTTTGCTTACTCATCACGCAATGGAAATGAGCTATTGGTGTATACGGAAATAAGTAACCAAAATTAGAGTTCTGTATAAATATTTGATAACACCTGTCATGCAAAATATTGACTCCCGTCAGCGAACACAAATGGTATAGAATTTTTTTTAACCTTCAATATGTGTAGTCAAGGAAAAAGCACAACATTTTAGATAATAAATTAAGGAAATGTTCGAAAGAGATGTTCACGAACCTGTTCCGGTAATTTGTGAATACGTGCAGAGGCTTTCCAAGCACACGATGAGATCAGTACATATATTAACCTGTTCTCACTTTGTGCATATATTATCTTTCTCCACGTTGTTTTTTCAGTGCTTTTTTGTTATGAGAATATTCTTATCTCATCTTTCCCCAACCAAGTATACAATTTTGTCGACAGGACGCGGCCTGAAAATCGCATAAGGAGTGGTTTTGCCAGTTGTTTGAGTGCTTTGAGTAAAGACCAGTCAATTTACCGGTCTTTAATTCATTCTTAATGAAAAGTAAATAACGGAACACCATCTCGTATCCCTCAGTAACGCTTCAAATCAGCCCAAGAAGTCCATTATATTAATAACAATAAAAACAAATGCGAAAACAAGATAACTTTTTTTTTCATTTGGAATTCTGTCTTATTTCTAACATTTTAAGTGTATTTGTCACGTTTCCAAACAAACTGATATTTTACCGGAGTGCGACAATATATGAGTGAACATGAAAGAAGCTAATATAAGAGCACAAGATAGGAATAGGAACAGGTTAATAAATGCGCCGACCTTATCGTGCGCTTGGGTTGCCTGTGTGAATAAACAAGGAGAGCACAGACCAAGTACCAGCCTTGTCTCATGTAAGGAAATGCTTCAAGTATTAATGACTTGGGGGTATTCTCTCGTTGACCACAATTAAATTAATTAAAAAAAAACGTTATTTACAAAATGACTGTGGCCAAATTTGCAGTAGCTGTTCGCTCTGTGAGAGTCTAAGTTCGATGATTCCTCTCAGAATAATGCTTTAAAAAGGACTGAGTATATATGTGGATATCCAGTCCATGATAAAACCAAATACTTAAGAGTGAAATGGAAATTTGAGATTTTCTGGTTAGACCTTACCCCTCTTCGGCTCTACACAGGTTCGGTAATGCAGGACTGCAGCGCTAGTTTCAATGATTTGACAGTTATATACTTATCATAGAAGTGGGTGTTTCATTAACTAGGAATTTTGCATGCCGGTGGCAGTGAGAGGCGTAAACAAAGCAGAAAAAAGCCAACTTAGCATGAAAACAGTAAATTCGCGTTTTGAATAAATATTTATGACAACCACTAGATATTAAGAAGGGGGGTATTGAGACTCCCAGCTAATACGCACCGGCGCTTGTAAGTTGTTTTGCGTAGACTGTTATTTAGCCTTAGCCTGGAGGTAAAAAGAATTGAAAAGCTCAATCGCATACTGATTCACTGTTTATTTCGTAAAAAGAAAAGTATGAGACAAGCTTAAAGAATGATCTGTCTTTTGATATAGATATACGTAGTTAAATACCCCGCGGTTAAATAAAGCGTGCGGAGACTCAGGCTTGCGTCAAGGATAATAATGATTAATCACTTTCTCTCTGCGAGATCAAAGAAAAGTACGAAAATGACATGGGAAGAAGTATGGAATGGAATGGACTAGTGGAAAGCAGCAATTGGCCTGAGTTAGAAACGGACACTGAATCACTTCGGCACACTTGACCTACATTTGGACAATTTTTCTTACCTTTGTTCTTTTCGTGTCTTCATATTATGTTGCGCAATCGACTGTTAACTGACCTCTCAAGTACAAAATTCTTTTCACCCGAGTGATACGAAGCGCAAACCGAGAAAAAAAATAAAGGTTGGTTTACCATACTTTACCGAATCTCCAATGACAGAAATTAAAATATATTTTCTAAATCAATCTTAGACAAAACAAGTTCTTTGAAACTGAAAAAGAACTGTGATAACTGAACGGCCTGTTTCTTCTCAGTCTCTTAATTTGAATTCTCAGTTGTTTATTTTTCATGTTTTAAATATGAATTTATATTAATCAGTTTTAACAAAGACATAAGGCATAAGGCATCAGGCGTGGTCGTTTATTATTTCTTTTTAATATGTCAACATTAGTTAGCCTGGGTATGATTAAATTCACCGCAATAAGTGTCATCCACCGAGCTGTAATTTAATAACATTTTATTTCACTGCAGTGCACGTCAATTGAAGTTCCATCGAATCTGCATCATGGTCGATTAATTTGAAAATTTCTCCAGTTGAACAACACGTTCTTCACAATTATTTTGAGGAGAACATAAAATTTATCATCATTCTTTTATTAATTTTACTTCGCTTTTCAAGACAAATTAATATTGCCTAACAATTCATTCTGAAGATTCGTGTATTAAAACAAAGTCTTATATCGATTCGCAATGGCGACGTGAATGAATTTCCTTTCTATCTGCAATTGATCGCCGTCGTCTTTGAAAGTTATGTTTGCTATTCGTGTATCTTCTACTGAATCTCATCTTCTAAATTTCTTCCACGTTTTTTTCTTCCTCATGCACGTGACGGTAGGCCAAACCAGGTTTAATTTCGTTTAATTTCTTTGTGGTTTGAAATAGCCTGACACTTGATGATTCGTACATCCCTTCTGGAAGCTCTTTATTGCCTGCAGAAAGCTTTATTAGTTTTTCAAATTGAACTATTATTATTTATAGGCTCCGCTCACTATACCGGGTAACTTTTTGTGCCAGCGCAGCTAAAAAACTATCAAAAACGACTCGAAACAGGACATAGTTGTTCGCGCTATATTATATTCTTAGTTTTCGTGAAGACCATAAAATGAGTTTGCTTGTATACAGCAAACAAGATTCAGAGACAAAAGAGTTAAACGGGAGGTGAAAGGAAACAACTTAAACAATTTCAAGCTCTATGGTTCTGTTCACAACAAAGTTATTGAGAAAATAATGTTCACAAAATTTAAGGGCCCCACTTGGCGGGTTTAGATACGATAACTTCATGTCAAAGCAAATCGGTGAAATGCTTGGTGTAGCATAAAAACCTGTTCATTACAAAAGCGGCGCTTCCTCACAAAAATCGTGCCGAGTGAATGGAAATAAGGGTTCCGCGTACGTAAAAAGCAAAAGGCGGCTTATATGATATGGTTTACACACCGGTACAAATGTTCTCCGCAAACCACTAAAAATAGCTTTTAAGGCTGCGTTAGAGGGAGGGAAAAGCTTTCTGCTGCTGGTTTCATTAATCGCCTAAACTGAGCGCATTTATTTTACTATTGCACCTGCCATACTTTGAGTGTACGGTCAATAACTTTTTTCAGCCTGATTAATTTGAATGCGTAAAATTTTCAGATGTGAATAAAAGGAAATAAATCCCTCTGGCCGCCCGGAGATAAAATTTTCTTGTTTCACAACTTAAACGCGTGAAGATGGTGGCTTTCTCCGTACCTAGATAGGGTAGTACTTGAACGTCGAATTGCATTGTCTGAAAATTTCTATCTGGACTTGTAAATTGAATCTATCTCTAACACTTTGACTAAAGAGTCGAAGTTCGACTAATTATTTTAATTCTTTTAATTCTTTTAATTCTTTTCAACTTTTCAGTCACGATTTGCACTCTAGCTGTACTAGACAGTGCAATTCTACGTGGCTGGGAAATCTTGCATTTAACTGAGCTAAAGCTAGCAAATGGAACTTTGCACCTTCCCACTTGTAAATATGAAAACTCACACCATACAAAAACACCTGGTGATAGAGAAGTGTCTTCTAAATTCAGTGTTACAGTTAGATGTATATAAATGATACCTTGTGATTTTCCTCTTTCGAACACCAACCGACTGGAAAAATATCAGCGACTTTCCATACAATGTCGGATTATAGTCAATTGCGCATGGTGTAGTATGTAAAATCGGTGACATTAGCAAAGAAAAATGTATTGGTATAACGGGGTATAAGCAAAACAATAATAAGAAACACTTTTTGGGCAACATTTTTAGTTCAAATAGACTTACCACTAAAGTAAACCCCGCTCTGTGAACAACCATCTTGCACGCACCGCTCCAGCCACGTCTAAGAATAAAGCTCATCACAAAATAAGCGAGACAAACGAAAAGCTTATAAAGTAAACTATTGTTATTCGGCATATTTGTAATGACTTGACGTTGTCATTGCAATTTAGGACACTGTATATTGATCTCCAAATCGTAATAAAACTAAAGAATTGCAATATCGTCACTACAAAGGAAAAGACGAGTCCGCTGAATGAAAAAGAATCCGGCTGAATTGCTTTTAAAGTTTAGTTTGGCGTTTTCGTGTAAAATCCCTGTCTTAAATAGCTTACAGAATAGTTGCATTTCGCGCAAAGCAACATTTATAAGGTGAGAAGTGGCATGTTGCTGAGAAACGAATTTTAAAGGTGGAATTTACCCCTCAATTAGGGGCCCCCTAATGTTAGACGTACAGTAATTATTCTTGTTTCATGATACTCCACTAAACTATACATACAAACTCAATACAACAAGCAATAGCTGAATTGTTATTCAGGCCTAAATGAAAGGCTCGCTAACCTTATTTCAGTACAGTTGTAGCTCAGCATTCCGGCGTGCATTTCGTGCATTCACGAGGAAATGTAAACCCTTTAAGAAACCAAAGATCGCAGAACTGAAACCATACAGAATTCAACTATACTGCCGCTAACTTGTAGCCCAAATCGTAATTAAAATGAACTGCTTTATTGATGAACAATAGTTATTGAAAGATTAAAGTATAGCGTACCGCTTGATATTTAACAACGATTAAGGCCGACTAACTTGCCCATTATAAATTGAAATTATAATGGATGTGTAGCTATAAACACCAAATTTGGAGTTAAACGACTCTAGAGATGTGGATTTTTTTTCTAACAACTTTATCATTTCCGTTTTATGACGTGTTGTATATGCAGTCCAGTCCAGTTCAAGACTCAACGAGACCACAAATATAGACCAACCGATGTCGCTTCGCGATTCGTGCGATATCGGTTTTTCAGTGAAATTTAACGTGGAATTCACTCGTCAGGCAGTGAATTTTTCCTGAATCGCATAGCTAAAGCCACCCAATCAACAACTGAAATGCTCAAGCGAAAGGGAAATTTCAAGCGTTCCGGCGTGAAAACAAGATCTACAAAAAAACTGTTAAGCGCTTTACAGTTATAAAAAAATTGCATTTAAAGTATAATGATAGCTCAGAAAAGCTTAGAAAAGAAATAGCTCAGAAAAGCTTAAAAGTCACCATTTTAACTGTTTTTCTTTCATTGCAGAGAGTCGCTTGTTGGTGTCATGTTGGACTGAAAGTTTATGGAAATATTTACTGGAGAATTATTAAAAGTTACTCCAGTAAACGTCCCGCCAACTGCCCCTACCATCAGGTACTAGTAGCTGCTGTGTTGCTTGGCGGGGCTGAGCTGTTGAGAAAAATCTCCCGTAAAGCATGACTTGAATCGCTGTTGGTAGTTGTCGTGCTTGGGTTGAAACTGGCCAACTTATTCGACATTCGCCGCTGTTTTTCCAGAGGATTATGGCTGTAGCTGGATATGGATTCCTGATTGGCGTGGCCAGTCAGCTCTGAGATCTCCAGTGGGTCGAAATCATCACGGAGTGCTTGGATGACTGTTTTGCGACCACTCGAATTTGTGAATTTGCCGTCCAGGGAGGCAATGGACGCAATACTCTGTATTTGCTTTGCCAATGTTTTCTACCAATTGGAACCATCTTGTACCAGACATTGGATTTTGGACTGTCAACTGGACTCAGGTAGAAATTTCCGGGAACGTTATCACCCTTCGGACGATGGCCAACGTACTCGATAAATGCTCTGTGCGGATCTCGCTCTCCACCATCCGTCCTCCAAATCTTGTTGTTATACTTTCTAGCCCGTTTTGTCGCAGTCGGTTCGTTTCTGGCGGTTCTTGGTTTGTCGTTCTTTGTATTCGATGTACTGCTCTGTCACGGTGAAATCACTTTGTTGACAGTCATGTTGTTCTTTAAATCCTCTCATTCCTAAGTGCGTGACATTGTTCCACCATACCAGATGGAGAAGAGAGCGAGGATTTTGAAGGCCGATTGCACCTGACGACCACATCTTTTCAATATCTTCTGTTTCAACTGGTTGAGCGGCCTTTGGTTTGTTGCCAAGACCTTTTTGCTTCAAATCCTGTTTCTTCATGGATAGCATCGTTGAAAGTTCTTCGAACTCAATGGCTAAAGATTTTTCGAGGTCGAAGTTGTCTACTGCCGGTGGACATGGACCGCCAGAAAGTACCTTCGTAAACAATTGCGGTATAAGTTTGTAATTTTCCTGGTTCATTTTCTTTGCCTTTGTTTTCTTTTGTCGTCTGCCTTATTTCTGGAAAGAAGTGCTTGAGAAGCTGCGGTGCTTCTTGCTTTGAAATTGCAGAGATTAATCTGTTTGCCATGGTTTTCCTTGAACCAAGACTGCAAACGGCGTACGGATGTACTTGTACTTTTTATAGTGTTTTCTGAAACCATATTGTCCTTAAAAGAGACCACTTCGTCATCTGTATAGGTCACAATGGTTTGCTTTTCCAGAATAAATGCTTGACTTTTTTCGGCACTGATACCTGTTTGGTTTTCTTTCGCGGCGCTTGTTTGGTTTTCCTCGGTAAGAACTTTCGTTTGGCTTTCTACCCTCGTCTCTGCCATTTTGTTTTTTTCTTCAATGCGTTTTCTCGTACTTTTGAGTGTGAGTGGTTTCCTCAAATTTTCTAAAAATTTAAATTTCAGTTTAAAATTCATTTTCTGTAAATTTATTCATTTCCAAGGTGTTTTTTCCTAGCACGAGTTGCATTTTTGTTTTCACAATAGCAACAATTTTTGCTCGCGACTCACGTCAGCAATATCCCTTCATGCACAAGTGCAATTCCACGCTAAATACCCTCTCTTCGATAGCCAATCAGACTGCGAGTTTACCTTTAGCTATGAGATTCTAAAGGTAACCCTCTGGTCGGGTATTTATCGGGCCGATAGTACCCTTTTCAAATCGCGTTTTGAACAAGAAAACGTCATCCAAGAACACATAAATAACTCGATTCAGTATTTAAGTTATGAGAGGTTTCCCAAACCTTCATTCCAAATAAAATGCGATTATTTTTCATACGCTAAGACAATTTTTTTTATAGTACACGTAGATACGAAATCAGCGAATAGCGCTTTCTCTGATTGGCTACTATAAAACTCAGGAAAGTATCCTGAAAGTATCCGCTATTCACCTCCCACAAGAGCCATTAGCCTAAGGGCTCCTGCCTCCCAGTATTGTGCTGGATTTCGCGGGCGAGTTTTTTCCTGATTTCTCAGAAAAAGAAAGGAACTAGTTGGCGCTGGCTGTTCACTGGTTTGGTATATCCTAAAACAATTATTCGCTTTGGAGTCGGTTAATAGTGGTAGATATTTACCTCGCCGCTTTGCAGCTCGGCACATATCCCCACTGCTCAACTCCTCATTATACAATGACCTCAAGCAACAGCTGGCAAGCAGTTTTTAAAACGTTTACTCATGGTTCAAGTTCCATTCTAGCCTGATTTTTTCTCCAGTTTAATTTTCTTTGCTTTTATAACTGCGATGTTCTTTCATTCATTAAAATCCTTACAGTTCATACAATAATATAGCTTGACATATTATTTCATCTATTTCATTTCTACCTATTCATCCCCCACGGGTATATTACGAAACCACACATTGAACAGTTCCAAGGTGCAGTGCTTGGTAGAGCGCTGCACTGTTAATCGCAGGGTCCTGGCTTCGAATCATATTCAAGCCTGAAATTTTTCAGGCGTTTTCTTTCACAACTGCTTACTTTTGCTTTTATAACTGCGATCTTCCTCTCGGCATTCATTAAAATTACTCACAAGAAGTTACATGATAATCCAGACGGACGATTGACCATCCAGACGGTAGATTTTGTCAAACAACCGACTTCTAAAGTACGCTTTTAAAAGAGAGTCTAAAATAGGGTTCCCAAATCCCACTTCCCGCCAACAATTTTTCTTCTATCCCGCCATCCCGCTTGCTTTGGACGCGTCATCCCGATCCCGCCGTGTTCAAAAGTATTTCAGACTTTTTAAATCGTGACAAGACGCAGTTTTCCCCAGACAAGATGCATTTTTCACGTATTACAACAAATTTTTTTCAACTGCCTCGGTCGTTGACCCGCTGTCTCACCAAACTGAAATGCAGCCAATCGAGCAGCGCAAAGCATGGTGAATAATGAGGAAGAGAGCCTTCAAGTTAAAATTTATTTTGACATGCTGTCCTTGCAGCCTCCAATCTTCAAACCATGTATGCATGATAGTGGTGTAAATAAATGTTTACATTTAAGCAAGGGAAAATGGGAAAACTATATGTATTTTAACTGAATACAACGCATTAACAGTTTCTATCAAAACATCTTCACTATCGGCCACTGTTGAAACGGCTCCGAACCCTACATAGCCGAATTTTTTTTCTAGTAAGGTTTCATACGCACTCTATTCGGGATTATTGGTGCTTTTCAACTTTCCTCAAGGTCTCAGCTTCGTAGCTGAATAGAATAACTTCCAAATGCCATTCTAGAATTAAGAATACGAGGGCTTTTAAAACACAGGTCTTAGAAGACAGGTTCAGCAAATTAAGCATGTATTAAACCTTACTGGGCGGCCAAACCGAGATGTTACCCCAACCAAAAAGTCGCTAGCGTCTTGACTGAGCTCATACCCCATGGCCACATCAGAGTTCCCTAGGTTGTCTATTTCTTCTGCAGTTTCTATGCTTGTGTCATACTCTTCTGGCTCTCCACTGTCCAGGTGTGCTGGAATCTTCGGCGTCTGCATCTCCTTGATTGTCACTGGGTCCGCCGAGGGAGCGTCCAAAGTAAGGACGATCTTCTCATGTACGTACACATCCCTCTGATATAGGTAGTCCGGCAGTCTACCAGCTCTTGATGTCGTTGTTTCTTGTCTCGCGTTCCTTTGTCGTACGGACGCACCATACATTTTAGCCCACACTCCCATCATCGCTACTTCGGATTCATCTAGAGAGGCTTTACACGTACGGGAGGTTGATCCATTGGAGGGATATCAAACAGGCCGAGTGATCGTTGAGGTAGTGGATACCATCATCCGTGACTGGTATAATAATACGCTGACCAAGGAGTTGCTCGTTTAAGCCCCTCCTTTGCCGTGATCCCAAGTCTCGAGCATACTGTAATGGTGTGCTGACTTTGCTCTTGTGATGAACAGCAGAGTGAAGATTCTCTACATCAAGGTTTATACAACTTAACAGATTTGTGTGCTCATTCGAAAGTCATTGGACGAGGTTCTGCTGGAGACGCTCCAACCCCCATATCAGCAACTTTACTCAGTGAGTCCACAGTCTTGGCTGCAACACTTCCGACCGTTTGGGGTCTGAGACATGCAAGATGCACTCCATGTCCCTGATCCTCCAAAAACACGCAGGGAGTCATCACTCTTAAAGTAGGACAAATAGCTTTAGGGGGATCGCACAGAGTATGTTCGTCTTGCTCTTCGTGAATAGAAACGTGTGTCGGACGTGTCGAACATCTTTTGAAATACTGAAACCGCGTTTACAAATGCCGGACTTAAAACCAGCACACCGTAACATCGAAATTAGCGATATAGCGTAAAAACCTGGCCGTAAACCGTAAAATGATCTAAAATCGTAAAGGGAAGTAAATCCCAATGCCACCCTCATCTATATTACATCAAAATATCCAAGTGACCCATATCCCAACAATAGACCAAAATAATTGACATTACCATGTGTTGTTTACCTATTTCCATCGTCTTCCATCCCGTTTCCCACCCGGAAAAATCAATAATTCCCACTTCCCGCCAGAAAATAGCCGGCTTCCCGCTTCCCGCCGACCCCTAACGATCCCGCATCGCGCCTTCCAAGTTTCTTTTATCCCACATCCCGCCAGTAAAAAAAGGCTCATCCCGGATCCCGCCAAACCTATGTTAGACCCTCTTTAAAACTGCTCAGCCTTTTAGCTGTGTAAAAGACAGAAAACTTAATCAAACTCTTAGCAGTCGGTGAAGAAAGATTCTTTGACACTCAATGATTGGCAGAGAAACCTACACGCTTTTGGTAATAAATTGTGCAAGGATTAGTGCAGTCGTCCAAGTTCGCGATCACGTGTGGAGTATTTGTATTCGAACGCCTTATGATTGATCCATATCATCTATCATACTTGTACTTTTTTTTTTGTTTTTTGTTTTTTTTTTAGCGTTTCTCGAGTGACAGGAAACGTTTCCGTTTTCCCTATACTCTTTTGGCAATACACTGTGCCCGAATGCTGATTTTGGTAAACATTTATACGTCTGGAGTATTTGTAATCTGCGATTAAAACTGGCACCCGTTGAAAGAGCAAGGAAACGTTTCATTTCGTTTCTACTCTTTTATAAATTACGTCGGCAAAAACCAGTGAATTCAGCAAATGTTTACATGATGAGTTTGTATTTTAAAAGTCTGCAAATGAAACTAATTACTGCTATTAAATCTGATTAGTCTTCGCGATTCAAAACCTCATGCAGAGTATTTTAACCAATTAAAAAAAACAACCTGCTGTTTTACGTCCAATTGCAACCAACCAGCGTTCGTGTCTTCGATATCGCGTGGCCTGGTTGGCATTCTTTTTTTCTTCGAGTTCTGATTGGTTCATTTTATTAGTCGAGACTGTTTTTTTAACCAGGTGCTTTTGATTATGTAGTTGTTCGTGCTAGGAAACAGATTTGAAAGAACAAATCGTCCTTGTTTTAAACGAAGTCTTACGTGTGTCGATACGTTTTGAATCGATCAAGGTCGAGAAAACTCTTTTAGAATGACATTCTAGCGACCTAAACTTTTTTCGCGATAGAAAAGTGTAATATCTTACAGAAGACGAATAAAAACTGTATTCCACTAGTCCTTGCAAGAGAGGTTTTAACTTCTGTTGTTACTGTTACTGTTTTGCGTCTTCGGAGGGTCGTGTAATACTATAGGCTATTGTACAAGCCATAGAAAACTCAACCAATCGAAAGCACGTCTGAAATATCCACCACGGCCACGGAGAAGGATTTGCGGATTTGCTATACAAGCCATAAACACCGAACATTGAATAAATCTGTAGGCCACAACAAACAAATCCTAAAATACTTGTAGCAAAAGTGACCTTAGCGACCTTAGAAGTCTTTGTTTTTTGTCTCCTTCCACTTGTCTTTGCAGCAGTTTCTCCAGGTTCGATCGTTTCAAGTTGTCTTTGCACCGTGCTAGCGCGATTTATGACTTTCAAACCGCTATAAATAAAGCTTGCTGACAGAAGAATTCCCCAAAGGATAAAAAATGATTGGCATACGATCAGCAATGGAGCAAATTTTGGTTTGATAGCGGTCGTTGTTTCCGCAGTTAGGACGAGAACAAAATGAGTTGTAATGACTGCCCCCAAAAAGCGTACGCTTTGAAGCCTTTTGGATCCAATTTGGATCTTGGCAACTTCAAGAAAAGCCAAATGGATCAAACAAAACGAAGAAGTTAAACAAGGGAAAGTGATGCCGAAGAGCGCCTTAGTTAACCAATACGGGCTTTTAAAACCATGGTCTCTGGACGAGTAAGGATCCAGAAACAAGCATAAAGCTCGCGTTGTTCCTAACGTCAACAGCAAAGAGTTTATGGCTATAAACAAGGGCTTCCGACCAAATCCTTGTCTTGTTTTAACTTGCGCTAGGACGAGGAACGAGCGCACCGCTAAAGCGCTGAAGAGGACACCAAATCCAGCCCAGTGGAACTCCCAAGTGATTCCCCAAAGCTGTTTTGCTGCTGGCCAGTATGGTCCGGGCTCGGCATCGGGAACCGAATATACATGCGATTCAGGTGACGGTTCGATTGATACTGAGCTTGGCATGGTATGGTGAAGCAATCCGTGATACCATAGTTACTCGAGGGACTGGTTATGAAACTTTGCAGGTTTCAAAGGCCTTAACAAAGGTGCTGCAATTTATGTTGAAAGTACTACGAGAGTGCACAATCTTTTGTTTTACGTTCGCACACTATGGCCGAATAACTTAACAGTGACATTCTTATTGGTTAGTTGCTTATGAAAAATTCAAAACCTATTGTTGTTTGTGCACCTTCAAGGCTAAAAACGGTAACAAAAACATAAAACAAAGGACTTAATTGAGCTTCATAACCAGATTCTTTTATTAACTATGGTGATACGACTAATACGCGTGAAAATGGGTTTACATACTATGTAAACAGTGTTAACTTATAATTAAATTGCCCAGCTGCTCGGAACAGCTATAAACCGACACGTGCCACCGAGTGGTAAAATCACTCTGAAATCAAAAATTTTCGCATGAGTTGACGAACGCTTGCGACAGTTGTTTGGTTTGTGTGCGATCACACCAAGAACCATCATCCGCTTAATCAGTTACATGAACATCAAGATGCATGCAGTGTTACCATGAATTATTCAATATTGACACATATAACTTTTAATTATTCAACTGTTAAATATGCATCTCTTTGAACTAAACGTATCGTTTTAGTGTAGGACTGCAAGAACCCATATTGGTGTGTTATGTACAGGAGTCTGCGTGCAACGTCCACACTAGGTATTTGAAACGGCGTTTCCCCAATTTGGTATATTTTTCGATGACTCTGAGTCTCCCGAATATTTCCGAAAATGACTCGAAGGCAAAAGATAACGCAGTGGTCTACGAAGTTTTCCGAAAATGACACGATAGCTTGCGAAGTTTGCGAAGTTGTCCCGAAGACTTACGATTATCTAGAAATGACTCACCCTGAAGAAATTCTGTTGCTCGAAAACGTGGAAGTTGGGCGCTCCAGGTTCAGTGATCTCCTGGCAAGCTTGGGGGTTTCGAAAATGTTAATTAAGTGCAAGTCGTCTACTGTGCTGGACCTGCTACAAGTCAGTTTCTTAAATAAGCCATAGTTAATAAAAGAATCTGGTTATGAAGCTCAATTAAGTCCTTTGTTTTATGTTTTTGTTACCGTTTTTAGCCTTGAAGGTGCACAAACAACAATAGGTTTTGAATTTTTCATAAGCAACTAACCAATAAGAATGTCACTGTTAAGTTATTCGGCCATAGTGTGCGAACGTAAAACAAAAGATTGTGCACTCTCGTAGTACTTTCAACATAAATTGCAGCACCTTTGTTAAGGCCTTTGAAACCTGCAAAGTTTCATAACCAGTCCCTCGAGTAACTATGCTTAAGCCAAGACGAGGAATACGAGTTAGAAAGTCGCGAAACAAGAGTGGCGATGTCGGGAGTACGCCAAAAATGGTTTCAAGTCATCTTCAGCCGGGCCTTCAGTTATTCTTCCACTTTAGTCATTGACTAATTTTGACGGTTAATCCTTTAAGCCCTAACAGTGACAAAACTGAAATTTCTCTTTACATTATCACTACTTGTTCAAACAATCATGTGATGAGAATAAAGAAGGTGATCAGCAAGGAACAAGATGTGTTGATATTTAGACAAATTCTCCTTACTAGTTCCATGTATGAAGAACAGTCAGCAGAATATGCATTTTTATGTCAGGGCTTAAAGGGTCAATATATTAGGGCTAAGGCTGGATGAAGTTTGAGACCTGCTAAAGTTAGCCTCTCCAGAATGTGTTTTTAAGAAAGAAAACCAGTTGAAATCGAACGTTTAATAGTCGACTTTGCCGCGATAAGCGCAAATCGTGCAATGACTTGCACTAGCGCCGTGCTATCTCATGGGATCTCCTACTGGTCATGTGATAGAATTTTCCTACTAGGGATGGGTTCGAGCAAACGACCCTTTTGTGTTCCGTGACGACTTAAACAAACAAACAGCGTTTGACCTTTATATTTAATCGGAATTGAAATTATATTTTGTCTGGCTTTTTATGGGTGAACAATAGAAATGTCAGTTCGGCTATATAACCTGATGACTCATATTTTTATATTTTAGTAACTATTTTTTTGATCCGATTCCATTCTAAAGATACTTTTCGCTCAAGCGTATTACAAAAATAGTGATATGACGGATGCAAATTTTTATTTTGACCATTTTATCTGAGCGGTAAATCTGTTAAAATTTGCATAATTGGCTAGCGGAAACCGAAAAACACTTAGGACACTTAAGAAAACACACTTCTCTCTGGAAATATTATATGTAAATTAACGGCTAATATCGTGCAGTAAACGGCATTTTAAAAAGTGAAAATACCGTAATGTGATATAACTTTTGAGTTTTATGAAGTCAACGGGAAAGTACTTTGCGAAAGTAACTGTTCTTTTTTTCGTAGCCAAATGAATGTAGAACCACTTAACTGTTTCTTTGAATATGCCATAATGCCCCAGAGCAGTTAATCTAGTCGAACATAACCTGTTGTAAAGACGTCAGTAGCTATCATAGCCGTCATGATAGATTATAAATGTGTTTGCATACACAAACAATCCGGGGGGGTAAGCAACAGAAGCTTGGGGAGGGGGTGCCGCTGAGTCACGAAAGCCTTTTTAACACACTTTAAAAACAGAATCTGTCGTTTTTTAAACATGTCTGAGTCTGCTACAACTCAAGGGATGAAATTGCAGTTTCAGTATATTCCGACGAAAATTTTATTAACGGCATTTTAAGATTATGATGCCACAAATTGCGTTGGAAATAGATAACTCGAACCAAGGGCTCCTGTTCGAACCAATTATGACAATTATACGCAGATACCAAATTTCAGACCCGCAGATACCAACTTTCAGTCTAAATATAATTGAACTGTACCCCTGTTCAATAAAAATGATTCTAAAAACTATGAGGGACACAGTACGTCTGGGAAGGCCAAATAAGTTGTGCTCCCCCGCCCCCCCACCTCCGGACGAAACAAAATGTCATTAGAATACAAAATATCAGCTGGGAGAAATGCATTTGTAAAAATCGCACCCTGTTTATTTTTCCTCGTAATGGTCGCTGTGTGATTACAATCTTCCATTGAATCAGAAGAACAGAAGGAAATGAAACCAGTTTCTTATCAAATTTTAAATAATTAGCCAGAGCGCTCGTGCTATACGCTTCTTTACTGCTGACAGTGAAAATTTCGTAATCTCATTTATAAACAATTTATTTTAGCATGACCCTAACGTTTGCCGCCTTTAAGCGAATGGAATCACAATTACGCAGAAAACAGACAGAAAAGTACTTTGAAAACATTGATTAATCTGCGATACTCTTCTTCATAGAAGTCCTTGACAAAAAGAAAACGAAATTAAAAATGTTTACTCAATACATTGAAGGCTCTTTCGACTATAGGTTAATTTCAACAGCAATGTTATTAAATAAGCGCGAATTCAAACAACTGATCGCGAGAAATAATTTTCACACACACTTTTAACAACACAAAGTAAAATTCTATAGAGTCCTGGGGTAGGCTTAGGCCTGTATTTGGGGGAAATATTAACCCGTATTTTATGTAAACACTTCATAACCGATGCATTTTACATACCAATTACATTAAGTTTTATGGGCTCTTTCGCTAAAAATAGCGAATTTTTCCTCCCGAAAGATCTTGCAGAAGTATTCCCCGTTTCACAGCTTTCGTCCTTCCTCGGAGTTAAACGATTGACATTTAGTTCAACCTTCCGTGTGAATAGACGACGAATGTTGTGACAGTTGCATTTAAATTCAAATTGTACCTTGGTCAGTTCCGCGCTCGAAGAAACAAAGCAAAAAAGTCTGCATCCTTTTATATAATAGTACTGGATCGAGTTCACATCACTCAGGTTTCATGACCTGTTCATTCTGCTCTCCTAACGACGACGTTCTTGCGTTTTCGTTCTTGCTTTTGTGCCCTTCATCGCTATCCTTGCTCCCATCAGAACCGTTCCGAGGTTTCTTGACTTTTTTCTTCCCTCGCGGTACATGCTTCTTTTGTCCCAGCGCTCCAGAACCAGCCGCTCTTTCTAAATGAATCGAAGCGAAATCCTTCTTAGTCGGATCGCCAAAATGTTTTTCAGCACTCTCTTTCCTACCACTTTGAGAAGCTTCCCATGGTGGCAATCGACTGACCTTTCGTCCAAGGTTCTTCTCGTACATGCTCGTCCAAACCGTCGCTTGATCATCTCTGAAATCAGAATATTTGCGCGCGTATACTCTCCCATAATCGTGCACGGCTTCTGCCTCCCAACAAGCCATAGGTACTGCAGGGCCTTCTTCTATCTGCACAGCGGGCAAATCGGACATTTTGCAGTACAAGTTTCCAACGAAAATTCCCTTTAAAATTGGCCAGCTAGATTTGTGAACGCGCGTTTCGCAGCACGAAGTATAATGTAATGTATTCAGTCCAAGCTATGTATAAGTTAATCCTACGCAATGTGCGTGACCAGACTGAAAGCAACCAAAGCGTGTGTTTTGTGTTTCCCCTTTTACCCCTGCCTTTAAACTGGTTCGCGCAATCAAAAGTATCTATTAAGCCGCTTACAATATAGTTATTTTGAATTGTAGCACAGAGGTCAAATGGGGTGAAATATTCAAAGTCATTTTCTTAGGTTAGTTGAAAAAGTTAAAGGAGATTTGTGCTTCGCGTGACTAAGGATTTGTTAAATTGAATGATGACGTCATGTGTGTTTCATTACCAGTGAACTTTTGTCTATACTTTTTATAGTGACTATTGTGGTTCAATGTAATCTTCTTGGAACATTTGCAGAGGGGTCAATCTACTTTTTCTCTCGTCGTTTCAATATAATTTAAAGATACATCTCCTGAACTTGCTTGCATGGCGTGAACAAGATAATTATCACTTTGTTATCACGTGTTGATGGACCTGTTCAAAGATAGCTGTCTGGTACTTGCTGGCGGAAACGGAGCCTTCAAGTCGTATATGTTCACGGAATAAGTTTCATTTCCTTTGAAGAGTAAACGCTTTTAATTTGCCAAGTTGTTTGAAAGATGTACAAAACGTGAGACAGTTTTTTTCTGGCTGAGAGTACATTAAGTTCAGTGGTCAGTTGTCACTTGTTGACCTCTTGTCACACGAGATGTGTAATTTGATCACAAGCTCCAGAAGCTAGGGGTGATTTCATTGTTGTGTGTGCACTCGAGAAGGAGATCGATTTTTCAAACATGATTTGCAGGCACTCGATTGGCACTCACTACTCGACCAAGAGGGGCGTTAAAATGGAGTTTGCGTATTGGAATCAACTGAACAGTTTATTATTTTGCTCAGATCTAATTCTGGCAATTCTATGCACGGCAGCTCACACAATCAATACTGTCGATAATGGCCAAGCGTGCCCGATCGAGTGCGAGGGCACGCCACGGGATCAAGCATCTTTACACATACCCTTGATCTTTGTTTCAATTTAACCCACAAATGTTTCTCTGAAGGTTTGAGCAGCAATTTTCTGGGCATCGAAATTGAACGGCCCATGGCCACGAAGTCAGCGCTGGTCGCACTTTAGAGCTCATTATAACACAGGCAGCCCAAGCTCACGCCTCGAGAAAGTGGGGAATTTATAAATTACTTATGGTTCTCGAGTCGGGACGTGACCTTCGAGAGAGACCGGTATCAGTTGGGTTACAAGCGGCCGTTAACAATTTGAGACTTTGTATGGGAAATAAGATATCATCGATTTCGAACGTGAAATAAAACTCAATTTCAACACTTTTTTAGTGCAATGAATAAAACTATCTTACCTCTTGCGTCTTTGTGTGTTTTTGGGGCTTATTCTATCGATTTGGGCTTTCTTTGTCACGACAGTTGGGTTACAAGCGGACGTTAACAATTTGAGACTTTGTATGGGGAATAAAATATCGTCGATCTCGAACGTTAAATAAAACTCAATTTCAACATTTTTTTAGTGAAATGAATAAAACTAACTTACCTCTTGCGTCTTTGTGTGTTTTTTGGGCTCATTTCATCGTTTTGGGCTTTATTTGTCTTGACTGTTACTAACCCCCATCAAGACAAATAAAGCCTAAAACGATGAAATAAGCCCAAAAAACACACAAAGACGCAAGAGGTTAGTTATTTTTATTCATTTCACTAAAAAAATGTTGAAATTGAGTTTTATTTAACGTTCGAGATCGACGATATTTTATTCCCCATACAAAGTCTCAAATTGTTAACGGCCGCTGTAACCCAACTGTCGTGACAAAGAAAGCCCAAAACGATAGAATAAGCCCCAAAAACACACAAAGACGCCAGAGGTAAGATAGCTTTATTCATTTCACTAAAAAGGTGTTGAAATTGAGTTTTATTTCACGTTCGAAATCGACCATGTTTTATTCCCCATACAAAGTCTCAAATTGTTAACGGCCGCTTGTAACCCAATACCGGTCTCTCTCGAAGGTCACGTCCCGACTCGAGAACGATAAATAATTTATAAATTCCTCGCTTTCTCGAGGCGTGAGCTTGGGCTGCCTGTGATTATAAAAGCAAGTTAAACAGCTGCACAAAATAAAGACTTCCTAATACATGTAACCAGATCTTAGTCTGGGTATTTTTAATATTAGCATGTTCGTAAAACTGTGGGCAATACATCTTTAGGAAACATTCCGTTCTGAAAAGGCTTTCACAACAAAAATGTGTCATCGATCTCCTTTAAAAAGTATTTTGTTTCTTTATTTTGGACTGCATCATACACTTAAGATTTTGTAAAACATATGGACTTTATTTCCTTCCTGTACGCCCTCAGCCCTTTCGCCCACGAATGCTGGGGCACCCAAGCTAAAATTTGCAGAAATCTAAGTTCAAACGTCGTTTTTCAAAATATTGAGGCCACTTTATGAATGGTCAAACTTAAGCTAGGATTTAATCTAATATAAATAGATTACTCATCTTGTTCTTATGGCAAACAGCACCACAGAAAATTACTGCTGGTAAGTTTTTCTGGGACTGTGGCTGCTACAGTAGCATCACTTTGAAAAGCCAAAAGGCATCCTAAGTGTGTTTGGCCACGGATAGCCAGGATGGAAATGGATATACCAACTTGAAAACGTCTGGCCGAATTTCTTAGATTCCTCTCCAACTTGTCGGCTTCGGTAAATAGGCAGAAACTGATTGTGACATGGGGCTCCTTCTTCCTTTAAAAATTCACTTAATGTCCTCCACTTTGTTGTCTGGGAACAATTCATGGGTCGATCATTCCGGTATGAGCAAATTACTTAGATGTAAAGTAAACAGTATTTAAAAACCAAAAACTAGGGACACCTTCATAACATCACCCCATTTTCGGCATTTTTTCTCAACAGACTCAAAAATACGAATTACGTTATACAGTCATTAATTGACCGGGTGGTTTGCATTACTCTTATACAGTAGCTAAATTGCTTTCCTCAGGAGCTTATTTGGGCCCCTTCGTTAGTATAAGGCAGGGGCACCCAACGACAATTTTCGGGAAAATATCTGTTCGGAAGACGATTTGAGATCTAGAATTTTCGGAACATTTGTTGTAAAATTTCTTGCTTGCCTGCCTCTTCTAGGATTTTCGAACATCTAAAATATGGTATTATTGCCCATTTTTTAACGGATTTCTACCCTTAAAAGGTCACCTAGAATTTTCGGGAGCCTTTTTCTGGCTAAAATTTTCGAAAAGGTAAGTTTTGATCCCTATAATTTTCGGTTCACTAGACTTTCAGCTAAGAAATCCGAACAGATGAAAAGTTTTTAGGGGATAAAAATACGCCTATATCTACCATTTAAATACTAAAATACGTTCAATAATGCTAAGTTAAGTGGTTTTGAACTATATTCTCGTTGGGTGCCCCTAATAAGGCGTAACAGAGAGGAATTCATGACCGCCCGCATTCTTTAGTTTTCCTCCAGATAAACGGCAGGCTAGAATAAAAGTGCAACGAATACAACAGGTAGGTAAGGTCATCGGGTTCTCACTAACTTGAGTTTGGCATAAAACGAGAGCCTTTTTGCAGCTTGGGAAATTGGAGCGTGCTCCCGACAATGGCTTGTCACCCGGTACGCCGGAACGCCGGAACGCCGGAACGCCGGAACGCCGGAATACCTAAACCCGGAACGCCGGAATACTTAAACCCGGAAGGCTGGAATACTTAAACCCGGAATGCCGGAATCACCTTAAACCCGGAATGCCGGAATGAGCGTCAGAGTTGACATACTAACTCAGTGGAATACGCCTGCTTCTTTAAAAGGAGTAACTGAGAATAATTCATGACCGGAAGCATCATCTACGTTGTAGCTCTTCCCCTGGCCAGATAAAAAGAGTAGAACAAAATTGGAGCCCCATACAATACGACTGATGACAGTGAAGCCATCTCAATTCTCAATTCGTTACTGAGCATAGGTACAGACGTGGTAGCAGCAGAATAGTATCGCGAAAAACGAGAATCTTTTTATAGCTTTGGGGAATAGGGATGACTTTGAGGGTGTGCAACCCTACAAAACTAGTGCGTGTCCGGGAACGCGCGAGGACTACGTGCAAGGAGTACGTGGGTGAGCATGTGAGGGCGGTAACTACTTCCCTTCTTCCAAAATAGAGCGTTCCGTTTTGGTTTCCTAAAGGTGGTTATTCCAGTTACAAAACTGTTGGAAACTTCGGATAGGAAACTATAGAGAAGTGTTACTAGCCATTGGTGGAGCTTTTGCTACGGCTACGCGATCCAGATTGCTGAGGAACAAGGGCCATCCTTACACTCTTCCGCCCATTCAAACGGATTGTTCAAACGTTACTTCATAAACAGATGCCTTTTGATTATATTTAACCCTCTTTTGTAAATTTCACTAATTTGTATATTCACAGTTTATTGATTTATGTAACGGTATTCCGTATTTATATTTTGTAACAAGGAACGTTTGTTTCCAGTTGAAGCTTAATAAAGAGCGGTTTTTTATCATGTCTTCGCATGCAACCCCACACCTTTCCTAAAATGTGCTTACATTAACTCACTGGCTTGATTTTTCATACAATCTTTTATACAATGAACGGCAAGCGCCTAACGTACAGAAGTCAACAAATTTGCAGCTTTGAAGTGCGTTACCAGTATGACCAATATAATGACGAATGCACTGTAGATATTGGCTTATACCACACAACCTTTTGTTTATTTGTAAATGCTTACTTGTTTTCACTGGGACTTGATTTGTGGTGATATTAAAGCGTGGCCTGAGCTTTCAATTGAATAAACTTAGTTGTTGTGACTCGTACGCGTCAAGGCGGATTCTCACTGTCGCGTGTTTTTGCATGTGTATACATGGCTTTGAGTGCATAAATAAGAAACCATTCATCTATGAGCGGCTTACAAATTAATTTAAATTTTTTTTTCTGGTGGACGTTTATACTTGACTACCTGTTCAGCTTTCTAACTTTTTGCAAGCAACCTGAATTGAAAGTTGCAGAAATTAGGGTGCTGTGTAACACAAGGATTTTTTCCATTTTTTTTGTTTATTTGTTTTTGATTTCTAGTTTCTAGTTTCTGATTGCTAGTTGTGTTTCCCTCATTCTTTTGTGCTTTCGTAATACTGTAAAACTCGCACTATTGCTATCCTGATACCAAGTTGCCCGGATGATGAATACTGTGAAAAATATGTTCATGCAAATATGGAGCTTGTTGTTGTAGTTGTTGCTGTTGTTGTACATGCAAATTTATATTGGTTCTAGCCAGTTGCGTCTGTGGATGAAATTTGACCGTTTGACCATTTAAAAGAACGTTCTTGAGCAGTCCTTTCCTACTGCACTGCTTTTCAATGTTTTTCAAAATGGAATTTCGGAATTCTTGCGTGATGAAGGCTGCTGGCGTTTATGGGGCTGCATCGAAAGGGATAACGGACGGCAATCGAACATTTCCGTACTGATGACCTGCGCAATCGCGTCGGTGTTTTATTCCTCGTACCGCTAAGCATTCGAATAATTGCTCTTCTGTTCATCCTCATTTCCAAAGAGTCGGGAGTTCGCATAAGCAATCGATAAAAAAATTCACTGACTTTCAAGGAGTGCTAGCAGATACAGATGACTCCCAGTAACGTAACTGGAACCCTCGATAACTCGAACCTCCCGCTAACTTGAAGTGAATTCCTATTCCCCTCAGGCCATTTTCTTTATAATTTTCCCCTCAATAACTCGAACCTCGTTTGTCAAAGTGTAATGAGACAAAACATACTCCATAACACTGAATTTATTTTCAATCAATTTTCAAAAAAAGAACTCCCGATAACTCGAACCTTTTTTTTTATTTCCCTTGATCGAGGTTCGAGTTATCGGGAGTCAAGTGTATTAGTAAACAACAGCCGCAAGTTTAGCTGGAAAATCGGTGCATTTCCTTTGAAAATGTCGCCACTTGATTAGAACCGAAAATTTCCACGTAAATAAAAACAAAACAAACAAAAAATAACAAAAGTAACAGGGGTGGACAGCCTTAAGAGATCTTAAGAAGCTTCAAGAGGTGTTTGCTAAATTTTCAAGACTCTTCTATCTAAAAGGAACACCTGTTTTTTCAGATTCCGGCTTAAATGGATTACATTTTAGTATCACAACAGTTTTTAATAATTTTCGAATTTTGTTGACGTTTCCCTTTCAATTTTCGTTTCACCAAAACTTCTAACAGAAACTTCATTTTTGCGGTCGTATGCAAGGTACTTTCAAAAATAAGGGCTGGGTTTCAGTGTGGGCGATGAGACTTTGATTTTGTTGCAAGCAGCTGGGCTCAGGTGGACTCCTGACTGTTTTGTCCCCTGGAAAGGTTTTACCCCCTGCTAAAAATTAATTTCAGATCTTGGTTACCCCTCTGTAACCCTCAGTTCATACTGAATACGGGAAAAAATTTGCTCGACGCCAACGCGACTCATATATATATGGTTTTGAATCGTTTCACCGTTTTCTACTTTACAAAAGAGAAATATAAGTTATTAAAAAGCTTGGTGTCTTGCTGGATTTTCTTGTTATTGTAATTATTTATTTGTGAAGCTTTCGATCGATTATGAATTATTCGGGAACCCTGTTTCGTTTCCTGAACAGCATGCACGCTGACAAGAAACATGTCAATTGAGGTATCCCACATAGTCACGCGATTTGCATTCAAAGTGGAGGAAGCAAATTTTTATTTTTTACTGACTTCTGCAGCGATTTTACGAAATTAGATAATTTCAAAAGATGAAAAATGCAAAAACTAGCTAATCCTTGAAAGGAAACTGTAGGAAACGAAACGAAAAGTTGACAGAATTGCCAGGGACATTACGGTTGTCTTAAATGACGTAAAAACGGAATAGGCCTGGGACGAGCGTTCTCTGCGTGGTGCGCCTGCAGGATAACTGCTTCCGATCTTACGATTTCGCAGCTTGAAAAACTCGCACAAATGTGGTCCGATTCCTCGTTGCAATGGCTGAAAAGGACCTGTTACCACTGACACAGAACGTTGTACGTGGACTGAACGATAAATTATACGAAAAACGCAAAACAGCTGCCTTAGAAATCGAACGGTAAGTTCATTTCGATCCGACTGGACATCATATTCGCATGCTTGATAATGAATCGACCTTGTGAGCTATTTGTAACTTTCATATAGCCTTAATTTTGTTCGTTATACTACAGGGATTTTGCCGCGATAAGTAACAATTATTGAGCTGCAATATTTCTAAACTGACTGATATTTTCATCTATAATGTAATGCCGAAACGTCGCTTGTTCATGAATTCGGAAATTACATGTAAGCATAAGTTTTCAATGTTTATTACAGCATGGTAAAAGAGTTCGTGGCCAATAATGATGTGAGACAGATTACACGTTTGACTGCTGTGCTCTCTGAGGAATTTGCAGTTTCACACAACAATCACTCGAGGAAGGGAGGCCTTATTGGGCTCGCTGCTACCGCTATCGCTTTGGGAAAGGTACAGATCCTTATCTTAAGTTGTCTGCTTCTGTAACACATTTTAGGATCAATGGATCACCATAAGTTGTAAACTTACGGAATAATTTGTTTGGTAATCCAAAGTAATTGAACACAATTGAATATCAAACAAATTGTGTGAGGTTTTGATTACATTGTCTGTACATTCAGTTACAGGCTAGATATCCTATACAGACCAGATATCCTATGTTTTATCATCTTCATTAAAATCCCTTCAGTATTTGCACAGAGATCTCAAAACAATGGAATGCAACAATGAAGAGAAAAAAGACAATGAAGAGGATAAAGACAATGCTACTGACAAATGTGTCAACACTTACATGCAGGTTTTTTCTTAGTTTTATTTACCAAGTTTCTTTCATCCCTCTCAAGGTCGATGCACAGGCCGATTGTCCTTGCATTCACCTTGCGAAACTGGGGTCTGATGTCCAAATTATTCCAGGTTGTACAGTAAATTATTGCTGTTACAGATGTACTTCCTTTCCTGTAGAATTTACTTTCACGTGTTACAGTACCGCTCGAAAGTATTGGTGCATAAGCATGCGGCGAAACCTCATCCGCTGCCATTTTGTTTTCCTCGAATTTGCCGCGGTGGGACGAAAACCGCAACCTCGGTAAGGACGAAAGCGACCGAACACCGCGGCTGACTTGACGCGGCAATGCCTCGGTAACCAAACAATAGTGACTTATTTCTATTGTTTTGGCATTGTTTATACTTTATCTCACTAACATTCTCAAAGGAGCAAATAGACAAAAGGTTAGCAGTATGATTTCACAGTATGACTTCGTGATAAAACCGATTTCGGACCCGATCCTGTGCTGTCATGCCGGCTTGTCGTTGCGTGTTTTTATCACCAAGTGAATCGTAAATAAAGAACTTTAAAGATCGTGTTTTATTGGTATTAGATTGTTTAAGGAGAGCTATGAGCAAGCCGATATATTTAATTGTTTTTTCGAGCAAGTCGGTAGTCCGTGCGATACAAACACGAGAGGTTCTCATTTCAGACTTTGCAAGACAGCGGGACTAGGCGCCACAATCATGCACAATCACAATAGAATGGATTTTTTGGGCAGCCGCAAGCAAACTTCGAGCGAACGAACAGAAGCTGACACGTTCAATAGTAAAGTAAAACAAGTTCTTTATTAAAAGAACAGTTTTAGTCGGCAAACACATGACTATTTGGTGCTAAGCGTTGTGTGAATGCGACCTAAGCTAAAATTTTCAGAATTGAAATATGCCTTCGCCATACTCAAACATGCCGTCAAAAGCAAAACTGTTGAATGTAACTTCAACTAAAAAGCGAAAGTTATGATGTTAGAAAGAGAATTAGAGTAAAATAACAAGTTTTTTCCTGAGATTATTTTTAGTTCACAGTGCATATGCATTGCACTGAATTTGAATTTGCATACTGTGAGTCTCAAATATTTTGATCCTTCGCGCACTGAATCCTTCGATGATAATTGTAATAGTAAATGAAACTCATGTTGAAACTCAAAGTCAATGCCAACTGTAAAAGAATTTGTAAGAAATAGCGATGTTTATAACCCGAAGTTAGTTTCAGTTCAAAAGCGCATCAAATTTGCATAATGGGTGAAATCTGACCTTTTCACTGAACGTCAGGCGGTATGTAACGCAACAATTCTATCTCTATGATATCCGTTTTATTTCTTCTAGCTGTTGCAAATGACATGAGTTTCCATTTCTTTCTTTGGCTAACGTCAACATTCTCAAAAGTGCTCAGAAGTCAAGGTTTGTGAATCGCGGTAAAAGCAAAAATCAAATGTGAAATGTATCACATCATAAAATCATCGGCGCGTGCCGTCTCGCTTATTGAAGTTGATTAATCTTTGAAACAAAGGAAACAAAAGGCTATTCAAACACCACCGCGTCCTATTCTTTACCGCGGTATTTTTGACCGCAAAAAACCGAGGTAAAACCGGAGTTTTCAAAGAAGTTAGACAAGGTTTTCCCGAGGTCAAACCGGAGATACAAACTGCGATTCCACCGCGGCAGTATTGCGGAAAATGCACCAATACTTTCGAGCGGTACTGTATCTATGCAGTGGTTGTAAATGTTTGTTATGGACAGGATGAGCCCCATGTTTAGTCTGTATATATATATATATATGTATATATACTCGTTGAAGGAAAGCGAGGACGGACAACTTCTGACGATTGAAAAGTTAAAAAATTTAATAAAAAATATAATAAAAAATAAAAACGTTTCGGTCAGTAGACCTTCATCAGTTACATAAAAAATTGAACTTATCAAATCAACCTTAAATAAGATTACAGAACAAAACAAGACGCAAAATACAATTCAACGCTATGAGTTACGTAACCGGCGTGATTATAACAATACTAAAACAAGGATAAGTGACGCTAACATTCAAAAATAAAAACAATATAGTACAACGATTATATAACGAAAAAAGGAAAACTAAACAATACTAACAATTAAACGTAATTACTTCGGCTATGGGTCCGAAGAATGCTTGTAGTTATGCCGATTTAGCCATGGGCGAAATTGATCTTAGAGCTAAATTTTCCGGTCCGATAAAGCCGTCCTTGTGGTGGCGATATCGTGACGACGTTTTTGATCTTTGGCAGCAAGGCCTTCCTGCCTTACATCAATTTACTGAGTACATTAATTCTCTATACCCTACTATTAAATTCGAGTTAGTTTTTTCTGAGCACGAGCTTCATGTACTAGACCTTACTCTACACCTTGTCGATGGGTTTATTAGGACTGACGTTTATTCTAAACCTACAGACAGTCATTTATATCTTCCACCTTCCAGCTACCATCCCAAGCATGTCTTCAAGGCTATTCCTTTTGGAGTAGCCACAAGATTGAAAAGAAATTGCTCTGAAGAAATTTTCCTTGCCAAGAGAACAGCCGAGTACAAAGGATACCTTGTTAACCAAGGTTATCCCTCTAAATTAGTCAATGATCAATTCTCCAAAGCCTCCGCCATTTCTAGAAATGATTTACTCAGGACACGTGGAAAAGAAGCGAAGAAATTATTTCCATTCGTATTGACTTTTAATCCAAATTTACCGAACGTGGGTAACATAATTCGAAAGCATTTGTTGATTTTACAATCCAACCCCAAATTAAAAGAACTTTTCCCTCCAGGCTCTATCATACCATCTTTTCGTAGGTCACAAAATCTTAAAGAATTATTGGCACCATCTCGTTTTAAAACCGCCGAAGAGGGACAAACAATTCAACAAAGCAATGGCTGTTTCAAATGCGAAAGGAATAGATGCGATCTTTGTCGAAATTTCTTTGTTGAATCCAAATCATTTCTTAGCTTGCAGACGGGCAAAAGATACGCCATTCATTCGAGACTTTCTTGTGATTCTAAAAATGTGATTTATTTGGTTTCTTGCAAGAAATGTCGTTTGCAATACATAGGATCTACAACCACTGATTTTCGAATTAGGTTTCGTAATCACAAGTCTGCTATGCTCACAAACAAAACAACTTGTGAAGTAGCAGTGCATTTCAACAAAACTTCACACATCTTAGATGATTTTTCGTTTCAATGTATTGATCAGGTGCAGGCCCCTAACAACTCGGATGAGATCGACAGGCTTTTAATTACAAAGGAGGCTTATTGGAGAATTTGTTATAATTAATTTTCTTTTTTGCGATTCTTTGTTTGCGATATATGGCCGTTCAAAGGCCCTTTTCTTGGATTTTGTCAGCCTCTTAGGTGTTGGGTATACTCAAAGGCCCTGTCCGGGGAACTTATTACGGTCATTGTTTAAGGGCCCCTCCAGGGATTTTGTTGTCTATCGGCCCTTTGGGGTTCCAGAGGCCTCGATTTGGGATTTTGGTATGATCCATGTTTGCATAGACGTAGGTTGCTTTCCTTTTGACTGCCCTTTCTTTTGCCGCTTTGCAAATGTCATCTTTTTTGAATTAGTAGTTTTTAGTTTTTAGTCTTATCTGTCATCTTTTGTTATTTATTTTTATAGCAGCGTATTTCCGGTCTTTTGTTATATTTTTGCTTTGTATCGTTCATTTATCTAGTGTTGTACCTGTATCTACACCTTGTAATTACGTTTAATTGTTAGTATTGTTTAGTTTTCCTTTTTTCGTTATATAATCGTTGTACTATATTGTTTTTATTTTTGAATGTTAGCGTCACTTATCCTTGTTTTAGTATTGTTATAATCACGCCGGTTACGTAACTCATAGCGTTGAATTGTATTTTGCGTCTTGTTTTGTTCTGTAATCTTATTTAAGGTTGATTTGATAAGTTCAATTTTTTATGTAACTGATGAAGGTCTACTGACCGAAACGTTTTTATTTTTTATTAAATTTTTTAACTTTTCAATCGTCAGAAGTTGTCCGTCCTCGCTTTCCTTCAACGAGTTTTAATTCCATGCAGTGAGGCTTGGACTGTGAATCTTTGATCCTCCTGACGCAGTGGCATTCTTTGTTGGCCTGAGGCAACCATTAACTTTTTTTTATATATGTATATATATATATATTGCTGCCTTATGCCTCACCAGGCCAGGGGTGATGAAGCTGAGTTGGTCGGTACAGACTACAATTGTACCTCTATTTGTACTTGTATCTTACATTTTATTAGAAATGATAAAGCCAAAAGGAAATTGTTTTTTCAATCATCTTTTCAATTAATTGTATCTCAATAATATTCATTTGTATGTTAGTAATTCACTAATAATAACAGCAGGGCTGTCACTAAGGGCTACAACCTGTAACACCTGCTGAGACTGTTTATGTTTGATAGGACCTATTGATGTTGTAGGTGAATGTGCCTCTTATTTTACCCTTGAAAGCAACAAGTTTGTTGCGGGTACAAGCATCAAAGGAACAGGAGAGTCATAACTTATGACAGCCCTGCAGACATTGTAACTGCCTAAATGTGTAGTTCCAGAAAAAATCCATACCCACCTCGTGGAAGGTCATTGGAAACTCCTAGGGGGAGGGGGTCTTAAAAGCTAAAATTTTAGAAACAGTATGAAGCTAAACTGGAATTTCTTGGGGGAGGGGGTATGCAAAACAAAAAACCTACCATGGGAGGAGAATAGATATTTTCTGGAACTACACAGTGAAGACTTTCTTTCATGTTCCATAAATTACAGCTGTATCAACCTCTTGTTTTCTTTCCAGGATGCTGGTCTCTACTTGAAGAACCTTATTCCTCCAGTACTGACTTGTTTCTATGACCAGGACAGTAGGGTGCGATATTATGCTTGTGAAGCTCTTTACAACATTGCCAAAGTAGCAAGGGGCTCTGTGTTACCCTTCTTCAATGACGTATTTGATGGTCTCAGTAAAGTAAGTACACTCAAAATAATTTTAAAGATGTATCGATCGATCAGTCGATCACTTATTAAATAATCAATCAGTCAATCAATCAATCAATCAGTCAGTCAGTCAGTCAGTTGGTAAGTCATTTGGTCAGGCAGTCAGTCAGTCAGTTAGTCAGTCAGTCAGTCAGTCAGTTAGTCAGTCAGTCAGTCAGTCAGTCAGTCAACCAGTCAGTTGGTCAGTCGGTTGGTCAGTCAATCAATATAAAACCAAGCAACAAATGAAATGCCAGACCATAAATGTATTAAATCATATGAATAAATTTTTTGTTCACTCTTTGTTGTAGCTTGCAGCTGATCCTGATCCTAATGTGAAAAATGGAGCAGAGTTACTTGACAGGCTAATAAAAGTAAGTTACTTGTGCAAGTAGTGTCTTGTTATGATTCAAAGAATGTTAAATCATGTACTGTACCTAGGCTAGTGTAATAAGTTTTTTTTTGTATTATCTGCATCTACCAATGAGTGACAAAAGTAGTTGATACACTTAGCAAAAAGGGCATTGGGCACATGAACTTTCCTGCTACGACTTCAAGAATGCTTGAAACTTGGTAAACCCCTCCCCCTATTCAGTGTCATACGGCTGCAAATGTCAACGTTAATAATTATTACTGTGGAACAAAACAAACAAAGTTGGTTGAGGTGAGGAGGATAGTTTGGCACAGAGAGGAGATAAATGGTGTAACATATAGAAAAGTACCTACTTTGAAATTAAAGTTTCTCAAAACTGTTGTTGCTCATTGTACCATAATTAATTAAATTAATATACAAATATAATACTAGGGCTCAAAATAGCGGCCTGCCAATGGCCAAATGGCAGGCAAAATTTTAGATTTGGCAGGCAAAAATAAAGATGAACTGCCAAATGGATTAAAAAATGGCTGGCCAAATTAACTGGACTGGTTTTGTGGCATTTTCTTCTCCTCTTTAATACCATGCTTGTTTACCCACCATTTTCTTCACGAATCAATCGTCCCCGATGAAAAATATCACCGGAACGTCCCTCGACTGTAGCTCCTCCTTAAAGTTTGCAGGCGCATAATGGTTTGTGGTTTTCTCATGTAATTTAACCCAGCATTTTATGCTCCCGAGTGAGGTTTTGGAGAAGTAATTTGTTGACAGATAAAATTATAGAGGCCTGCAACCCCAATGCTCAGAACGTTGAAGTACACATAAACTTCCAATATCTGTGTGATCATTTCGATGAATATGGAATCAGTCCAAAAGCACCTGAGGCAGATACATCTGGTAGCAACGAAGAAGGGCTAATGGCCCTCAGTGTTAAATAAAAGGTGAAAAATCTTACTTATGATTAAGATAAAAGGGTTCTTTCAAGTGCTGAGTCTCACTCTGGACAGGAGCAGTGGGTCAGCAGCCTGAAAATTATAACCATGTGACTGTGTGATTTTATTTTGTGGGAGGTGTTGTCTTATTTCATGTACTTCTTCCTCTTCTTGTCAGCCAACAAATGTAATTGCTATTGAAAATCAAAACATAATATGATTTCATCAGTAGGTGGCAGGCCAAAAAAATAAATGGCAGGTCAAAATTTGTATGGCCTGCCAAAAATAAAAAAAATTTGAGAGCTATAATTTTTTTTTTATTTCAAGCCCTGAATAGTCAGAAACGCTGCATAATATATAGTTTTTCATTGCCAGTAAGAATGTTTTGCATTCTTCTGCAAACTAAGGACAGTAAAGTCAGAGTACATATTTGTGATGTATAGTACAGTATGTGCATGAAGATTAAATTTCAAACCAGTAACATACCTAATATAATGCCCAATTTGTTTGAAACTTTTACAAATACATTAATTTTAGAACTTTGTTCTAACTTGGTGTCAATTGTTTTTTCCTTTCAGGATATTGTGACAGAAAGCTCATCATTTGACTTGGTTTCATTTATTCCTTTGTTGAGGGACAGAATTTATACTGCTAATCCATTTGCAAAACAGTTTCTGGTCTCTTGGGTAAGAACATGTACATACATGTACATAAACGCTAACACTTACATGTAATGTTGGGCATAACTGCTAAGGCCAGACCTTTAAAAAGGATAAAGTCGCACTCAGGCCAAGGAGGCCCACACGGCTGGAGCTTGTCCGGGTTTCCATAGCATGAAGTAACTGAGAGTATTGCTACTCCCCCCTGGATGGGATGCTAGTCCATCGCAGGGTTATCCCCCCCTCCAGCAGTATGTCGCTGGTTCCCATTTATGCACCTGGGTTGAGAGAGACAATGTGGGGTAAAGTTTCTTGTCTAAGGAAACAACATGATGGCAGGGATTGGGTCTTGAACCACCGACCTTCAGATCTGAAGTCCAATGCGCTAACCACTGCACTACACCACCGCGCTCCCACAAGGCCAGACCTTTCGTCAAATCAAATTCTCTAGTTTATGGAGTGACGTTATCACTTACAGTATGGCTGGTGTTAAGCAACTAATGCCCCTGTTTTGTTAACTTTGATCTTTGAATTGATAATTTGACATTGGTTATATTATTTCTTCTTTTTCCAGCTAATGGTACTAGATGCTGTACCAGACTTGGATCTGATCGCCCATCTTCCAGAATTCCTTGATGGACTGTTTCATATTTTCAAGGACCGCAATGCTGAGATTAGAAAAATGTAAGTTATTACCGGTATTTGCTGTACAAGTTGGTTTGCCTCTTGCATTCTCCAGACAAAAACTTTCCAAAAGGTGACAAATGAAGTGAATACTACAGATGCATTATATAAGCAGTACTTTCCTGTGGCAAATGGCAGTTGTTGATGTCTCTCTAATGTTGCCATTTAGGTGTGAAGCAGTCCTTGGGGAATTCCTCAGAGGCATCAAGAGAGAACCTAAGAATGTCAACTTTCCTCATATGGTCAATATTTTGGTCATTCACTCACAATCAGAAGGTATGTGCAAATTAATGCATCTATTATTAAGTATATCTTTGATTCAGAGCTTCTGATAGGTTGCAGAAAAAAAGTCAAATTTTGTGGGATTTGCAGAGACAAATATTCGCGGAAAAAATGGCCGATTTCGCAGGAATTTCCTGGGCAAATTTTGCTGGAGAGCGATCGGTTTTTCAATCAAGAGACGTTTTCAGAGTTTGCTGCTTTCCTGTGGTTTCAGAACTCCTCGACCTTTGGACGTGCGTTGCTGATTCGAGATGTTTATCAATTGATGACTTTCTTGTGTGGTCCAGTACAACTTGCATGCAGAGCAGAACAAAAGACCATCGTCTGAGCCATGTAGAGTTCCTTTTGGATAACTCCACAAATGATCTCTTGCAGTTGTTTTCATGGCAGTGGTGGCGTCTTTCGGCTTAGTTAAAAACTTTTTCATATTAAATTTGCAAAGTTTGCAAGCTGCAGCATGTGGCAAACAGTAGAGAGACACCAAAAACCTACATACAGAAAGGAAATATGGTACGTTTGATTAGATTCTAAAAAACGATAAAAGTGTAACTCGTTTGGACTATCATACTTGCCAAGAAAGGAATACTGTTTGTTTGACCATGAGGTTCTTTTTAACAGAGATCATCATTTGCTCTTTCAACAACAATGTGCTCAAGAAATGAGCAATGGCAAAGCAATGTGCCCAGTTTTTCGCAACATTGATATAAGAATGCCTGGTAGTTTTGGGACGTTGGTTACTCTTGGCAATGACAAAATTTCAAGATAAATTTGCAAGTTTGCGGCAAGTTAACAGCCTCAATAGCCAAGATAAGTTTCAAATATATTGTACCGACATGTATTTGGTAAGATTTCTAGTGAATTTCGCGGTATTTCACGTGTTTTTGTGGAATGAATCGAAGCTGACCCTCTGGAAAGTAATTTATCTGTTCAACCCCCCTCTACTCTCGATTTTCCTGGGCTTTTGACCCCCCCCCCCACCCCTCCGGAATTTCCAATTCCCTCCGTGGTGGGGGTATGGATATTTTCTGGAACCACACATTTTGCGGATTTACCTGAATTTTGCGGCTCGGTGACCGCACGAAATATCAGAAGCCCTGTTGATTGGATAATTTTTTGTCTGTAATCTGTGATAGCATTTCTCTAAAGTCCTAACATGTCATCAAGGTAAGAAATGTATAACTTATAGGAAAGTTTGATGCTTAGAAACTTCATTATTTACAGAACACAGGGTGAATTATCCTGCCCAAAATTGACATGAAACTTTTCAGGGCTTTCAAGAAATGCATTTGATAGTGACAAGTAAAGGGTACATGATGGTATTGATACAGTCATGATCACCTTATGAAGGATGTTAACCCTCCTTATCAGGCGGTAACTGGTAAAATTTACCGCTTGTAGCACCGCTTGTTACCGGTTAGCTGGAACAATCCAACAGTTTGGGATCGTGAAAGATGTATTATCGGATTGAATTATGAAAAAATTTATGTCAGTCGTACTATATACTACGTAACTTTTCTAATTGCCCATGCGTTTGTACGACATTAGACGAAGCCTTATCATCCCAACATTTCTAAGTTCGTTAGATAATGGTCTCATCTTCTCTACATTTCTCCACACGTTTATACCTTAGTATGATGTTAGCCGTATCTTTTTAACATTTCTCCTTACGCTAGTATAAGTCTTCTCTACATTTTCTGTGCGACAGTATAATTTATATATCAGTGTTGTAAGGTCTTATCTTCTTGACTGTCGACAATTCTCTGTACTTTAGAATATTCAAAAAATATTATTGTTATCTACTCGACGTTTGTCCGTGTGCTAGTGTATTCATAATTAAAATGTTGTTAGTTGTATCTCCTTAACATTTCTCCATACGTTAGCATCGTCGTAAGATATCAGTGTTATCTTCATGACGTCTATATCCGTACGCTGGTTTGTTCGTAAGGTCCTCTTAGTATTGTCTTCTCCTCGACGTTCTTCATTTATGCCTTTGTAAGGAATACAATGTGTGCCTTAATCTTTTAGGTGTTTCTCCATACGTTTTTTAGGTTGCTGTAAGCTTTTTCTTCTTGACATTTATTTGTATGTTAATACGTTCCTTGTAACAGGAATCGCAAATGTCAACCGTTTTGAAGGGTTTTTGAGACGTGTGTGAGCCTAGTGTCATGCCAGCAACATTACGGGTCTGATGATGGCAATTCCACTCCAGGGTAGAAAAAAGATTCTCAACAGGGCTGCTTTACCGGTCTAAAAAACTGACTTACCTGTTACCCTGAAAACTAGGGAGAGCACTGTTAACCATGCCAAGAGAGATTTATGGCCCGTATGCCTGGCACTGGGCCATAACTTGAGGAAGAAACTTTGTCCTTTACTTCAAGTACAGACCATGACTATTGATAGGTTCATCTTATTTAACAACAAGTTACACTGTAAGTTTGGAAATTTCTTATGTCTAGTATTGTGTTTGTTTGACTTTCAGATGATGTTATTCAGTTTACCGCCATAACTTGGCTTAGAGAATTTATCACACTTTCAGGACGGACGATGTTGCCCTTTATTGCAGGAATTTTAAAATCAATTTTGCCTTGTATGGCCTATGAGCAAGACAAGCAAAATATCCTTAAATTATGATTAACCTCTGTGTACCAAATGCACAATAGAGGTTGTTGTAGGCCGTTGACAAAACCTGGATTGGACCGGATCAGATCGGATCGGATCGGACTGACAAAACCTGGATTGGATCGGATCGGATCGGACCGGACCGGACCGGACTGGACTGACAAAACCTGGATAGGCTTGAATTCTATTAAAGAAACCCATATCTACTCATTGAAAGTAGGCGCATTTCAAATTCCCACTAAAAATGGTCAAGTGGCATCTCTGGATCAAGATGACGAAGAGAGATCAAGAAAGTGATTGCCATTGCACTGTTTTTGCTTTTTCTTCTCCATTCTGCCGTGAAGACTTTTTGCTTATTGTTATGGGTTTACACTCTGTGAACTACTTCATGAAAAGAATACTTTTTTCTAGAGGGAGAGATCTAAGAGGAATTATGAAGAGGAAAGGTACAGAAAGCGTGTGCCAAAGCATGTACCGAATTGAGCACAAAGTAACAACGATATCAAGATAACTCTCGTCTTTCTCATTCTTCATTCCTTTTCATTACAAGGTTTTTAGAATGTAGTCACTGCTTCCATTTTTCGTCCAGATTCTAGAAAGGTGGATTATTAGATCTGCGCTGACAATTACGATAGCCTGATTCACACGATGGTACAGTGTTTGCGGTAAGCCCGCATGACGAAAATTGTGTTAAGTTTGAGCAAAAGGTTTGATGTCACCTTATCAAAACTAAAAAAAAAATGTGATCTACTGAGGTAATAAGTATAGAATAGTAGTAACTTTAGACCTATTTAACAATGCAAGCTATCACTGTAGTATAACAAAATAATTCGTTTGCTTTCTAACATTAATGTAGGTTTAATTATCGATTTTGTTTCAGGTTTTCTGAAAAAGCCCTTTCAAGTAATGACAGTATACTCAAAGTTTCTTTTCAAGTGACAGCCGTGTTCATTCAGGAGCATTATAGTTTCATTTTGATATTCACAATTAAAGTGTCTGATGAAATTATATTAGCTTTGCAAGCATTTGCATGCAAAATGTTTCAAAGATGTTACAGTGAATACAAATACCCATCCACATTTTATAAAATAATAATTTAACCTTTTTCTGGTTCATTTCAACAATGTGATGTAGCATAAACCAAAGAAAACACACAGTTCATATGCAAAATTTCATTAGTTGTTACATGACAAAACAGGGTCTCAAACTGAAAGATTTTTGTCCTTATTAATCGTATTTTTGTCACTGATTTTTGGAAGGGGTAAATCGTTCAGTCATGTGACCAGTTTCTACAGATGTTTTGTGTATAAATCCAACATCATCGAGTATTTTCATGTTTACAGGTCGATTCATTAATAGCTAAAATTTCAAGTAAAGGACGGTAAAGACGCGAGTTTTCTGTACATCACTGTTACTTTAGGCTCCATTCCCCTTTGGCTTTCCGCTTGGATCTCTCCCTATAGAAATAAGTAATCGTTTTTAAAATGAAGTAGTTTAAATGCATAACAACAAACGGTAAGTCTTAACCATAGAATGGAGAAGGAAAAAAGCCTGATCTCTCTTCGTCATCTTAATCCAGAGATACCACTTGACCATTTTCAATGGAAATTTTGAACTGCGCCTACTTTAAATAAGTAATAATAATAATAATAATAATAATAATAATGGTTTAATAGCACTCCAAAAATCAGTTGGCTCTTCTATGTTACATAAATATCTAAATAATTATAATGTATACATTACTATAACTATAATGTAGAAGCTACTAAGATAAATTAATATGTGGAAAAAACAATTACAGCATCGTATTGAAAAAAACTATTGAAAAAAAACTATTGTTCAGTCAGTCTATTTACAGCATTCGAAACATAGTGTGCTTTAGACAAGCGGCGAAATTCATGATTGTCCTTGCTAGATCTAACTGTGGATGGCAAAGTGTTAAAAACCCTTGAAGCATGGTACTTAAAGGTGCCGGGGACATGGGACGAATTTAATGTAAATTCTCTGCTTGAGCGGAGCAGCCTAGGGGGGACATATTGTTCAAGTCGCAAATGTTCTGGCCATAGGTTGTTGGTTACTGCCTGATAAGCAGCATTTGCCAGATGATAATCCTGCCTCTCTTTAATTGGAAGCCAACCTAATTTTATAATGTCTTGTAAATCAGCAAACTTCTTACAAACAAACCCTGCAGCGGCAAGCTGTACGCGCTGTAAGCGCTTAACTAAATACTCATGAGTTGGATAAATTACAATATTGTTGTAGTCAAGTTTTGATAATACGAGAGATAAGTAGATATGGGTTTCTTTAATAGAATTCGAGCCGATCCAGGTTTTGTCAGTCCGGTCGGATCCGATCTGATCTGGTCCGATCCAGGTTTTGTCAACGGCCGTTGTTGTACATGTTGTTGAAAGTTAAGTACTCCGTATAGTGGGTTGTCAAAGTGCGGAGGATCTGCCCAAAATGGTGGCCTTGTTTGGGCTTGCAGTATCTGAAAGGGTAGGGAATTTTCCTGTCTCAGTAATTTAAAGGGTCACCAAAATACAAATTAATTGAAAGAGATAGAGACTAAGTCTACAAGTATATGCACTAAAGAGGAATGCAAAATTTAGGCAGAAGCCCCAATTAAGGACGTTCGCGTGAAAAACTTCTACAATACAGATTTTTTTCACACTTTGGCTACAGTCAGATAATGAGTTACCTATGTCAGAAATGCAAAAAAATTGAGGGGTCACCGACTTCGTTTTCAAAATAAAGCGCGTGGAAAACTACCCCAATTTTGACAAATCGGCCCTCGCAACTCGACATGGCCTCAATGCTTGTTAGTTTAAAAATGTTAAAAATTATTCGCTGTAGACCCACTTTCTTAGCCAAACTTTATTTAAGTGAGTCTGTCAAGTAAACAATGTGAGCTGGTGTCATCCTTTTAGTTAAACTCATCCTCTCAGATGGACTTTTGCGAACACCGTACAGCTACAATAATAGCATAATTCGATGATGCGAGGGCAGAAAAGTTGAAAAAAATCAAACTTCCACAATACAGATTTTCTTTAATTTTTCTCAAAATGTAGATAATTGACAGACAAAGTGATTTATAAAAAGAAAATATGGGGTCACCGAACGTTTAAGAGAGTTAAACTCGTGCATAGATACTAAAGTGCCTACTAGCGCTATATATCTCCACATTTCTCCAACAGCGCGCGCGCTCAATGCATGACGTGGCAGTGAATTGCGTGCGCAGTAAGGATGCGCAGAAACAATTAGCGCGAACGTCCTTAAGCAAAATTATGCGAAAGCTTGGAGTCTTCAAGTGACCGAAAGCCCATGAGGATCTACTCTTTTTTGTTTATTTTGGAGGTGCATATAAAAAAGGCATTTGGATGTAATTTTGGTTCTCTATAGAAGGAAAATCCTTTTAGTAAAAGTTTGTGTGAAAGGGTAAAGTTTTGAGTTTTGGGGAACTGCTACTACATATATCAGGGCATCTGTCAGGATGCGGTGATGCGGATCTGCATAATTCTCTAACTTCCGCATCCTCCGCAACTTTGGAGCATTTTCTGCATAAAACAGAACAAAATGCCAAATATTAGTGATAAAGCAGCTGCTTTCCATCCTCAGAAACATAAAAGCCAAAGGGATTGATTTTTTGAAGTAGTTTTTCTCCTAAACATCGACGAAAACACGCCGCTTCGTTCACGAGTGATTTTAAACCTCCAGGCATTCCACGCATCTGGCGATGAACCTGGGTACTAGTTTTATGAAAAGCATTGCCCATTCGGCTTCTCATCTGGCCCCAGTTGTTCAAAAGGCGGATAGCGCTAGCTACTGGATAAATCGCTATCTAGTGGATAAGTATTAGGGATACCAATTGGATTATCCACTGGATAGAGATTTATCCAGTGGATAGCGCTATCCACCTTTTGAACAGCTGGGGCCTGCAGGTTTATAAAGTATGGATAAATTTGCCCTCAAAGAAGAAGAAGGATCCTCACTAAGCAGTTCACATAACAGCAAAATGCCGGAAAGGCACAATTATCAATGTTCTAAATTGTTTAAATTTCAGCATAATCCAGCGTATTTTCCGCATAATCAACGTATTTTTCCACATAATATACCTGAAAATTTCCGCATAATTTTTGATATTTTTTTGCACCCTATCAGATGGCCTGATATATGTACCTCTCTACACAATATTTGTGGATGAAGTTGAAGTTGAGAAGGCCTCAGTGGGGCTCCACTCCACCTTTCAGTAACATGCAGACTTTGAAGATCAAGTCCCCACCAGCAGTTCCATTTTTCCTTGTCACTGCTAGGAGGTCTTTAAACGTTCAGCAACAGGGTTAGAAGGTCAAGTTTGGGGTGTCTTATGCTATCAGTGCCTAGAAACCAATGATCATAATTTTATATCTGTGACCAACAACAATATACCCATATTATTTATACATCATATACTCACTGAGTAGCTGATTATATGTACATGTATGTAGGGTAAAATTCTTTGCCTGCCTATGTACAGTACTTTTAATGACCATAAATTTAACCACCAAATGACTGTACTTTATAAAAATTGAGAACATCCTTGACCACGTTTAAATATCAAAGAAGTTGCCAAAGCTGTTAACCAAAGTTTAATGCGACTGATCACAGAGGATGATGACAAAGATTTTGACAGTGATGCCATTTCCATGGATTGTGATAATGTTGTTGTTGAACCTCAAACACAGCTGGATCTTGGTCCACTAGTTAGTGTATTAACTGCACAGCTGGTGCACAAGTCAATACAGACAAGAATAGCGGTGCTACGATGGGTGCTTCTGCTTCATATGAAAACGCCAAACAAGGTAATTATGTTTATAAGTCTGTGAAGTATGATTGTCCAGGTGAGCAGTCGTGAGAGGAACTGTTTGTGGTGACATTGACTGAAGTTTCGACAACAGGAGCGGAAATCATCGTCAGAAATTATCAAGAGTTCTGACTTTCTGACTTCTGCTCAGGTTGTCGAAATGTCAGTCATTGTCACCAAAAACGGTCCTTCTCAGGACGGCACTCACCCAGACGATCATACTTAACTGACTTATGATGTGACTCCTGGGTTCAAACCATTTACAAGTTATGCTTACTAAGATTTTCTAGCTTGGCTTGAAAGTCGTTACAGTACCATGGTCAGTTTCACAGAGCTTTTTATCCAACGGGATGTATGTCAGGCCTTTCTACAGGAAATCCACGTAATTAACATGAATTTCATACCATACCTATCAGGCCATGAAATGGATCCCAAGTTTAAATACTGAGTTACAAGTAAGCACTGGCCAAAAAGGAGATAATTATAATTTATATATTTGTATTTCAATTTTTAATACTTGTAGTACAGAACAGTCACATAGTTTTAAACTATTTGATAGTGTAAGCATAAGTTGCATGTAGCTACTGACGTCAACTCTACTTTGGATGAATAAATGTGATTTATATTTTGCAGATATTTGGTCAAATAGAAGAGCTTTTTTCTAAACTTTTAGAGACCTTGTCAGATCCCTCAGATGAAGTAAGTGATGGCTCTTTTCTTTGTTGTCAGTAATAAATTACAATCATGCCTTCTGTAGAAGAGATTTGTATTGTACATACTTAGTCAACAGTAAGATTTAAACCAATTCTTGTCCAATTCTTAAGAGTGTGAAGGGGCAGGAGTTGGGAAACAATGGTTCAAGAGCTGTGACAAGATGTGTGTCTGTGCAAGAAGCAGGAAAAGTGTGCAATAATGCATATTAGTATAAATCTACTAGTGTTCTATCACTAATGCTGTTCTCTGATTGGCTACGCTACTCACTAACTATTCTGTTGTAGATAGTGAGTAGAGCACTTGTTTTCCGCACACGGTGTGACCTATTTATATCATTTTTCAATAAAAACATGTAGTGTCTGCTGTTAAGTTTTGAACGTCTAGTAGATTTATACTAAAACAATTAGATTATTTGCTCTCGATTTCTATGCGTGATAGTTGATTCGGCCTTCCGCCTCATCAACTATCACGCGATAGAAATCTCAAGCTCATAATCTAATTGTTAAGTAGAAAAAGTGCAATGAGGTGTAAACCTCTTGTTAAGGGAGGAGTGGAAACTGAGATGAGGGGTACAGGTCTGCAAGGTCAGACCTTTTCTCCTCCTTCCACCTGCAGCGCTTTCAATAAGCACTGACGGCCGACGAAAAGGGTTGGCTGTTTTGCTCAGAAAAGTCGGCTACTTTTTGCCCTGAATTAAAGTAATTATTAAAGGAAGACTGTTTCAAACCCTTGTTCATACAGTCGGTTACTCTACTCAAACCAGCTGCCTACTTCAAATTTTATTGAAACCCCTGCACCTGATACAGTCTCCTACCCAGGTTCTGTAGCAGTAACAAATTGAGGGGACTAGGCAATAAAGTTGACTCTGTTCATACTCTCTTTATGCTTCTACCTTTATTCTTCCATCTGATATACATCTTTTAGGCACAATTCTTGAAACTCTAAAGGACACGCATGCTCCATGCTGCCAAACCTGTGATTTATTCTCTTAAATCACAGTCATACCATAGCCCACACATCCAAGGGAAAAAAAAACTTGCTCAAGATAACAGGGATTTGAAATAACCAATTATTATTAATAATAAATAAGTGAGTACATCAGAAATGATTGTCAGTTCAAGATACATGTAGCAGGGGTTTTGAGACATCTGGGGATTGAAATTCAGTAGCACAGTGTACCATGCAAGTGTAAATCAACACTTGGTATTCGATCCTTGGGAATAATCAAGGGAGTTTGGGGGTAGGGGTTTGGGGTGTGGTTGGTATTATGAGGGTGGGTTAAGATAAGGGTCACTGTTTTATTAGGGTATAAATGTTAACTCTGAGATGTCTTATTCCTATAGGTTGTTCTTCTTGACTTGGAAGCACTAGCTGAGATTTCTGCTTCCCCGGCTGGGCCTCCGAGGAACAGCCCCCCGCAAAGCATGTCAGAATCAGCAGAACAGACCTCCGCGCCACACAGGCAGCTTAACAAATACTTTCACAAATTCATGCACAATGTGATGCAGTTGTTCAGAACTGACAGAAAGCTGCTTGATGAAAGAGGTTCCTTCATTTTAAGGTACAACTTAATGTTAGTGCAAGAAAATCTAAAGACTTCGATTGTAGAGCTAGAATACATGTATTTTTTGTAAACAGGAACACAAGTTTTAATCTGACAGAAAATCCTGCTTATAAACCCACTTTGTTGTAGCTATACACCCTCTTAGGATTAAGTGTAAGGCATCCTCTACAGGGTAACTTTTTCAAGTTTTCTGTTTACCATATTATTTTTCTGTTTAATCAAAGTGACAGTAAACTACTAATTTTTTTTCCACTTTGCGTTTTGAGTTTTTACAAAATCTAGAGCCTGTTACATTATTTTTTTATCTTCTCTTTTCCAGACAACTCTGTTTGTTATTAAATGCAGAGGACATCTACAGAGCATTATCAGAAATCATTGTTCAAGAAGAAGACTTTCAGTTTGCGTCACTTATGGTGCGATATTTGAACATGATCTTGCTCACATCCAGTGAGTTGTTTGACCTCAGAAATCAACTCAGAGAATTGGCCACACCAGTAAGTGGGAAGTTTGCAGTTACAGTGTCTTTGTCATTGGCGGCAGCGGCGTCTGGGGTGTAATGTTGCAGTTGAGGCCCTAAAAAATTTTGCATTGTGACAATATTTTCATCTGTTTGTTTGTTTGTTTGTAGGAGAGCTGTTCATTGTTTTGCTGTCTGTACCAATCGTGGTGCCACAATCCTGTTGCAACAGTCTCCCTGTGCTTACTAACACAGAACTACCAACATGCTTGTGACCTGCTTATGATTTTGTATCCTTCACATTATTTTACACTGGTTTTTACTGGGGACTACATCAACCTGCTGTGTTGTGGACCCCTTGCTATCATGTTTACCTCGTTGTTATGGATGGGCTTTGAAGTTTAATACAGATGAATTAATGACATGAACTCCCATGGCCACAGACTCTAGATTGACCAGAGTGGTTTTCAATAATTTGAGTGTTAAAAGTTTTGTTTGTTTGCTTTAGTTTGGGATTCCTTACTAATTCCATAAGAAATGTACGGAGAACAGAAAGGAGAATATGCATTTTTACATCGGGTTAAAGGGTCAAAAGTAAAAACAAAACCATAGTGACTTGGATGCATTTTCTGGGACAGCTTGGCTCACTGCGTTAGCTTCAAGTTCTCCTTGCTTATGACGTCGTTTGCATCCGATTACTTTCTTGTCATTGGCTTTGGTTTTGGAACAATCAGTTCAAATTTTGTCAAAGGACACTACACGGTCCTGCTGTGGAGCGGGTGCACTGATGGCCTCTTGCCTTGTCACGATTTTGTTCCGTCTTTTATGTTATATATTAACTTTGGTGAGATATTCCTTGACAAAAGCTTTTATCAGTGGACATCTAGAAGTAAACGTGGAATTTCTCATCCAGATTGATAAATTAGTTCAACTGATAGAGTCTCCTATATTTACATGTGAGTATACATTGTAGTCTTTGCTCTTCCCTAAGATGCTTTTCATTCAACGAAAATTCTAGAAAATTAATTGTAGGAGTGGAATTGCACGAAACAGAAATTCGTGGAAAAATTCAGATGTTATGGGTATAAGTTGTAAGGTTGCCCCAACATTCTGGCATTTTGAGAATACCAGAGAATTGCATCCCATTTGTCCACTTCTTCTTAGGCCCAGTTTATCCTGCATAAATTGATTTTGCTCTCTTTGTTTGGGTGGCTAGCCTGTGAATACAGCTGCCTCTTATCACTTCCAGCCACTAGGGGCACAAGAGGCGGCTGTATTTACAAGCTGGGGGTTAGAAATTAATGAATAGAACAGATAATTGGTAGGCAAGTGTGACAGGCTTTCCTGCCTGAGCAAGACTGCCCTGTTTTAACCCTAAAACTGTACGCTCTTTCAGACTTGCGTCTTCAGCTCTTAGACACTCAGCACAACTATTTCCTTCTCAAGTCACTGTATGGCTTGCTGATGCTTCTTCCTCAAAGTGATGCCTTTACCACATTAAGAAACAGACTGGACTGTGTACCAAATGGACGAGTCCTTTCTTCCGATGTCAGGTAACAAAACTTTGATTAGATGTGTACATGGCCTATAGAACTTCACAATATACCTGTATTGTGCTATTAGTCAAACAGTATCACCATTACGTGGCTGCAATTAATCTTTTCCCTTGAAAGGACATAGTTTTGTCTGACTAATTCATCATTTTGGTAGTAAAAACAAAACAGAAAGTGTGGGTGTATATCACGTTATTATGACTGTATCTCTTCCATGTTGTCAACAAGACAGTTTATGGCAACTGAATCACAAAACGTTTTTAGGAAGTTTCAGAAGAAATTCTGTGCTTTAGCCCTTTGTCGTGTGGATCAAGGAATTGTGAGTTTATGTGGTTTATATAAACCACAGAACAACTAACAATTCTTTCTATTCTCTGATGAAGGGCTAACGCTCGAAACGTCAGCTTTTGAGTTTCTTCGCGGTGCCCATTTCAACTCAGTTAATAAACCCAATTTTTTCTGTTTTACTTCCATGCCGTCGAAACGTTACAGTTTCTTTACAGACCAATCCCTTCCCAGTTTTCCAGTTTGCCTGATCCAAAAAAGGTCTGGAGGAACAAATTTCTTGCTAAGCAAGAAAGATTTCTTCCAGCACTAAACATGGGAGGCTAGTTATATAAGGCATGAGTGTGAGTTGTCATGTTGATGGTCAACTTTGTATTCTTTTCAGTGACAAAAGAGGTGCTCAGGATTTTCCTTGCCGCGAACATGTGCAGAGAATAAATTTCCAGGAACTCTTGCAGCAGTTCAAGACCGTGCAGCAGAAACACTTTATAAACAAACACTCTCGCTCTTCACACCTTGCTAAAAATCTGTTAAATTTCTAGTCAATAAAAGAAATATAGATAAAGAAAATTGTAGGATAATTTTAAAAATATTTTTGAGTGTAAATGACAGTGTAGTTATTTGCAAACATTGGCTTGATCAGAGCTATGTAAGAAAACTATTTTATTTCCAGATGAAGATAGGTTTATGAATAAAATTTAGCGAAAACGTTAAAAGATGATTACTTTGTCATTAACTAGTGACGTATGAGGAACATTTGCTTAAATTAAAGGATTTAAGCAGCCGTTTAGCTAAACCAATAAGCTTCCAAGAAAAAAGAGTAAATAGGTGGCAAAACCATTGGCCATTTTCGGTAAAAATAGAGAACTGGCAACAATTGATTGATTACAACATGTAAGGCGCCGTTTACATGAGTTATTTCATCCCGGGATGAGTTTCCCCCCGGGATGACCTTCATGTCATCCCGGGATGACTTTCATCTCGGTTTCTGGTCATTTACCTGTAAGCGTTTACATGATTTGGAGCAAAAATGTGTTCGCCCCGGGATGATTTCATCCCTGTGCTGAAGACCGGGATGAAATCATCCCGGGGCGAACACATTTTTGCTCCAAATCATGTAAACACTCAAAAGTAAATGACCAGACACCGAGATGAAAGTCATCCCGGGATGAGATGAAGGTCATCCCGGGGTAAAACTCATCCCGGGATGAAATAACTCATGTAAACGGCGCCTAAGTCTGTCGCCTTACAAAACTCCTTAAAATCAAAATTGATAATCCTGAGAGAAGTTCAGAATAAATCAATTGACTAGAAACTGAATAAAAATCCATGGCATCTAAGCATTAAGCAAATAATAGTTACATCTTAATTTTGATATATTCTTTCACGGGACAATCCAGTTTTAAAATGCGAGTTAGTTTTCAAATCCTCTCTAGATGTTTACTTCTTTGTAACTTAGTTAAGCTGGTAACAGAAAGATAAATCATCAGTGTTTTTACTCATTTTAATGCGGTATTAAAGTAGTAGCTCTACATATCGAGGCTCTCAGTTTTGTGAAGGCTTTCTCGGTAATAAGCTCCAAAATCAATGTCCCCACCGAGCTACAAAGTAAATCAAGTTTTCTTCAGTTCCATAAGGTTTTGGTCGGTTTTTCGTCAGAGGTATTGTTAAGTTAGGTTGCAGATTTTGGAAAATTCTTTTGCCTTGTTCTGTCTACCTGTATAGTCCTCCTTTCTGGGGCCTGAAGTGAGAGATATTCCCTCCCCTGCCCCAGTCCCCTTTGTAGGATTTTACTAGAGCTTTTTCCAGTGTTTATCCAAGCATATAAATCTTATTAGAATGATTATTAATTGGGTAGTTAAGAACAATGTACTGTAGATTCTCTAATAGAAAATTATGATATCCACCATAATGTTGTTTTACAATACATGAAAGTGTTTATTTTAAATAATATATATTTTTTTGTCTTTCTACATTTCCCATTCAACGTTACAAATGTTAAAAATGGTAATTGTAATTGTATAAATTAGAAATCTTTTTAGTCCACTATCATTATTCTAATGCCATTGTCTTCGTAATTGGTTTCACTGTCATCATCAGCATCATTCGTTACCTTACCACGGACCTCATAAGTTCATTGATAAGATAGCAACACCAACCTGTACGGATTTACTTTGCTGCACTGTTTTAAATTGAGGCCTTATGTGCCACTCGGCATGTCAGAGGATGAGTGAGCGAGTGACTGTTTTAAATAAATATGTTTAGTGAGACAAAAATGGCAATAATAGTGTCTGTGAGGTGAATCTACACTGTAGATGGGTTGTGATTTACAGTTTCAGAGGTTTGATGATCCTCACATATGTTTTTTGTAGATTAGGGTGATATTTGTGAAGACTACGAGCAGTCCCTCAGCGACAGAGACGCATGACTTGTTACAAGACGTGTACAAATGTAAAAGTCACAAAGAACCTCTTAAGTTTCGTGATATTTCCGACGATCATATTATTAGATTTGATGTCACGTGGCATGGGCTTTTCTAAGGCGACAATTCCTTGAAAAGCGATTTTCTGGTTACATTTTCTCAAAAATACGTGCTACAAATGTACGAAAATGTAACGAAGGTTACGAAACCACAGTCAACCTATCCGCCATTTTACATGTCATTTCTAACGCAAGACTTATCATTTTGTGTTACAGAGGGCCAAAATCAGGATATAATTTGACCGCTACGATCGCTACAATCGCTGGTAAAAAACGTTCGGATCAGCAATCGTTGTGATCATGTGGAAACCACACTTCAGCGGTCGAGCGATCACAGCATTTCACAATGATCGCTAAAGAGTGGCTTCCACATGATCGCAACGATAACTGAAGGTTTTTTTTTATTTCAGCGATCGCAACGATCGTAGCGATCATATGGAAACCAGCCAAGTATTTTTTGTTTGACTCTGATACATGTCGTGACTACAGTGTAGTCAAGCAAGACGTGAAGAAATGAACAAATCACACAAAACGTGACTTGTTTTTCAGCAATCAATGGAATGGAAATATTGTATCCGTTTATCCAGGGCATAATGCCATAAAAGTTCACGCTCACCTATGTCCTAACGCATCAGAACCGTTTATTATCTCGCGGTTGCGATAGAGGAGTTGCCTTTGGAGTTGGGCACACACCTGTGGTTATTTTCGTGAGCTCTCGTGAAGATTCGGCGATGATTGCGAGTTCTTTGGTATTTCCATAAGAGGAACTTCAGTGCATTATCGGGCTATGTCGCAGACACTTTCGTTGTTCTTAGGTGCCGATGTACATTTTGTACTCATCAGATAAACAGGGTGACTGAGGTTTCCTGCTGTCAAAGTGATCGACTTTAACAGCCAAATCCACAAAGGAGACCATGAAGACACGTAAATTGCATGGGCTCCGAAGTCCCATTCTCACGTACAAATAACCATCAAATTTCATTCGTGCCAAGAATTGCTCGTGAATGGAATGAACCAGTGATGTGGATGGTAAGTATGCAGTATTGGCTTATTATTTTAGTAAGAATCACCGAAAAATCTCTGAGAACGAAATGTTGTAACATATCATTTTACTCTTGAACAGAATTCATCTACTATGCCATCATTCGTACCTTCTTCTTCTTCATCTTCTTCTTCGCTGAACTTTCAATTTCTTGGAGAACTACATTGTAGTCTTTGCTGCTGCCATCATAGTCTTTGTCGTCACAGCCACTGTTGTCATCATCATTATCTCCATCATCAGCATGATCATTATATTATCATAATCGTAGTCGTCCTCTTCCTCTTCCTCCTCCTCGTCACCATCATATTGATCAACATAAACTTTCTTGCTGGTTGCTCACTGGTTGCTTTGTCTAGCTGGGCTCTGGCTAACCAAGCTGAATTTAATACTAGCTTCTCGTTTTTCTTCATTATCTTATTTCCCAATTGGTGCTTTTCCAGAAAGAGAATGCCCAGGGGATCACTAAGTCTGGGAAAATCATCTCTGGGCAAGAGTGCGGAATGTTTGGGGGTGATTGAGGAATTGCAAACTAATTTTGGTCAGACTGACTTTGCTGAGGGTGGAGGGCCAGAAAGAAAAACACAAAAGGAGAAGGAATCACTTGTTTCCAAAAAAGGGTGAAAGAAAACAAAGCTAAATCTAAGAAGCGCCGCCGTGAAAGGGCAGAGAAAATCTGTGAAAAAGTGTTGTCCACGATTACCACAGTCATCATCTTATGGTGATTTGATTGACTCAGATCATTGTAGTATATATAGGCCTTAACCTTAACAGCTTAAAAAAGAGAGATGGTCTCTGGTTGAAACTATTGATAAGTAAAGGTAAACTCACAGTGGGTGCTATCGAAATAATGAAAGCAACTGTGTCACCCGTTGTATCAAGTGTTATAGATGATAGTGATGATGATGATGATGATGATGATGATGATGATGATGATGATGCTTCTGATGTTGATGGTAACACTGGACGAGAAGATAGACTTGAACAGCTTTGCAGTAAATATGATGCAAATTTAGGGTTCTAAATTTGACTGGTGATAATGTAAAAGCAGATATTTTTTCGTTGAATTTCCTCGCAAATGCCACGTAAATATCACATCTACTTTACTTTTGCTTCATTTTTTATACCATTATAACAGTGGTGAAGGTGATAACCATTAGGGTGACAAAGATGATTAGAAGAAGTTGATAGTTGAATATGTTGATAAAGTTTGTATTGATGAACTTTAAAAACGTTGGACACACATAGTGAAGCTGTATTCTGTATTTTATACTATAAAAAAGCTTTCTGTGACTCCTGTTTAGGTTTATAGATTATATTTCAAACAAAATTCGAAAAAATGATAGTACAAAATGATAGTGAATTCCTGTTGTCATATAAAGTTAGGTTAAAATGAAATTACGAATATATGAAATTCATATATTTGAACTGCGGAATGAAGAAATAAATGTAAAGAAGATCCTCGCAGTTATTAACGCAACTTATGCAGTTGCGAAAAGAAAGCCTGAAAAAATCAGGCTTGCCGGGATTCGAACCCTGACCTCTGCGATACCGGTGCAGCGCTCTAACCAATTGAGCTAACAAGCCAACTGGGAGCTGGTCATTAAATTGGTTCGTAATCTACCCGGGAAAGATGAAGATGAAATTACGAATATATGAAATTCATATATTTGAACTACGGAATGAAGAAATAAATGTAAAGAAGATCCTCGCAGTTATTAACGCAACTTATGCAGTTGCGAAAAGAAAGCCTGAAAATCGGGTTCGAATCCCGGCAAGCCTGATTTTTTCAGGCTTTCTTTTCGCAACTGCATAAGTTGCGTTAATAACTGCGAGGATCTTCTTTACATTTATTTCTTCATTCCGCAGTTCAAATATATGAATTTCATATGTTCGTAATTTCATCTTCATCTTTCCCGGGTAGATTACGAACCAATTTAATGACCAGCTCCCAGTTGGCTTGTTAGCTCAATTGGTTAGAGCGCTGCGCCGGTATCGCAGAGGTCAGGGTTCGAATCCCGGCAAGCCTGATTTTTTCAGGCTTTCTTTTCGCAACTGCATAAGTTAGGTTACTTGGATACATAGAGAAACATTGTAGAGATTTCACAAAAGACAATTGTGAGACGTGAATAATTTAACCATGACCCACCCCTAATGCAGTGCATTACTTTTCCCGACCCACCCTTTTTCACATGTTAAAAAATAGTGACCCAGACCCAATTTTTCATAGCCCACCCCGCCCCTCTCTATTTTATGACCAGCCCCTTAAATGCGGTTGAAAGGCTTTCAGACGGTCAAGAAAGGAGAAAACAAACAATAATTTATCTGAATGTCTATTTCTTGTCGTTCTAGTTTCCTCACTAAACAGCGATCTACTTCCATACAAATCCTTATTACACCCATTTTTTTTGTGGTCACTTCCCTCAGACTCCCGGTTTTCGCTCGGCCAAACAAATATCCGTCGCAAACTTCCGCTACACCACTTGGGCTCGTATCTTGAGTGACTGTAATATATTTTGCACCCTGGGTGGGGAGGGAGAACAACGGCGGGGTCTAACGGGGCTTTTCTTGTATTTTGCCACTGAAGTGGCCTGCACGAGATTCTCGTCCGTGGGACAATTAATGAAACTAGCTATCAAATTGAAGGGTTGTGGCTTAACTGCCGCTTGTTTTGTTCGTACTGATCAGAATTCGTTGTTAATGTTGCATGCCACCCTTAAACACCAAACGTTTTAAAGGAACCTCTCAAAGTTATAATTATAATAGAATCTCGTTTTGTAGGCATACTGCTCAAATTCACTTTTAGACTGCAAAACAGTCGTATTGCTTGCGTTGGCCCGTGGAAACGCGCGGTCTTCGAGCAAAAGGTCGAGAGCGAGCATTGTATTGCAGTCTAATTCGTTTTCACACTGCTGATAAGTTACAACTTTCCTTTTGCGTCAGTGTTACATGCATCCTCAGAGACCCAGGGGCAGCAAGTCAGGACGACGGATGTGTTACACTGTGCTACACCGTTGCCACTTGATCAGTTTTGATTAGTTTAATTTGGACATTTTGACAACTTTTTGATGGCTTCCATTTCATCAGGAGATGGGGGGGGGGGGGGAAGGTGGTGCAAGCATGAATGTGACACTTGAGCACCCCCCCACCTCTCAAAGGTATTTCATTTATTAACCAGTTTACATCACTGAAACCACAACAAAGTTACTTGAAACTGTATATATATATATTTTTTACATGTGGCAATACACCGTATTGACCTGACCTGGGGTGAGTGAGCAGCCAAGCATGGAATCGAGGCGTTTTGCGATAGTCGCCGCAGGAAGAATGATTTTCAGGCTGTCGTCGTGCGCACGCGCACGTCGCCGACTCATAAAATGGCCTCATTCTCGTACCCAAAGCCTACGATCTGTTCTGTCAGCGGTGGGATCGTAGAGCTCTGGTATCAGCTATTACCGGATGTCGTGAAATTCACGACATCCGGTAGCGCACGTCCGATTCGTTAAGGTGCTATTGCGCCTGCTCCGTTCTCCTCTGTGGAGCTCTGGGCATGACAATTCTGACAACAACTGAGAATTTTTAATTCCTATCGATCGAGTCGTGGTACCTTATGGATCGACTAAAAGCTGTTCGGGACCCTCTTAATCTCCTGCAATTAGCTGAAAACCTGCTTTAAAAGGAACAAACTTAAGAAGCTGCCTTTCTTGCCGTAGTTGTTCAGAAGAACGGTTGTCCCTGCATTTTGCTCACGGGTTTTGGATTTGTATCTTGCCTGATTAAAGGTATAATATTATTGTATTTCCGTTATATTGAATTGTACAGTTATTTTATTACATTCGTCTGGTTTCTGTTGTATGAGAATGTCAACTGTGTACTTATCGTTTCGCCACCCCTAAACGCTATACTGTATTACGTTTTACCCCATCGAAAATTTCCAGAAGCATTTGGCGCCCAAGTTTTTAAACATCGACATCAAGAAGTCATTACAAAAGTTGATGAGACAGTTACATGTAAGTTTATGTATGGACAAGCTGAAGTTTTGTAGAAAATGCTGTAGCGAGGAAAGAATCGCTGGTATTTAGCGACAATCTCAACACTTTGAATTCAAAATTTGGTCGCTTAATCTGCCCTAAGCCGCATTCTTTGCGCGGAAATTGATCAAGTCAATATATTATTAATTAATGTCCTGATTAATTCAATCGGAAATAAAACGTTATGCGTGGAAACCACAAAATTTTTACGTTATTGCGCATGCAGTTTGAATCGGCCAATCAAAAAAAATAAATTTTTGGCTGTTACCAGAGCTACAAGAGACGTAATTTAAGAAAAGCCGCGTAGCTCTGGGGACGAGATTGAAAATGGCCTTTTTTAGTTTTTTACTTTTCGTCGTCGTCGTCCTAAGTCAGTTCACTTAGTCCTCTCGGGGTCGCGTGGCCTCTGAACAATGGCCTTGCTGTTACAATGACGTAAACAAATAAAGTTTTTGTATCCACTTAAAACGCATTCGATTTTATCAATTTTGAAGACCAATCTCTCAAATACCGGACAATCTCCTCGTGAATAAACAATAACATGACCTTTGCTGAAGAGTTTTGAAGTTAAATTTTCCATCTATGATTCGCAGAAAACTTCAGGGAATGTATTGACAAACTACATTAGAATTGCTAAAGACGCGTTAAATCGTGTTTTTAAGGGGAATACGCCAAGTCGGAGGTCCATAAGCACGCAGCTCACAGTTCTAGCTAGTTCTTCGCAAGCCAAGGTGCATGTGCCAGCGTTACAACATAGCAAAAATATTACATCACACTTTCACGGTCTTCGTCACGCAGGTTTACATGCTGTCTCCTTAGTGGGGGAAGGGGGGATGCCGTTGAATCACCATGGGCCTTCTGTAAATTTTTCAGAATACCTATATCTTTCTCGGCAGTGTCACAACATTAGTCAAAATATTGGTTCAAATAGTCACTGTTTTGGTCACACAGATTCACGTGCTGGGTCTCCTTGGAATTTTAAAATAGTGTACATGAGGGTCCACCGGAGAAAGAGCGGGCAGAGTTACCATCGGCCTCCTGCAAATTCTTCAGAATTTCTTGTTTGTCTTAGAACGCCTCGTTTCGGTGTTAGGTACCAGGCTTTTTTTCCGCGCGTCCGCCATTTGTGAATTAGGTGTATGGTATGCTGCTTTCAACCTCAGTGCCACCAGGTGGTAATTTTATATTTCAACACCCTAGGTGTTATGGGAGTACTGGCCTTCTCCTTGAGTAATAATATTGATGTTAAAGATAACTGGTCTTGACCTGTTGACTTGCACAATTGGACAACATGCATTCCTATTTGCGTAAGAATCAGGGTGGGTGGTGGGGTAACCTGCGATCAGGCTCTATTTTCGTTTCGCTCGTTGAAACATTCCGGCGGGAAGGGCGAAACGAAAAATAGAGCCTGATACAATTCTTCTACGGAACGTCTGCCGCCCACTTTTTTGATTGATTGACATTCAACAAAACGGCCAATCAAAATTTGTTTTGCGTGCACGCTCCTCGGTATGCAAATTTCCCATATGTGTATGTAATTGCATTTGCAAAAAGTCCTCAAATGTCGGCAAAAGATGAGAAAATCACAGGCTACGATAAATCTTGGCACTAGCGTTCAAATTTACAACTTGAAGGTACGCGCTCCGGTATTGTACATAGTTGCTCTGTCTGAGCTGAAACTGAATGAAAATTCAGAACACGACGAGGTTCTCATGTACCAAAATACTGAAAATATGCTGCATGTTTAAATCCTTTCTCATTTTAGGTGGTATCCGGAAATATTCTCTACGCATTTGTCACCGATTTTCTGCGTAAAATACCTTGGGAAAATAAGAGAAATACCTTCAGTTTCACTCTTTAGAAAAAAGATATCAATAAAACCGTTTATAAACAAACGAGTGTTTTGTAATTTAATTTAGTTCCAGAAGTGATAAATATTTGCGATTACCAGCGAATTTCATCTCTAAACAGCAGAGATTGTATCAGGCCCTATTTTAGCGAGCGACCCACGTAAGAGAATATGAGAGCGATGCTAAAATTCGGCCTGATCGCAGGTTAGTGGTGGGGGGAGACCCATAATAACTTTTTATAAAAAAAGTGATAACGGTGATCAGAAAAAAAATGGTTCAACTCCGTTCCTTTGTGGCATTGGAGGGGGATGGGTGACTAAAAATTGAGCTTGATCAAAGTAATTGCTTGTAGGATCTTGGTATGAAAATATTCATATCAGAATATTTAACTAGGCATACAAGATATTTTTGCATTGCACCCCCCCCCCCCCCCAAGATTTCTAATGGTCTACCGTTAAAAATAATCTTCACATGCACATTTAACACAAGCCATGCAAATGCTATACTGTGCTCATAAGTCCTTTTCACAGTTCCCATGCATGAGTGCAAGTGAAAATGAACGTGCAAACAACGGTAACAACAAGGAGGGATTTGGCAGAGGGTGAAAAAATGAGTAAATAGTTTACTGTGATGTTGGAATTCCTATTTATGAAAAACAGACTACACTGACTGGCCGACTGTAATTTTGTAATTTATTTACCCATGAAACACTTAGGAGCTCTGAAGCTCGTTTAAACATGTTCGTGCACTCCAGATCTAATTGGAATTTGGAAGTGTTGGTTTTTGAGGAGAGGGGAAAACCGCAGTACCCGCAGAAAAACCTCTCGGAGCAAGGAAGAGAACCAACAACAAACTCAACCCACATATGACACCGGGACCTGGATTCGAACCCGGGCCACATTGGTGGGAGGTGAGCGCTCTCACCACTGCATCATCCCTGCTCCCCTGCTTTTCACTTGATCCATCAATCTTCTTCCTTTTTTCCCTTCCCATGCTTTTTGCAGCAGAAATGAGGGAATGCATGAAGTCTAGTCTTTGAAACTGGCGATGAAATAAGGGATGTCCGTTTTAAGAAAAAAAAGTCCAAAATAATCATTATTAATTTACTGTTTGCTAATTTCAAATCTGTTACATCGACTTCGTTTTCATTCAGTGTCACTTATAAGTCTTGAAATAATAAAAAGCTGCTCAGTAATGAACCTTCCACACAATATTTTCAATACAGCAGGCATCACTTATAACCCCCTAAACCTGTCTCTTTAGAAAAAACATTCATAATTAACTGATTCCAAGAAGGACAAACCTCAAATGTTTTGTTCGTTTACCAAACAACACTTCTGTAAGCTCTAAAGTGAAAGTTATTTACATTTCGATTTCTGGGTAACCGTAGTTTTGTAATTAAAAAAAAAACAAACAAATGTTCCATCTTCAGTGATGATCAGGAGCCTTGACATATCTTAATCCACAGTAACCACATGCATGCGGTCCTTCTTGGTCCTGAAAGGGAACAAAAAAATGACGTCTGTGAGCCTTTAATTTACTGGATATTAACTTAAGGTTTTTGAGAGTTTGTGGTGAGTCAAATATCTAACCGATTGAGTGTTTTTAAGCACTCAACCACACCAGTGTGAAACATTGTATGTGAATCTCCAATTTACATAATATAATTAATATTTTCCGAGCCAAAACAAATGACTGTGAATCTCCAGACTGTATAAAATTAATGTGTTCTGAGCCAAAAGAAAGATAATGTGAATCTCCAAAATGCAAAATTCATCATATATCAGAGAACACGTAAGGATGTGCGTGAAGGAATCTGAAAGAAGTTGAATGTAGAAGTTTCCAGATTAATTAATCACTTACAAACAATGGTTATTCTTCTGGGCCCAGTTGTTCAAAGCACGATTAAGCTAACCCAGGATTAGCGTGAACTTTGATTTCAGTTTGATTACTAATCAATATAGGCTTTCAAAATATTTTTGCCCTTCACTTTTGAATTAGAGTTTTCTTCACCCTTAGCTTAAAATTAGCATTTAAAAATATTTTCAATGAGCAAGATGAAAACCGAGGTTAACTTTTAATTGTGGATTAGCATTAATTGGCTTTCGAACAACTGGGCCCTGATGCATGTAACCCAGTTAATTAGGCCTACTTGTTTCCTTAGCGTCATTTAATGAATATTATGTAATCATCTAGGAATTGCTTTTGCTTTTTGTAGAACGCACTGGAGTAAATTAAGGGTGGATTCATTTTGCAGCATATGCGTATAGCTGTCGCATTCGCCTGTTTGGAATTTTTTTTTATCGTTTTCAAGCAATAAAAAATTCCAATGGACAAATGCCACAGCTATACGCATATGCTGCAAACCAATCCTGACCACCCTTAGTATTCTCTGACTAGGTTCTTTGATGTACAGAACTTGTATCGTGTTATAAAATAAATCGTCTCGTTGGAGTTCAAGTGGAATATTGAAGCAATTTTCTGAACAAAGGATGTGAATTGTGTATCTCTGCTTACCCAATTCAAGCTGCATATGCAGTAGAACTAAGTGTGAATTGCAAAGCATTTTATAGTAACAAACCACATCTTACCAGGTTAATATACACCTTTGGATGTCCAAGGGCACCTCCCCCTATAAGAACAATCACACAACTTGCAGTTAATGACTAAGTTAATCAACAAGTACATGTACCTTATTACTTAAAGTGTACCTTACAGCTGTAGGTAGGATGATTGTAGTTTGCTTTAGAGGTGAGCTTTAGAGGTAAAGCTGTAACTGCACACCAGACAGTGAGTCAAGTGGGATGCTAAAGCTTTAAGACTGTAAACATCTAGTCTAGGGCATGTAGTCTACACATACAGGTACATAAGTACTTGCTTTACCCTAACTTGTAATACAAGTAATTCGATAATAATTCTACGTTTAAAATCTCATACAAACAACTACACAATAATTATTTGCCAAAATGAAGAACAGTAGGTCCAGCATCACATGCATGTCCTGACAGACATACCTCAAAATGTTTCTTTTCCAGTTAATTCAAAATTCAACAGCACAATCATAATACTTCTATTTCATATATCATTATACTAAAATGAATTTGAATCTTTCAGATGAATTCAGATGCAAATGTGTATACTCTGTAAGATTTACAGTCATGTACATATACAAAGTTATCTTCTTAGTCAAGAAAGAAAAGCAAATATGTATTTTTAATTAACGCATAATCCTAAGGAAAACCCGACCTCCATCACACCATACGTGGCGCCCATGAATTTCCTTTGGTGGCTCTTCTGCAACAAGGTCAATTGCAAACTTTTCATTCACCTAACAGTGTAGGAAAGATAAGAAAATAAAACTGTGTAAAATGGAAAAGGCAAACACCTGTAACAAAAAAATATTTGATGGTTCCACATCTACATCATCATTGAAATTCCAAATGTGACGACCCCCAGACAGTAGTGCCCTCCAAAAGCAGTGATACGTTTTGACAACCTCCTAAAAATAATTATTACCTCACAATTAACTTGTTATGCTGTGTGACTTATGCAGACTGCAAACTGCAAAACAAGTAAGACTGAAAAAATCTAACTAGAGTCTCCAGCAACGGTTGAGAGTTTGATGTGTTTTGAAACACATTTCTTTCACCAGTAAAACAACTTTTCCTTTCTTCTGAATAACCACCATGGAATCTTGTCTGCTTTGCAATTTACTTCCAATAATGTAAACAAAGAAATGTCTGACAAAAACAAATATCTGCCAGTGGGTCATTTTATTGATGTCACGTCCAAAGTTAGCTTTTGCAGGTGAAACAACTAGTGGAAAAACAAATGCAGACTGTTGACTACAGACGAAAGACAGGATGGGACTAGATTAGGCCTAACAGTTTTTACCACATTATTGTATGTTTTATTCTAGACCTAGATTAGATGTAGTTTGTTCGTTTACTTAAAAGTATATGTAGCTGATGAATTGACCAAGGGTAAATAGAGATTATTGTATTGTTACATTGTAACTGGGCTTAGAGTAAGACTCTATGTCTAAATTAGCCATATTAGGCCTTGGAATAGACCAAAATGAGTCTAATTTACACTCCAGGCTAGCTTTATCTGTTTGTAAACTGTCTGGCTGATTGGAAATCATGCCTGTTGTGGTTGGCAAAACTTATTACTGTACTGTTAGTATTAAAGCTTATTCAAATGAAATTAATAATAATTGTTGGATTCTTATTACACTACTTAAAAAATTAAAAGCCCTACCTCCTTTTCTCTGTCAGTAAAGCGTGCCATTCTGTAATCATCTGAGTCCCACAGCTACAATTTTCATAAAATAAGTTCAAAATGAGGAAAGTTGACCTGATTGGTTAATAAACTCATTTTACAGTCTTCGCAGCCAATAACATTATGGCTTAAATGACAGACAACCAATAACAACGTGAGTTCATCGACCAATGAGGACAATGACCAGAGACTTATAACATCTACTGATGATTCAAAATTCACTTGACTCTGATGATGACTTCTGTTCAGGCTGTCAAAACATCAGTCAATGTCATCACAAACAGTCCTTCTCAGGACTACACTCACCCAGACAATCATACTTTACCGACTTACAGTCAAACTCAAAGAAAAATGACAGAAATACCCATTCCATCCATCCATCCACAGTTTTATCTTATACATTAGCTTTTAGTTTTTTAGCATATTTTGTAACTCACTACCTTAGCTTTTAAATTTTTTTTATTCTTTATTTTTAACGGAGGACTACAAGTTTGTTAGTGTGTCATACACTATTGGGTACTACCCTTGTTAAACAAAGGCATTAATGTTATCATCATCATCATCATCATCATCATCATCATCATCATCATCACCATCATCATCATGTCCATAATAACTGCTTTGCAGCAGGAGGAGAAATTGCTCAATTTCAGCTTTATTTTGTACTCTGACTCTCCAAAACATTTACAGTAATTATGTAAACCACAACTTGCTCATGGTAAAGAATGAAAATAGAATTTCCCTGAGGTAAGTCAAGGAGTGATCCTGAACAAAGAACACCCTTCACAGCTTCTTATTTACGAGCTTTTCTCACATTCTTTTAACGCAATACCTCAAGGGTAAGTCTTAAGCTTACGAGCTTAAAGTGGTACTATGATAAAAAAGTCACCTTTATTTTTTCTCCGGATTTTGAAACTATGTTTACTAATTACTCCCCAAGCGACATTTTAAGCCTTAATTTTGAGAAGAGGACTGCTTATTTAAATTGCAATTTTCCGATTTAATGGTCTGCCATCATTACACCAGAGAGGATACAACGACGTCATTTACTCACAAGCTTTAGAATCAAGTGTACCACTTAAGTACCACTTAAAGCTTATATGTAAGTCTTATTTAAGCTTATATACCAGTACAATCATAGAACAAACGGTCTATTCTGTTGCACAAATTACTAATAAATCCGGAGTTACCTGTCCAGTATGCGTTACTTTATCTGGTTTAGCATAATTTCGGACGGAACTATGAAGAGCTGCAAGAGAGCGAAGGTTATTTCTGACAACGAATCGACGAAACACAACACTCAAGGAGGCCGCCATCTTGGCCAATACTATCCCACAATTCACATAGCACTTTGTGACGAGGAGTGTCTGTTCAGCGGTATATCTTGAAGGAGTTTCGACCTCATATATGAAAATTGGCAAATATGGCGGACAGCAAGAGAGAATCAAGAAAGAGGGAAAGAAGTAAAGGAAAAGAAGGGAGGAGAAAGAGAAAACGGAGTGAGACTGACGAAGTAGAACTGGCTAAACACTATGAAACATTGTAAGGAGATAACTTCTTAAATATTTCCGTTTGTAGGGGATTTATAAGCACTCAAAACTCTTCTGTCAACTGCAGTCACTTCAAACGAGTACAAACGTACATGAAAACATGCTTTCCAGATGTCTTTATGGCCGTCCCTTTTCGAGTAATAAGACTGTGCTGCTTTTCTTTTGCTAGCTATGAACAGCCACCGCCTGGGACAATAAAGGTGAGTTGACAAAACTGTCACTTTTAGGTGAAATAAGGGGACGAAAGTGAATACCTTTTGTTTTTAACAAGAACTTCTTTTGGTTTATTCTGAAGCTCACACTTCTCTAATCCTGCTCTTACAAAGCTCCCATATGGGTTCCTTAGCATCACTGTAATGAAACAATAAATATATCACAACAGGCTGGAACTAACTTTTGGACATTCACCGGTCAGGATGACCGGCCAAATACATTTTAGCTCGGTCATACCTCGTTTCTGGTTGGGTAAATATATATACCCGTAATTTTTCGGTTATGAGGCGCACTTGGCTGCAGGATACACCACATACTTTGCAAATCAATCATGTCAAGTTTTCAATCTGAAATATCACTAAAATACTTGGTTATAAAGATCCACCCTGAACTGAGGAAAAATTTTTTCCCAAGTTTATTTTCAATCACACTTGAATTCAGTTATAATCTAGCTAGCTGAAAGCGAGATCATGAACAATGGCATAAAAGTCATTTGCACAAACATGAGCGCACAAGTTTTCCGATAATTAAACAAAAGTGAAATTGTCACACTTATAAACAAAAGCTGAAAATGTCACACTGTAGTGACTTACATCTTAAGTTAATGCTGATTTGATTCATGCCACAGCAAGAATGCTAGAATTTACTGAGAGCAGAAAAGTGCCAAGAACAACTTGCACTGCCAATAAGTTTCACTGTCGCACTGAGTAGGATAGGTCAATGGCGAAAAATGTGTCCTGAAAGTCATCTTCGAATCCGACAACTGAAAATCCAAGTGCTACCTAAGATGAAAGTGTCACTGGGTGGATGAAGAAGGTAGATTTCCTTTCTCGACTGACAATCCATCAATGTTGTCCGGCAAGCCTGATTTTTTCAGGCTTTCTTTTCGCAACTGCATAAGTTGCGTTAATAACTGCGAGGATCTTCTTTACATTTATTTCTTCATTCCGCAGTTCAAATATATGACTTTCATATATTCACAATTTCAAAAAAAGATGTGTTGCATTTGTGGAATTCGAGGTTTAGTGCCCGACAGTATCATGTTACTGAACATGTGCTTTCAAGCACGCACTGTATATAATATGGCCTTGTTATGTTGTTTCTCAAACCATTCTGTCACTAGAATTTCTTTTAAAATGTTCTTGCATTAAAGCGGAATGTTGATTTTACAGAAAAAGTCAACAACCAATAATGTTTCTCTTTTGTAATCGGCTAATTATATAAAAAGTCGAGGTCTTTAGAATTTATTGCTTGAAAGTATTCGTCTATAAGATGCACCCCAAATTAGCGATAATTTTTGACAGAAATACTGACTTTCGAAAAAAAAACAGATGCGTCTTATAAACTTTAGTTCATTTCAATATGATCGAATCTGATCGGTTGACATGACCGGTAAGGCGAACGTTTGACCGGTCAAATCCCCAATCAGGCCGGACATTGTCTGTTGACCGGCCGTTATTTCCAGCTCTGTCACAATACTTTTTACTCTACTAGACTATATGAATGTACCTTCAAGTTTCCAAAGTAACAAGTTTCCAGATTTTGTGTCTTTTCAATAAAATTTGGCATTTGTTAGAAAATCTGGAAAGTGGTGACCTCCAAAAGAAACACCTCTCGCTGGCCCCTAGGGAGTACACAGGTATATAAGTGATAGGGATGTGTGAATGAGGCCAAATGTTGATACCCCAAAATAGCCCTATTGGGCTAAAACTAGATTTTATAAAAGTCTGAATACTGTGAACATAACCTAGAAAAGACCTTTTTCAGTATTATAGACCAAGACAGTTTAAGTTTCCACCTTTCATAACATAACTTTGAGAACCCTGAGGTATGCACACACCAACCCAAAAAATGGTCTGCCAAATGGTACCACCCAAATAAGTCCACCAGGAAATTCCCACCCAAAAAAAGCCCAAATTGCTAATTTCAAACCTTTGAAAGGCCTTTGGATCCCCCTGTCACTATTATACCTGAGAACCCCCCTGCGTCCTGCCCCTGAAAGTAAGAATCTTTAATGTGACCTGACACTCTCTGTCAAGATCATACCAGAGAGCAAATGTTGTATACTGTAAAGAAACTGGCTGGACAAAGATTAATCTTTCTTACTTTTGTTGGAAAACAGATTTTTTAAATACCTTTTTAGTAGAAATTTTGCATGCATTTTCACATTTATCAGATTGGTTCATATAAATTATGTTGCGTGTTTTAGCTACCCAATAGTAATAGCCACAGTAACGATAGTAAACGGTTGCTATAAAATATAAAAGTACCGAAGGTAGCTAGTTTTAGAACTTTGCTACGGTACATGTAGGTGTGTTTGACACCCCTCCCCCCCCTACCTTCACCCCACCACCACCCTTGTGAGAACATAATGTGTGCAGTTATTCCCTGAGATATTGTCTTCAATTTGTTCCCTTGTTTTTCAGGAGCAAGAGGAGCATCCAGAGGAATGCATTCCTGATTTACCTGAAAACAAGGATGCACGGGAATTTCTAGCTCATGCTCCTTCTAAGGGGCTGTGGATGCCACTTGGAAAGGAAGTGAAAGTCATGAAGTGTAAGCCACTAGTTACTGTAAAGGTGTAGCTGTTGGTACTCCAACCATAGTACTGTTGTAATTGAAACAAAAAATTACCTGTCATTTGTTTTTAGTTTTAGACCAAATTTTATTTGCATCTGTCCACCTTCAAAAGAATATTATGAAAGCTATTTCTTTCTGTGAGGAAAACTGTGCATAGAGAAATGCTTCAGATTTTTTCCAATGTGCAGCCACTTATACCACAGGGCAGCACTGACCAATGAACGGTCTTGACAGTCGGTAGTTTACAATTCCATTTATAAATTTGCACCTCACAAACAATACCAACATCATTGATAGCAGCATTGGCCAGTGAACAGTCCGTACTGTCTGCACTTTACAATTTTGCACCTTACCAACAAGACTAACATATGGATAAACGTCGAGAAGGTAACACAGAGAAATGTAAAAGAGATAATACTGCAGACAGCATCTTATAAATAGTTATACTGACATATGGACCAATGTCAAGAAGAAAACAATACAATTTCAAACTTTCCAATATATGGAGAAATGTCAAGAGGATAAGGCTAACATCTGCAAACCTACTAACGTATGGAAAATGTTGCTTTCCACAACCTTGAGATTTAAGTTTCTAGCACTTACCCCTATGTATCCCCAATATTTAGACCAAATTAAGAAAAAAGGAACCTCATCCTAGAAAATCACCATGTGGCCTGGACAGTGGCACCTCCAAATCATCTTCACATAAGATATGAGGTATATTAATTTTATGGTGGCACTAGCCTGCGTGGCAGGCGTTTGAAGGGGAAGGGGGAGAATTCTGGCGCGCGGGAACGCCTGCCACACAGGCTATGGTCGCACTGGCTGTAGTTTATCATGCCATGCTTCTTGCAGGTTGGCGTTGTAAAGCGTATGGTCACAGAACAGGTGATAGGGAATGCCCCATGTTTATCAGTGGAAACAAGAACATTGAAAAGTTTAGAATGGTAAGGTCTATATTATAATTATGTACATGTACAGTCATGTAGACTGACTTCAAGGCTAGCAGGAAAAAAATACAAATTGGTTATAAACTTGATGTTTTCTTTACCTGACGATTCCTTCAAACACACTAGATGATATATATTACACAGTGTAAGTACATACATGTACTGTAGCCCTAGAATCTAGTTAAAATTTTGGCCTAGAAGAATTACTATGTCTAGCCTGGTTGGCCAGCCACGTCTGTTTGGATTGAGCTCTTGTTAGCACTGAGGAAGGACCAAATTGTGGTCATAGAATGAAAGGACAGCTGTAGGTAGAGTCTTACTTCATTCACCCGTCAATTTCGTGAAGTCGAAGATTCGTCATATCTGTATGCATGTCAGTGCAGTTGTTAGGGTCTCTGTACGAGCTGGCAAGCAGCTGAAAATCAGCTACTTCTAAAACACTTTCTAGACAGTTAAATTTTCAACAAAAAAGCGGAAGCTTTGTGCAGCATTTCTCTCTCAGCTGGCTACTAGCCCTCTATTTAGAGACTTAATGAGAACCATGCAGTTGTAGTCCAATATCATTACACTCTTTTTTTTTTATGAGAACGCGTAAAATGTGGCTGAGCCTGAGGATGTTCTTATTTTAGCCCATACATTTTCTTAAATTTGGGTGCAAATCTCAGCCTCAACGTTCTTATAAATTAATATGGTTCTTATAAAGAAAAAAGAGTGTATCTTATCATATGAAATATGACTGTTAAAACTTTTTGGGCCTCCAAACTTAAGACTGCAAGGCATTATTTTTCCTAAACTGTTCCCAGTTGCTGGGCTTGAGAGGTTGAAAATCTGACCCTGGTTAATAACTACCTTTTTATTAGTTTGTAACTTTATTGATCATGTACACTATATGCACTGTAATAAATAAATTTTCAAGGAATGGAAAATCTTGTGGTTTTTTTTTCAGTTAAGTCATAGTACACAGCTTTTGACCCATGTATTAGCATTCGTTGTTACCTTATTTATTTTAGAAGCACTTATCTAAGTTCACTCTCATTTTAGGCACATGAAGATCCCATGCACGATTTCATTCAAGATAAAAAGAAAGCTGAACGAGAAAGCAGGTATAGAATGATAACATCCGTTGCAAAAGTTTAGACATTCATACATGTTAAATACAATGTTCAGTTCACTTAGAGGTGAAATAATAATGACCTTCTGCAGGAGCCCATACCCGTTAAGGTTGATTTCCACTGTTGCGTAAATTTTACGTGCGTACGGGCGTAATTTAACTGGCTTTACGTGGCGTAAATAAAATTAGAGACGATGTATGAACGGCTTACGTAAACGTAAAAAGTTGAAAGTTTTCAAATTAGAGACGATGTATGAACAGATTACGTAAGCGTAAAAAGTTGAAAACTTTCAACTTTTTACGTTTACGTAAGCCGTTCATACATCGTCTCTAATTTTATTTACGCACGTAAAGCCAGTTAAATTTACGCCCGTACGCACGTAAAATTTACGCAACAGTGGAAATCAACCTTTATGGATGAAGGGGTTAGTTTCTAAAGAATTTAAATTGTGGTGCTGCCTCTTTGGGTAAGTACAACACAAAGATTTGGATTTATCAACTGATTTGATGAGGAAAATTCGCCACCGTAAAGAGATTGAAAATCTGACGTTTCGAGCGTTAGCCCTTCGTTAGAGCGAATCGACAAATTGCTCCCAGTCTGAAGGTAAGCTTTCTTTTTTTCGTTTTCGCATTATACTAGATTGTGCTTCTTGGCACGGAATGTCACTGACGAAGAAGTAAAATTGCAGGTTCACTTTTAAATCTTTTTGTATTTTTCAGGATAGAGCAGCTGAAGGCATTACTCGAAGAATCAACAACAAGCGAAAGCGAATCGGAAGAAAGCAGTGAGGATTCCAGTGCTGACGAAAGGAAGAAGAAAAGACACAAAAGGTCTAAGACGAAGCACAAGAAGAAAACCAAAAAGAAACGCAAGAACAAACATCGAAAAATATCAAAAGACAGTGAGAGTGACAGCGATTCACGAAAAAAAGACTCCAGGGAAAATAGGAAAGAGCGGTGAAATTCGTATAGGGTGTGAATGTAAGAAAAAAGGAAAGCTGAGAGGAACTCAACGAATTCACTCCCAGTGCGGACTAGTTGAGACCAGCGTTCTCTTTACACCCTAGAGAAGGTGTACTCCAAGAGAGACAGAGATAACGTAATGGACTGGAGCGAAGTACTGGACAAACCTCCCATGTCCTATCAAGAGTTGTGAGCGCTTTAGAGGGACACGTAGATAACTGAAGTAGGTAGAAACGTTCTGCTTAGAGAGGTGGCTGCCGTGAAGGAGGTAACACAAAGGACTGACTCTGTATTCTGGGGAAAAAACTTTCTGTCCTCTCAGTTATGGAGTTGAGCGCTATTGATGGAGCTGAACCAAACTTCAGGGACCAACTCGGGCGACGTTACCGTCTTAGAGAGCTGTCGAAAAGGGAGACAACGTTAAGGCCTATGGCAGAGGCGAACTCCACGTCTGTTTAATTTGGGTGAGTGCTCCAGACCGAGATAAAACTAAGGAATAAACCACGGCACTTATGAGCTTTACACGGTAGAGCCGTCCGAAAGTGGGACAAAATGAAGGACTGATGTTCCACGGGGCCAGCTTGACTTTGGTTCTAAAGAGTTGACGTGTCTGTCTGTCTAGAAGGAGAAGAAATAATTGGCTGAAGTTTGATAGGTACCAACCCCACCTGCAGGCATTAAAGATGTGTCTGTCTTACAGGGAGGTGAAGTAAAGGTTTGAAGTACAGTGTATTTGTCAGTAATGAACTCCACTTACTGGTTTAGACATTTGTCCCTCTTAGAAGTAGGTGAAGTAAAGAACCTTTCATAGTTAGAGCGGCTGAACATAATATATTGCAAGGAACAGTACAAAATAGATCCTTAGTTTTTTCAACAAAACAGCAACCATCCTGGTTGTTTTGTTATGGATCTAGCCGATCAAATTTAATGGTATTTTGATGGATGATTGCTGGACTTCAAGGCGTTATTTGCTTCCAAACGTGATTGGCTTTAAGTCGTGATTGCTCCCGTAGGTGTTTTGGCTTCAAGGTATTATTGAATGAATGAATAACCTTTATTTAAACACGATAGAAAGTTAAAGCACAATGCTTGTGGGGTCGTGTATTAACTAAATATTACTAAATACTAATAAACTAATATATTTCTAAATTACTACTAAATACTTATATACTAAATTGGATTGTAACTACTTTAAAAATAATTAATTACACCGGAATTTTGTGATCTTCGTCGTAAATCTTTTCGCTCATTTCGGCAGGGACCGCGCGAGGGGTGGGCTGAGGGGGCTTTAGCCCCCGCCACTTTTTGTTGCCATTAAAAAAATAATAATAATGATAAAGTTGGAAAATTTATTAGTCAGTGATTAGTTTCATGATTAACCAGCACCGCGGTTTTCCCGTGGTTTCAGATTTAATTTTTATACGGACCAAACAAAAATGGAATACTCTTCGAGAGTTCAAATCGCCTTGCTGTCATTTGGCTTCGGATTAGTTGAAAGTCACGTGCGCTCTGAGTCGATCTTCGGTAGTCTATCTTAAAGATTTTGAAACTCCTCAGATTTTAATAACAATCGACGGAAGTTGAAACTCTCGTTGTCATTTGGCCTCTAATTCGTGAACTGTCGTTGACTCTTTTATGCTCTCAAAAAGTTTGACTTTTGTTGACTCTCGTTCTTGCCTAGCCCGGGCATTACGAACTGTAGTCTGTCTCCAGGCCACTATCGGCAACAACGTACATAGACATTTGCTGAAAATCAACGTGACTTCTTCAAGCCTCTCTATATCCTTGTAAACTTAACTCCAGCCTTCTCCAATTTTATTCGTCTAAGTGTGTAACTTACAATCCTCCATTTTGATAACTGTTTTATTTCCTTATTGTAATTAATTACCCTTCTACTAGCCTGTTTGTAATTTTATTGTATCTTAGATTTAGGGAGTTAGGACGCAATTGGGACGAAAGTTCTGCACCCCCCCCCCCTCCACTTACCTTTCGCTTTTTTTTCTATTTATTTGTTACGTATTGAATTCTTTTTGTTAAGTATCTCTCATTTTTGTGGGAAACGCATTAAAATAAAAATAAAATAAAATAAACTTTGCAACTAGGATAGCTACCGAAAGATCTCTTTCGCTCCTAACGATTACAAATAAGGAATTCTACAGTCAGGACATACCGAAAGACTGACTTTGGTGAACTATTTTTCTTAAATTATTTATTGAGAACTCACATAGCCTGTTCCAGGCGTTCAGATAGTGGAGCGCGAGCGAAAAATAAAGCGAGCGAAAGAGCGGGAAAAAAACGAGGGGGTCCTCTCCCCCAGTCTCCCCTCGGTTTTTCCCGCGCTTTCGCTCGCTTTATTTTTCGCTCGCCCTCCACTATCTGAACGCCTGGAACAGGCTAGAACTCACAATATTTACAACTCACAGTTTTCAATTTTCAAAACTGGTGAACTATGTATTTCATGATACTCAGCTCAGTTTTCTCAGTTTGCCTTATTCTTTAATGACAACAAGTTTGCTTGCACAAGTTTTAAGAAAAACATCTTTGTGTTTGAGATCTTAAATGCGAATACGTCAAGGTTTGCACCTTGCCGGATACGTCTTAAAATGTGTGCAGAGATGAAAAGAATTCTCAGGGACATTACTTTGGGACTATCCTGGCTATTCCTGTTCCAGTTTAGGAATATCCAGAATACCAACTCCCTAAAAGAACGCACTTTTTTCTATTCTGAGCAAACCAAAACGTTCCGACCACATTCCGTTCCTTTTGTTATCGTGGGTACATTACTGAGCGAAAGAAGTAATCATCTCCAAACTGAGAAAACTGTAATAGTATGTTGTCTTCTATTCCGGATTAGGACACCAAAACGTGTCCTAAGTCAGTATCGACATTATTAATCACTGGTTGGTCGAATAGTTTGATGTCTTTGATACTCTTTAGTATAGCTTTGATTCGTTACTTATACCGGTCTATATGATGGGTAAAAACCGACAACTTCTAACACTTTTGGCCACACTAGATGCATTGTTAGTCACTAAAGAGGACAAAAATTTCGCGTTAGGCTGTCATTCCACCCCACCCCCCTCCCTCACACTTGAGTCGAAGCTTTCACATTTAAAGAACCAGTATTTTTTTTTAAGTTAGCATGAAACGTTTTTAATGTATACTTTGCGCTTGCTGCGAAATTGCCCTCTTTAGGTTCTTACGGTCAGTCTACGCCAGTCGTTTCTAGTTTTTCAAAGAATTTGATGGAATCTCCAAATTTGCTCATCACCTGGTAATGAATAATTAGTATTTGTAATCGCATGAGGCTGAGTAGAATTAAGGATAAATTTTTACGCGTACTTTCAAAGTTTTCACGCGACGAGGGCAATTTGTGAAAACTTTGAAAATACAAGTGAAATTTATCCTTAATTCTACGAGGACTCAACGCGATTACTTGTTTATAACACAGAGGGCAAAATTTTCCGAAAACTTTCCATGCACGTTGAAACACAAAGTACCCGCTCGTAAACAATTCACCAAACAAGCATTTTAACTGTTGATGAGCGCACAGAACAAGAAAGACTGACCATTATGTGCATCTTAAGAGATAAATACAATTCTATTTCATTAACAAAACACACTTTAAACTCAATTAACTAAGTAAATTTTATTCACCTGAGTTGCGAAGCTTCCTCTCGCTGGAAAAATTATCGACCACGTTGCTCCAAAGTTTCCAGTAGTTTTAAAGCAAATGACAATTTGCTGTTTCCCGTAACACATCTAGGTTCACCTTTTGGAATTTCTCTTCAAGCGAACACCCGATTTTCATACCATTTTTACCAACCATTCGGTTAAAAGTCAAACTTTGAAGCAATCCTTATGTTGAACAACTCAAAATGCGTTTTTCGTTTCAAGAGTCAGGACGCTTCTACAAAATGCAAATGGCGCGCTCTCGCGCTCAACCAATCAAATGCGAGTAATTTTGGCGCTTGGCCAATCAGGAATTAGTAATTTTGCCCTCGCCCGAAAGAAAATTAAGAAAAAATGCCTCCTGTGTCAACCAATCAGCATTCAGTAATTTTGCCCTCTATGTTATAAAAATTGCAAAGAAGAATTGAAAATTCTAAACAAATATAGACCACATGCATGTTCTTGGCTCTCCATCGCAGGCCCTTTATTACAAGTTCGAATTAAAAACAAGCCTGCAATGCAGGCGATTTCTGGGGAATCCAAGATGGCGGCTGTAGCGTTCGCTCTCCCCCAAAATACGCCTGCATTACAGGCGTATTAAATACCCTATTCAGTTTTCGGCTGGAACAGGTTCTCATATGTTAACCTGTTTCCGGGGTCTTAATGACAAATTTAAGCCTCAATGGTTCCTAATTCACTAGGTTCTGTCTGATTCGAGTGTTTTTACTGTATCTTTTAAAATAAGGAAAGACCCAAACCGCCACCACACTTTAAAATGATTTTATTGCAACATTTGTGTTAGTGCACGTCGTAACTGTGAAGACTCGGTATATAGAACGACGAGTAACTGACATCTCTACTTCTTTTCTGGTGCATAAAACCATGACGGTTTTGACCTGTGCGTCACTAGTAGCTACGTGTAACTAGTTTATCGAATTACTGTGTTCGTGGTAAGTTCAGTAAGAATTTAGTTAGTAATCCGGCCTGTCATGTTCAACTCGTTCCTGTGCTAACTTTATGGTTGGGACGTGGACGTCACCATCTGAACAAACTCTGAAATGGAGACGAAAACAACGAGTGAAAGACAAACAAACTAACCAACAGTTTGACTGTCGTCAACAGCTTCTAAAAGATGTAATACTCGCAATTTTTTAATAGAGATTTTTCCCCTAAGGACCCATCTGTGTTCACATTTAAAGCGTTTTCAAAAGAATCTGTAAAAAATGTCTTCGTCCGCGTGAGTGTTTTCGTGTGGTTTACAACAGCTGTGCACATAATACGTATTGTTTCAACATGCACTGATTAATGCTTTTTCGCCTGTAGTCAGCTAGTGTGTATCTGAAACGAACGTCTTTTTCAGCCTGTTACATTTGTCGAGACATGGATGTACTCTTGCGCTGTGGAATTTGATCGCACGACTTTTTCCTGATATATATATATATATATATATATATATATATATATATATATATATATATATATATATATATATATATATATATATATATATGAGAATCGAAGAAACCTTATACAGTTCTGTCCCCAACTTTCATTGTCTATATCCTAATATCGCTTCGCCGCCATTTTGAAAACACTGTGATTTTGGCTTTTCATATTGGATAACGTCTGTCTACTGAAATTATTATTGTGTGAATGTACAGCCTTACAAGCCTTGCTGTTAAAAATTATTTTAAAGGCGGTAAAGTCGTACAAGAGACAGCTGAAAACTGCTTTGAAACTAAAAATGCATTTTATAGCCATGTTTGGTAGGGTCCCGAGGACGCAACAAATTTTCTGTCGCAAAAAATAGCGTAAAACGCGCGCACTTTTTTTGCGTAGTCGTAACCCCATGACAGTACCTTCATAGTTGACTTTGCCATCGGCGTTCTTGTCTGCTGCAGCAATCATGTCATCGATTTCCTTTTTGGTATAGCTCTTGCCACCAAAAGTCTTCATCACCAAGCCCAGTTCATCGCCGGTGATAAATCCATCCCCGTTCTGGTCAAATTTTTTGAAGTAGTACTTCAGATCGTCGGCAGTCATTGGTTCGCCTATTTGACTGGCCATCAGGTCTTGAAACTCTGCGTATTCAACTTTTCCATTCCCTAGACATGCAACAGGAATGAAAGTTTAACTGCGGAAATCACCCCGGCTCTTCGATGGCGTCAAAGGTAAGCGCGTCGCAAATGCCACTAAAAATGCGTCCGCGAGATTCTTAATTTTTTGAGAACTCTTAAATTCAGGATTTTGACTCATTTTATGGTGCTCGTTCCAGAGGTCTCCAGCGATGGCCTTCTCATGCCAAGCAGTTTTATCGAGAGCAGAACGGAGTCTCTCCCACCCCCCCCCCCCCCTCCCAGTCCAGATTTAAGACCACACCCCAAAGCAAACCGCCTCGACTAGCCTTGGCCATACGCGGGTAGTGCTTGTTGTCGTAAATTTTAACCCGCCTGCAAGAATCTAGGGTATTAAAAACCTGTTTTATAAAATTTGTTTTTTTAGACCACTCCTAACATTAACAACCTGCTGACGCCTAAAAATGCAAAGAAGTTTCCTATTTGAAAAAATCTCAGTTGAAGGCCTTAGAGCAAAAAACTGATGTTCGCTTGATCGCATGGCGACTTAAGTGTAGTGTATTATACATTAGAGGACCTAGAGCGGTCCTGTGTTTGGAAACAAATTACAGCCATAATATACAGAAGCAAAGAATCACACCCAAACTAAATTTGTTTTCGGGCCAGCAAGAAGCTCTTTCCCTCGAAATATAAGAACCGTTTTGTGAGCCTAGCTAGATAGCCTAATTTTCAGTAGACACCAAATATATAAGAACCTTTTCCACTTATTTTAGGCTAACCTGGGAAAATGCTGGTTCTTATACGCAGGTCTTTACTGTATACACAGTTTTATTTCCAGCTAGATACCCTAAAAGGTATCGGGGAAACCGTCACTGTTCATTTTAGACACCCTGCATGGTACCAAACCCGAAAAGGGTACGTGGGCCACCCTCGTGAATTGTATATGAAACCCCCACCCCCTCCCAGAGATATTACCATTACGGTCCACTGCTCTGATCATGTCTTTAAGCTCTTCTTCTGACATTTCTTGCCCAGCTTGCTTCATTGCTTCACCGAGTTCCTCCACTGAGATATGGCCATCGCCATTTTTATCAAACATTTTAAAGGCTGCTTCTATTTCTAAACAAACAAACAAACAAACAAACAAACAAACAAAATTAAAGCAACGTAATCTATAAATTACAAAGTGTGTTGTCCGAGGTGTACGTATAATAGATAAAAACAACGATTTTTTTTTTTGTAGAGTGTGCTTACTCTGCCAATGAAAAAGATGCTTGGGACGTTTAACAAGTAGCGCAATAATATAGGTAGAAAGTTTTTGTTCCTTTATTGAGTTAAGGGACGGAAACTCTCCTCACTTTAACTATTAAGACAAGAAATTTTCGCTTTTGTGATGCAAAACGAAAGGAAAAACTGTAGTAAGCAAAGAGCGAATAAGAGTGTGGTCTTTGACCTGCATACTGCGTCCTTTTCGTCCCAAGAAATTTTAAACTCTGTAAATTTTTGTGTGGGGAAGTGCCGCTGGGAGTCTCAGATTCTTACCCTGTATCATGCTCTGCTGCATTGTACAACCCTATTCTACACCAAAACTCCCTATCCTATCCCAAAATCGCCAAATCAAGCCCTATTCTAGACTAAACTGTTCATTTCACTGATAAGTTTCCCTATCAACGATACCCTATTCTAAAGCAAATATCTAAGATAAATATACCCTATCCCAGACTACATTTGTTGAAAACCATGCCCTTCACAGCAACAAATACCCATATATCTTATATATGGGAGTACCCCCCCCCCTAGGGGCGGAGCCAATTATTAATGTCATATTTCGGAAATTAAAAAGTGACAGGAAATTTGACTTTCCATGGGGATATTGCGCGCGTCCGTGCATATACACAACGAAGATTCAGCCAATGAGGTTTGCGTAATCGCAATAGACCACAGCGAATGCTTTCTTATCACTTATAGTTCGTTGTCATGAGGAAAAAGTTGTTTTCGGGTCATTTGTTACTCCTACCTTCACGTTGCCCTGCTGTAAGTCGGCTAGCCTGTTGAAAATAAGGGAAACAAGGGCCCGTTAAGATGTTTGCTGAAAAAAGTCACAATCCACTATTAAATGTCACAATTGTTTGTCATTAGAGCGCCTTGAGCCAAAAGGTCAAAAAAAGGCTGACTTGAGCCTCAAAAACCAATCATCAACAATATTTCATTTTCACTGGTCCTTCTACCTTGACTCGCTTGTTTTGCCTGCTTCGCCAATCTCAAAACCACGCAATAGGCTGTAAAATTTTCAATCTTATTAATTCACCTTCTCTGATTGCCATTTTAGTAGCAAAAAAATGAATTGCGTATCGTATGGATGAGGTGCTAAATCGTTGAAATAGCTTATACATGTTTGTTGTATCAATCCTTAAAATTTACATGCCTCATTCGCGCCGGTAAAATTTACTGAAAAAGCTTTATCATAATGACCAAATAGAAAATATTTTTCCATTTGTATTTCCAACACAATAAAAATTACGAAAGGGATGTCTGTACTGGTATATTCCGATAATAGTAGAATTTACTGAGAGTCAACAAGATAGTCTCTAAAATTTACAGTAACAAGAAAAAAAAAATGAATGAAAAATAAAATAGCCTTGATATATTGAAGACCGCGCTTACTGAAAACAATTATGGTATAGAAATGCACCGTCGATATGGTCATGAAAGGGATTGCAAAATAGCCGATTTTACATTTTAAATTATCGGCTTTCAATAGAATTTAGTGTTCGTTAGCAGCGTGGCTACGTGGCTACCCCGCCGTGAAAATTCATTCATAGCTCTCAAATGTCCGTTTAAGAGAAAGTGGCTACGCGTTTTACACTTGTATGATTGCCATGAAAATTTTATCCACAGCAATCGAAGGTCAGTCAAAAACTAATAAAGTGGCTTCTCCGGCAACTGCGCTGCTAAATCGTGAAAGCGTTTTCTAAGCAAAAGATAATGTCGTCTACACAATCGAACTTCTGGACTAAACGAGGAAAAATGCTCAGTGAAAAGGTTTCAATTCCCTAATCCATAGCTTGCTAATCGGACGACCCGACGAAGCAGTATGTCCCGCCGACATGAGATACGGGGTTGTAAAATTCGATGTTCAGTTTAACCTTGCTAGCTTGCCAAAGAAGAAGCTACAAATTTTGCCGATGCTTTTCGATCCGGTTTGACAACCCATTAGAGGATTCTGCCTTGCGTATAAATTACTGAGCCCCAAATTCAAAGATAATTTAGGGGCCCGCTAAAGCTTTGCCCAGAGTGAATAAGATTAACTCAAAAGTGAAAAATGTTTAACAACGATATTCTATATTGCTTACCATCTTTGGACGGTGTTGACGGTGTTTATTTCTTCTGAGTTGAGTGCTTCGTTGAGTGCTTTGAGTGCTTCTGCTTCGAAGAACCTACGAAAGAGTTGTACTGGAGTCTCGGAATGATTTACACATGATTAAACATGATTGACCTGACCATAGAGCGCGCGCTGCAATTGGTCAGTAAGATTTGGGCTGAAGAAAGCGGGCAACAACAAAAAAAGGCAAACAATGTCTTTATCAATAAAACAAGAGCGATTGTTAACACTTAAGTCTTTCACCAAGAGACTCAGAGTTTAAAAACATATTTATGTAAATAAAACGCATTATGATGGCACCTAAATTATTTGTAATTCACTGGGTGTGTGTCTGCTTGTACTGTGGCGGTCGATCTACTAAAGTGTCCGTAACCATGTTTTTCTGAGTACGCTTCTTTGTCTCGACAGTACAATATGAAATTGGGGCGCAGCCAGGATAAGACATTAAAATCAGCAAAAACGTTATCTGGCTAGAGATGAAAATAAATAAAATCGAGCTTCCGGCTTTCGGTCTACAGTCTTCGATGGATAAAAATGGAATAAAAATGAACCTAAAATATACACAAAATAAGGTGAGGCTAAAAAACACAGAAGGAACAATGTAATAGTAAAAATGTGTTAATTAAGCCAACTTTTTTTTGAAAAGAATAGAGTATTGCTTTTAATAGGGAGCGGTTTAGAATTAGTGTCTGCGTGCTTAGTAGCAGAAGTGTGCCATGATTCTTAAGTTTTTCGTGTACGGAAATAGCCTTTATCAATGACATACGAGTTGTCAAAGTCAATCGGCTCAGGACATTTAATATACTACATTCGGTTGATGTTCAACAGAAGGTCGGGATTTAGGGGAAGCGAATTCTTGTTACAACGCCTTGAAGGGCTTAATTATCTTCTTCCAGCCAGCGCTCCTGCTCCCGTAGCTTTTCTTCCACTGGTGTCTACTAACAGGAGCCTCTTCGGAGGAGTGAGAAGGGCTTATTAAGAGGGCTTTTGAAACAAGAAAGGAAGAGTATATCAGGAATGTAAGCAACTGCTTCCGCACATGTAGCATGGTGGATGTCACATCTTTCAGTATGCAGTTGAACGTTGAACAGAAGTCAGTATTGCAAACTGTTTTCGTTGAACAGTGTAAGATTGTTGTTAAGGAAGTGTGAAAAAGGAAAACAGGCTCCTTAGTGCACCAAGGATAAAGCGAAAAAAAAAAACAGTGAGCGGAGCGAGCGGTGCGATTCTTAGGGAGGGGGCGACGCTGTCCCGTTCCCCTCTCTAAGTAAGCTTTGGAGGTTTTCGAACATTGATTCATCTCTGAAAGTGTTGTTCTTTTATGGTTAGATTAGAGTTCAGTAATTTTTTCTAGCCTGACACATGGGCCATTTCAAGACCTTATCTTCTCTACTGAATACATAAAAAACGAAGGTTATTGTTACCCCCATAGACTTCAGATAACATGTCCGGGTCCGTTTACGAGAGGTGTCCACTTGCGAGAGGTTTAAAAATTAAATACTGAATAAATACTAATAGCTAGAATTTTACTAGAGAAATAATTGGAACCTTTTTTTTGGTGTCCGTTTACGGAGGGTGTCCGTAAGCGGAGGTCGACTATAATCACGTATAATGGTGAACACTTCCGTGTACATTATACAATAAAGCTTATTCACCGTTATTTATTTTTGATAGGAGATAAGGAGGAAGCGGTGAGGGTGAGGGTTCCCGCTCACACTCTCTGAACGCCTGATACAGGCTGCACAAAACGATTCAGATTAACCTGTGAACAGGCTCCTTAGTGGGCCGGGAAAAAAAAGGTGCACGAAGGGAGCGGACACGAACACAATAAGCTTGACTGAATAAGTTAAACACTTTTAAAAGCACAGAAAGTCATTATACACCTACGGGTACCTTGGTTGTCAAGTACCTTATTGCTAGGGTGCGACAGAACTCCATTAGCTTCTCCCTTATTCAGGCTTTGGTCGTAATCCTAATTTACATCTCTTTTGAGTGCAGAAATATCAAAATAAATAAACAGCAGAGAATACACTTCAGCTTTTACAGTGGACTGCATTTTACTTACAGGCTTTTTTTTCTTACAGGCTTTTTTTCAGGCTTTCTTTTCGCAACTGCATAAGTTGCGTTAATAACTGCGAGGATCTTCTTTACATTTATTTCTTCATTCCGCAGTTCAAATATATGAATTTCATATATTCATAATTTCATCTTCATCTTTCCCGGGTATATTACGAACCAATTTAATGACCAGCTCTCAGTTGGCTTGATAGCTCAATTGGTTAGAGCGCTGCACCGGTATCGCAGAGGTTAGGGTTCGAATACCGGCAAGCCAGATTTTTTTTTTCAGGCTTTCTTTTCGCAACTGCATAAGTTGCGTTAATAACTGCGAGGATCTTCTTTACATTTATTTCTTCATTCCGCAGTTCAAATATATAAATTTCATATATTCATAATTTCATCCTCATCTTTCCCGGGTATATTACGAACCAATTTAATGACCAGCTCTCAGTTGGCTTGATAGCTCAATTGGTTAGAGCGCTGCACCGGTATCGCAGAGGTCAGGGTTCAAATCCCGGCAAGCCAGATTTTTTTTTTCAGGCTCTCTTTTCGCAACTGCATAAGTTGCGTTAATAACTGCGAGGATCTTCTTTACATTTATTACTTACATTAGTTGGATAGAGTGTAGTGTTTTTCCTAGTCTAGCCTGTCGAGCTTCACATCTGACCGCAACTTCAATGCGATGCACAATAAGAGGCTTTATATAATTAGTTCGTTGAACATGTTGAAAGGGCGTATTTTAGTCCTAGAATTGAATGATAGGAATAGTCACGTCGATTGCATTAATTCGGGGTTCAGAAAACCGACTGAAAAAGCTTTTAGGAGCGTAATGACCACACTGGAAAAACAAGTGGTTACATTTTGCCTCTATGAAACTGCCCTATCCACAGACTCTCTTCTTGTTAAGAGAGAGGAGATAAATTGGGAGGATTTGGGGCGAACATGGGGAGCTTGGAAACGAGCGCGAAGCGCGACCTGGGGAGCTCTGTATTTCCAGTAGGTTCTTATACGCAGCTTTTTGTCTGCAACCTCCAAAAAAGACAGGACAAACATATCCACACTTTGGAAGTGCTTTTATTGCAACATTTATGCCAGTGCATATCTCAACTGTAACTGATACCAGACGTTCTCCTTTCTTTGACATCTGCGTCACTAGTTGCTAACCAGTTTATCGTATTACTGCATTTCTTGCTTGCTGCATTAAGACGTTATGGCTGGGACTTCATCACCGCCTCACCAAACTCTGAAAATGAAACGAAAACGATGAATAAATAAAAAAAATAAACATACAAAACAGAGCGATTTTTCAACTGGTTGTCAATAACAACTAGAGATGTATCACCAGCAGTCTTTGTAACAGAGCCGCTCCTAAGGCCCCTCCGGTGTGCACATTTAAAACGTTTTCAGAAGTATCTTTTTTCGTCCGTTTGAGCGTTTTCGTATTCTTTAAACCAGCTGTCCTCGAAATGCATTTTTAATTTTTGTGCTCTTTCGCGCGTTGTCTGGGCTAGTGTAACCGGGGCGAACGTCTTTATTCAACGACCTGTTACATTACGACTTTTTCCTGTTTCATTAACCCTATTTAGCCTGGGGGAGGGGGGCACATTGTGCCCTCGCTGACTTTAACTAATTATAACTTTTAAACGGCTCGACGAATATTCACCAAATCTCGTGACTTTCCCTAAAATTTATCAGAGAAAATGTCCCTGTGTCAGTCACATGTCTATGATGAGTGACGTTTCCATAACAACCGCCTACTCAGGAGTGTATTTTGACTATTTTCTGTCTTTTTTCAGTCTTTCTTTCAGTTTTCCCCTTCTTTTGTAAGAAGAAGATGATCCTTTACTTTTTTGTGCCTGTTTAGATTAAGTATGTTTCTTAGAACAAATTCATATATTTTGCGATGTTGTCATTGTCAACTGTATGACTGCTGGCTCGGGATTCGAGATGGCGGCCACAAATTCCAAACTGGCTGCTTTGTGACATCATTGGGACGTCATGACACGTCATCATTGGCACATCTCAAACCCAATCTGTTAAGCTAATGACGTGCTACAAACGTGTCAAGTTTCATCACAAGAGCATTAATAGTTTGCGAGATTACAGGGGGCACTTTGTACCCCCCCCCCCCCTTTCTCAGGCTCAGGAACTCAAAAAAGCCCAGGCAAATAGGGTTAACAATAGATTTTACTACTGACTGACTGGGATAGCCTGACGGGAATATATATGGGTCGAGGTCATGACTTGCTCTCGGTACGTACACCAAGAGTGAGAGCCAAATATTTTCCCGTCAGGCCATGGTCACAAAATATGGTCTTGAAAATTTGTGTGTAACAGAACTATACGGAGGAAATATGGGATACAAAAAATCGTAAAGTTCAGGAAGATCTGCTAATTTTCAGAGTCGTTTTCTCATCACGGATGAATCATGACGGGCAAATCAAGCTTGAGAGACCCGGGTCAACAGGAGTGGGAGACTGAGACTGAGTGAAATGTGGACTGAGAGCCTGACGGGAATTATTATAGGAAATTAACGCTTGTGTTAATTAAGGTATTTGAAATTAACGCTACTTAAATTAACGCAAATTGAAGGAAAAATTACTGCCCAGTGAAGGAATTTAACGGGAACGAGGGGTTAAAAATTTCAAAATGAGGGAAATTAACGCGATTCACACAAAGAAACAACTTGCGGTCACAACTAGAACAAATTTATTTCTAACTGAATGTAAAAATCACGAACAAAACAGTTCTACAGGTGTGTGAGGCAATTTCTTTAAACTCTGCCTAAATGTAGGAAAGCTATTGTTTTGTGGGTGTCAAGAATGTCTGGATACTATCCAGAATATGGGTTTAGAATGATGGAAATAAAGGTCGCGGAAATTAACGCTCCACTCAATTAACAACGCGGAAATTAACGCTCACAAAAATTAATGCGAGTTAAATTAACGTGAATTTTTACAATTCGCTGTAATTTCATGGAGCGTTAATTTCCTATAATAAGGTATGGCCTGACCTTACTCTGTCATTCAGTATTTCATCATACCATCATTTAGTATGCTTAATATACAGTAAATCATTAGGTAAACTGCGTTAGCGGTACCGTAGGGTGGCAAATGATCAGCTTGATTTTGATGTGATCATCGTGCTGCTAAACGTAAAAACGCAATTCTGCGCTAGCTTTGAGTTTTGGGCGTGAAAAGTACATGTATACTATTACACAGATTGCAAGGATACAAAATGACCGTACGTCGATCATCGGTCCCTGGAACCTAAGTAACCTAACACAATTTGGTCCCTCTAATTTCCACTACTGTCCTCATATCAGCTTTCACTATCTACATTCCAGTATCGTTTAGCCGCTATTTGAAAACATTTTGACCTTCCCTTTTCACGTTGGATAACGTCTGCATGTCCAACGTTTTTGTATGAAGGAGCAGCCACACAAGGCATGTAATCAAAGATATTTTGATTACGAAAGTAGAGTCATACAAGAGACAACAGTCTTGTCATCTGTTTTGAAACTGAAAGTTCATTCTAAGAGCTTTGTTTATTGGGGTCCCGTGGACACATTTGCAAAAAAAACTTTTTCTCGTAAAATTGGCACAAGTTTTTTGTGTGTAGTTGTAATCTCTGGCAGTACCTTCATAGCTAATTTTGCCATCGGAGTCCTTGTCTGCTTCAACGATCAGGTCATCAATTTCTTTTTCGGTGAGGTTCTTCAACGCCAAGGCCAGTTCATCGCGAATGATAAATCCATCCCCGTTCTGGTCAAATTGTTTGAAGTAGATCCTCAGAGCGTCGGGAGTGATTGGTTCGTCCATTTGACTGGCCATCATCTCTAGGAATGAAGGAATGATAGGAATGAAGATTAAACTGTATAGTATTTATAGGTACATTTTTTTTGAGAATTTTCAGAAACATACGCAACCCGCATCTAGCAACGGCTAATCGAGGTGGGTAGCAAGGCATTTGCTTTGGGATGTGGCATCTTGCACTGATTTTGGTTATAAATTAAACCTGAATAAAGTAGGTCCCGTTGCGGCCCCTGACATAAATTCTTAACAGGAAAAGCCATCAACACCTCAGAAAGGAGTGCTATAAAATGAGTCAAATCCTGAATTTGAGAGCTCCCAGTCACAATTTTGGAAACTCACTAACGCAATTTCGTACGTGCCATATGCGACGTTTTTACATTTTGACGTCATCGATGTAGCAGGGTTAATTCTGCCTTACTGTATAGTATGTAATACCAACAGGGAAATCCCAGATAACAGTAACGGGGATGATCGTCAGAAACAAGACAATTATTTGCAAAAAGAATACTTCAAACACCAACAACAACAACAAAAAACAGGTGTGATGCGACTACCTCATAAATCAGCTGAACTAGAGCAGCATCTAATTAGAAATAGCTTTAAAAATATAGGCTCTGTCAACAAGTAACAAGCGTGGGACAACGGCATGATCTGATTCACCGTCGGGGATCCATCCCATAACGTTCACCGGTCAGATGCTCGAACCACTAGGGTACTGGGACCTAGCTGGCCAAGAGTCCCCCAGTGTAGCTCAAAATCCCACCGGTGTCCAAATGGGTATGGGTTCGACTCACCTCAGGGACTCAGATTTTTCCCTCACTCGAGCCGTGACACAAGGTTTTATTGTAATTCTTTCGCTTTTCATCAGATTTCACTACTGAATTACCAAACGCAAAATACACCGAAGTTATCTCTCCAAACAAAAGTAGGATGAGACCAATTCAATATCTGTTTCACATAAAATCCCGGTCATGACTAGATTTTTACCCGATACTTGCTGTAGTGGATACATTCCCGGAGCATATTTCGCAGTGATGCAAACAAACGTCACTGCCATAAGGCAAGCTAAAAACACCTTGTTTATTCTCCAGTCTGAAAGAAATATGTAAGACTAGTGTTATCTTACAAAAAGTACACTGCTAGATTTTAATCTAAAAATAATCATAGGAAAGACGGTTAGAGAAATGATGCCATACCAGGTATTGAGTATCTGAATCAAAAAGGTCATGATTTTAACGGGGATGCCTCTTTCACTGTTATTGAAATGTTCATATATCTAAATTAACAGATAATAATAGAATGAACGAAGGGAGGACCTTTGGATGTTTAGAGTAAACCCTCTTATGCTAATGGCCTAAGTCAAGAACATAATGACACCAGACATTCCTCATTCAATTTTTAAGGGCTAAGCTTTCTTCAGTGTAGTTTAACCATTGTTCTATATTTTCTCATGTTTTTCTCCACGCCTCATATATTTTACAACGTGCCCCTTAAAACATCCAGCGATACTACACACTTAACCGTCTAAAATAAATATTTGTTTCAGTCTCAGTTTAGGGAATCAACCGAGAGTGGGCTGAATCAGTTTGTCCATTGGGACCATTGTTACAAATGGTAAAAGTATTAAGTCAATTTGTTACCATTGGTACAAATAGTAAAAAGAGCAGTCGATCCGATAACCACTGGATTTTTCATGTTTAAACCAACTGAAGGAGGGCCAAAACCGTTTCTCCATTGGTAGACGTTGTGCTATCAAACCAAGCTAAATCCAGGGACCGCGCGAAGGGTGGGCTGAGGGGGCTTTACCCCCCCCCCCCCCCCCCCACTTTTTGGTGCCAAAAAATAATAATAATAAAATTTAAAAAAAAATAAAAATAAAAAAAGTTGGAAACTTCATTAGTCAGTGATTAGTTTCAGGGTTAACTGAGTACTTGGTTTTCCCCAGTTGGATCTAATTTTCATATGGACCAAACAGAAACGGAATACTCCGCCCACAATAGTTCAAATCGCCTTGCTCCCATTTGGCTTGTTTAGTTGAAACTCACGTGCGTTCTAAGGAACTGTATCTTGAAGAAATGAAATCAAGTGACATCGCAGTGGTAGTTTCATTTGTATTTCCGCAGTTCACATCAATTTCTTTCTTTGTAGCTCGAAGAGTTTGAATCTGCTCAGTCTTTTAATTGTAATCGACAGAAGTGACCGCTCGCTATCGTTTGGCCTCTAACTCTCGTGAGCTCTCATTGACTCCCTTCTGCTCTTAAAGAGTACGAACGTTTGTCAACCGTCTCGTTTTTTCTGGCCGGGCATTACGAACTCCAGTCTGTCTCCAGATTGGATTAACGGCAACAGCATGCTTTGATATTTGTTGAAAATCAACGTTACTTCTTCAAGCTTCTCTATATACATGTAAACTTTGCAACTAGGATAGCTGCCAGTAAGGCGAGAAAGACCTGTAAGCTCGGAGTCTCTGGCTGGTTTCTTGCAAGATATACATGATATTTAGCAATAAGAAGATAATGATTTAACGCGAAAAAGCTGGTAATTTCTGGTTTGTAGCCGTAAAGAATTTCGATGGAATTGGGATTGATGTTGTCCGGACGCTTAGTATTCCACCACATTATAGCGTCTTTCAAGAAGATTTTAACATCAGGGCACTCACAAAACATGTGGACAAGTGTTTCGTTTTGGAAAAGGCAGCGATCGCATCTTGGAGAATCTTTTATATGCTCATTTTATAGAAAGAGAGATTGGTGGGAATAATGTTGTGTATGAGTTTAAACTGAAAGCTTCTCAATTTATTTTCAACGGTGACTTTGAAAGGAAGTTCGTAGACAGCCTTTACATTCGGCACTTGTTTTTTAAGATTGATTTCGACGATGGGAGGAGAGAAGGACTTTTCTGCAAGCATTAAACGGGCTTTTCTAGTAGAGGAGATGGCATGGCCATTGGAAAAAGTCTTCAAGGGTTTGCCATCACCCTTTGCAATATTGCCTACGATTTCGCTCTTCCAAGCTTTTGGAATTGCTGCAAGAACACCAGCATAATCAAGGAAAGTACAGCGAACGCCGAATTTGCATTTAAAATTTTCGAATGAAAGGAAATGGTCATCGGTATCAATGAGATCACTGATTCTCAAAATGCCTTTATTAACCCATGTTTTATAATAAATTGTCTTTCTATTAATCCTTATAAACCGATTGTTCCATATGATTTCTTTTTTAAATTCATTTGCGTAAAGCTTTGGAATTGAGTTGCTAAACCACAGGTAGCCCAAGCTCCAAAGGGAGCCGTCAACATGACATTGCGTAACAGCGTTATATTTATAAGAGTTTGTATGGGAATAGAACGATCGTACAAAATAGTTCAAAATAGGGGAAGGAGATTTAATAAAATCGACTTATCCTCCCATCTTCTGTGTATAACTTGTGTTTCTATGGTATTCGGAGGCGTTTCAAATCGATTCCAGTGGGTTTTTGGTTCTCTGTTGCCGTCAACATGACATTGCGTAACAGCGCTATATTTATAAGAGTTTGTATGGGAATATGACGATCGTACAAAATAGTTCGAAATAGGGGAAAGAGATCTAATAAAATCGACTTACCTGCCCTCTTCTGTGTATAACTTGTGTTTCTATGGCATCCGGAGGCGTTTCAAAGAATTATGTATATGGAGAGGAAAACAGAGAACCTAAAACTCACTGGAATCGCTTTGAAACGCCTCCCAATGCCGTAGAAACACAAGTTATACACAGAAGATGGGCGGGTAGTCGATTTTATTAAATCTCTTTCCCCTATTTTGAACTATTTTGTACGATCGTTCTATTCCCATTCAAACTCTTATAAATATAACGCTGTTACGCAATGTCATGTTGACGGCTTCCTTTGGAGCTTGGGCTACCTGTGAGAGTATCATTCCCTCCTTATTTTCATGTTGTTCAATTATATCTGAAATTAGGCGGATGTTCTCGCCGATGAATCTACCTTCGATCTAGCCAGTTTGATCACTTTCGATCAGATGAGGAAGTACCTTCTCTAACCGCATTGCGATGCATTTGGTTGCCAATTTATAGTCTGTATTTAAAAGAGAGATAGGGCGCCAGTTTTTAAGCAGTAGGGGGTCTTTTTTCTTATTTGGGCGCAAGGAGATGATTCCTTGCCTCTGAGAGATAGAAAGCTCTCCTAGTAGGGCACCATGATTGAGGCAGCCAATCAAAGGGCCAGAGATGTCGTTCCAAAAACAGAGATAGAATTCTTTTTGTGTGTGTCTTTTATTTCATCGTTCTTGTTTAATATTGGAAGTATTTGTGTGTGTGTGTGTGTGTGTGTGTGTGTGTGTGTGTGTGTGTGTGTGTGTTTCTAAGTCACTTAAAGTAACTATGCGAGCGCTATTTTTGTTTCCCGAGTTTTTCATATTCAAATTGTAAACGTAAGTTTTAAAGCGTAGTTTTGTAACGTACTTTAATACGAAAATTCAAATGTACAACCGTTAAGGCTCATTTGCAACTGAAGATGACATGAGAATGTCGAAACATGTTTTGTAAATTGAAAACTGTTGTTTCTTTATTGAGAGATAGAATTCTGCAGTTAAACCATCCGTGCCCGGAGTCTTATTAGGTTGAAAGGTCTTAAGCGGGAAGGCATTCTTCTGCGGTTATCGGACGTTCGCAAAGGTTTTGCTTTTCGTTGTCTAGTTTCGGTAAGGATTCATAATCAGAGAAGTTGGAGAACCGTTCAGCTGATGGCTGGTTTTGAGAGGTGTAAAGCTGGTTGTAAAAATTTTTCATAACAGTTAGTATAACCTTTGGATCCTCCGCAGTGATACCCTCAGGTGTCTTCAATTTTGTTGTCTTTTTCATAACTTCTTTTTTCTAAGTTAAAAAAGTATTTATTACATTTTCCCCCAATTCGTACCATCTAGCTCTACTCCGAATAATGGATCCTTCAGTTCTTTGCACGGCAATTTCATCTAGTTCAATTTTAAGTTTCCTAGCCTCGTTTACGAGGGAACTGTTTTCTGGTGTTGCATCAATACGCAAATTCATTTCCTCTTACTAACTTTTGAAGAAGGTCCAGTTCAATATTTCTTTCTGCGTATGCTTTCTTTTTAGCGAAGCGAATTGCAAACATCCGTATCTCCATTTTTAACATTTCCCAGTAGAGCCTTTTGTCAGCAATATCCTTGTGTTTCTCAGCTGCATGTTTGATAATAAAACTCATTTTTGTAACAAATTCTTCATCTTCCGAAAGTGAATTGTTAAACTTCCAATAGCCTGGACCTCTTTTTTCTTGTATATCTTCTGGTTTAATCGAGATGGTGACAGGAGAATGATCTGAATCATAGTAAGCGCAGATGTCGGTTTTCGTAACACGGCTTAAAAGTCGTTTCGAGATAAACCACAAGTCCAGCCTACATTTGATTTTCCCTGAGCTATTTCTCCAGGTAAACTGCATTTCATGCGGATGTTGTTCGCGCCAGGATTCGACTAGGTCATAGTTGTTACAAAGTGCCTCAACAGAGTGAATTACATTTTTTTTAAATTGAATGTCTTTGCCTCCGAATTTATCCGAAGCTGACAACGGGCAGTTAAAGTCTCCACCGATAAGGATATTGTCGGTTTGGCATTTACGAATGGAATCGGTTATCTTTTGATAGAAATTAATTTGCTGGTTCTGGTCGTTTGGAGCGTAAATATTAACGAGGCAAAATTCATCTTCATCGACGGTTGTATTTACAATCAGAAATATGCCATTTTTATCTGCAGTGACATTTAGCACCTCTTACTTAACGAGGGTCTGAAAAGAATCATAACACCTCTACTGTGTTTTGAACCGTGTGCGAAGAAAATGTCGCCACTCCATTCTGCTCGCCAAAATGCCTCCAAGCTAGCATCGCTGTACGTCTCTTGCAAAAAAATTACATCAAGTTTTCTGAGATGAAGCCACCGGAAAAGTTTTCAGTCTTCTTTTGATAGATTTGTTTAGGCCTCTTGCGTTAAGGAAACAGCGTTTAAGGCCATACACCATTAGATTAATGAATTTCTTTGTAACCACAAATTCGTGTATCAGACTCTGCAACATCACGATAGCGTTTAGCCTTTTGATAAATGCCTTTGTGTGGATAGTGCGCCAGTTTACAATAGGCAGAGTGAGGACTAGGTGAATATAGATCGTAGAAACTACAAATGATACATAGCCACTTACACTTAACATAATAGGAACACTACTTAAGCCGGAAAGCAATCTCTTTCGCTCCTAACGACGAGAAATTTGGGAGTCACGTGATGACGCCAAGCTAAGCGGACGCGGATCCAAGCTCTCTCCAAGAAACTTTCAAGAAAATGTTTCTTAATAGTTTTACTATGGCCGCATGATAACCTTTTGAGTATATTAATTGTTGACAAGCGAATGTCTGCTCGATTGACAAGGTCAAAAGCAAAGCAGCGAACCGAAATGTCAGTTTCTGAAGCGAAGTTAGACGCAGTACTTGCAAAGATGGACGACTTGCTCGCCGCTAAAGACGAACAAGAGTCGAAGTTGAACGCCATCCTGCTGAAGTTAGAGAGTTTGGAAAAAAGTCAAAAGAAAAATGCTAAAGATGTCAGCGAATTGAAAGACAGTTATAAACTTTTAGACCACGATGTGACCGAGATTAAAAGCGCTATTGAAGAAAAGGCGAGCCGCGAAGAAATAGACGTCCTCAACAAAAAAATTGATGACCTGGAGAACAGGTCCAAGAGGAACAACGTAGTCATATGGGGTTTAAAGGAAGGCGCCGAAAAAGACTGCAGCTCCGTAGAAAAATTCTTAAACGAAGAACTGTTCAGTAAGCATATGGGCCTCGAAAATATCGAAGTTATGCGAGCGCACCGTACGAAGATCAACCAAGCAGCTACGAGCGCTAGCGCTCCGCAACCAAGGCCTATCCACGTTTACCTACTTAGATATCCTGATAAAGGAAGAATCTTAAAGGCTGCATCGAACACCCTGAAAGATAATCCTTTCTGTGACAGCCAGATATTCATATCCGACGACGTGTCAAAAGCAGTTCGAAGTGAAAGAGCCAAACTAAGAAAAGACCATTTAAAGCAACTTAAAGAAAGAGAAGGAGTTCAGTTCGCGTTCATCCCATGGTCAGTTCCCGCGCAGATATTGTATAAGCAAACCGATTCTGAAGGTCTCAAGTCCTTTAAAATCAGGCATGAGTAGTCCTTATGTTGCTGTTTTGTTGTCATTATGAACTACGTAATCATAGTTAAATAAACTGTATGATTTATAAGTTTCGTTTACAATTCAGCGCAGGCAAAGCTGTTTGTCACTTTTAATAGCATAGTAAAATACAATCATTTGCTATGGAGATTTGCTATGGCATTAAAAATGCATAACTCGAAAGCTAAGCCTGAAAGCATCAAATTGCTTTCCTTGACGGTTAGAGGCCTTAACAACTTTCACAAGCGCAGAGCAATTTTTTCCTGGTGTAGGAAGCAAAAAGCCGATTTAATATTTTTACAGGAAACTCATTCCACAGCAGAACGACAAGATCAGTGGCGAAAAGAGTGGGGCGCTTCTGTTTTATTTTCACACGGGAGTACAAATGCTAGAGGTGTTGCAATTCTTATGAGGAATGGTTTGAACATTACTACTCAACTGAGTGAAATAAGTTCAGATGGCAGGTTTATTGTTATAAAAGCTGCTATTAACAATGAGATATACACAATTGCAAATATATATGGTCCAAACAAAGACGCCGAAGCTGTTAAATTTTATCGTAATTTATCAAAATTGTTAAGAAATGATGAATTTGGTAATGAAGAAAACATTATTATTGGTGGCGATTTTAATTGTCCTCTTGACATCACACTTGACAAAAAAGGCGGTCCACCGATTCCTCGAAAATATGTAATTAACTCCATAGATGAATTGCAAAATGAATTCAGTTTACACGACATTTGGCGCCTAAAAAACCCAACATTGCAAAGCTTTACCTGGGGGCGTTGTTCACCTTTTGTATTTTGCCGACTAGATTACTGGCTAATATCTGATAAATTACACGATTTGGTAACTAAGGTCGATATCATACCTTCGATCAAAACAGACCATTCCGCTATATTTCTAGAGCTTGAAGAAATCGAATCAAGTGGAAGAGGAGCTGGTTTCTTGAAACTAAACACTTCTTTATTGGCAAATGAAAATTATAAACATATGATAACAAACAATTTACCGACCTGGCTGGATGCAGGTAAAGATATACATGATCCCAGACTTTTGTGGGATTGGGTCAAGTTTAATATAAGGTCAAACTCCATCATATTCTCGAAACAAATAGCTACTATTCGACGTAAACAAGAGGAGGAATTGAATAAACGTTATCAGGAGGCATCCCGAATGTTTCAAACAAATCCTTGTAATAATACGCGCTTGGAACTAGAAAAATGCAAGCAGGATATTGAAGCACTGTACGAGGACAAAGTAGAAGGGATAATACTACGCGCAAGAGCTCGATGGCACGAACACGGTGAAAAAAATAGTAAATATTTCTTAAATCTCGAGAAACGTAACCATGTTAAAAAGCACGTAAGAAAGCTGCACATTAGCGGTGTAATTTCTACTGACCACTTTATGATTATAGATTCACAACGCCAATTTTATAGGAATTTATATTGCAGTAGAAATGTTAATCTAGATAATGCAGAATCATCGATTTTCTTTGATAGGCCAAATTTACCCAGTATTTCACATGAGTCAAGAACAATATGTGAAGGTAGAATAACTGCGGAAGAGTGCCAGAACGTTCTCAAAACTTTTCCAACTGGAAAAACGCCAGGCAATGACGGGTTACCCATTGAATTTTATAACACTTTCTGGCCGTTACTTAGTGATACTTTGATTAATTCCTTTAATGAAGCTTTTATGAAGAAGGAAATGTCCCCATCCCAGAGACAAGCAGTGATTACTCTTATTGAGAAACAGGATAAGGATAGGACTTACTTAGAAAATTGGAGGCCAATCTCCTTAACTAACGTCGACGCCAAAATCGCGTCCAAAGTTATAGCGACCCGTATTGTGAAAGTTTTACCGGAAATTATTCATAGCAATCAAACTGGGTACGTTTCAGGTCGCTACATAGGGGAAGCCGCAAGATCAATTCTGGACATAATGGATTACACGAAAACTTATGATATTCCTGGATTGCTACTTTTTATAGATTTTGAGAAAGCTTTCGATAGTCTGGAGTGGAATTTTATGTTCAAATGCTTAGATGTTTTTGGTTTTGGTCCAAGTCTTACAAGATGGATAGAAACCTTTTACAGTAACATAACAAGTTGTATTATCAACAATGGAACACTTTCAGCTAGTTTTGAAATAAATCGAGGTGTAAGGCAGGGAGACCCCCTTTCCCCTTATTTGTTTATTATTGCTGTGGAACTATTAGCAGTCGCTCTTGGCTCAGAAATAAAAGGAATTAAAATAGATTCAAAAGAATTCAAAATGGTGCAATATGCAGATGACTTAACAGCTTTTGTGTCAGATATCAGATCTGCTCAATACCTTTTTAAGTTACTTGATCATTTCGAAAAATGCTCTGGCCTAAAGGTGAATTATACAAAAACCGAAGCAATGTGGATTGGTTCCTCCCGTAATAACACCGAAACACCTCTAGCATTGAAATGGTGTAAAACTGTAAAAGCATTAGGGGTTCACTTTAGCTACAATAATGAAGAATCAGTGCAGAAGAATTTCTATGACAAGCTCAAAGGAATCAAATCTCAAATACGCTTGTGGAGTTGGAGAGGCCTCTCCTTGTTTGGTAAAGTCACAATTATTAAGAGTTTATTACTTCCTAAAGTTCTATACATTTCGTCAATTCTTCCTTCTCCTTTGGAGTTCATAAAGGCTCTTCAAACGATTATATATAATTTTCTTTGGAAGGGCCCTGATAAAATCGCCAGGACAGCAGTAATAAATGATTTCGAATTTGGTGGCTTAAAGGTAACTGATCTTGCAACGTCAATTATGTCACTCCGACTTTCATGGATCGGAAGATTTTTAAGCGATAATCCCTGGAAAGCCTATTTATTACATTTGTTTCTTTATTGTGATTATAATATTAACGACTATAACATTTCCCCAATATTCTATAATTGGTGGTCAGATTTTCGTTCTAGGTTTGACCTTGCAAGTCTACGTGAAACAATTATCTGGAACAATCATAATATTAGAGTAAACGGTAAACCTATATTTTATAATAATTATAATAGCGCAAACATTGTTCTCTTAAGCGACTTAAAATTTGATTTGAGCAACACAGAGTCCTTTAACCTTGCAAAACAAAATGGTTTAAGGGATTCCAACTTTCTGACCTGGACTGGTGTGCGTTGCGCTGTACCAAGTCATCTTAGAATTCGAAGCCGCGAAGTTAATAGAGATCATGTCAGATCACTGCAATTATATTTAAAATCGGTGACAGAATTTTTGATCCAGCACTAAGTAAGTCTAGGGATTTTTACGGGCTGCTTATATCCAGTAAGGCGACAGAGTCCAGAGGCTTCATAAAGTTGAAATCAAAATTTTCTATTGATGATGGGGAAGCAAAAAAGGCTTTCTCATTAATAAGGTCTTGTATCTGTGAAACATATGTGCAATGTTTTCAGTTTAAAATACTGAATGACATTTTATTCACAAATTCCCGCTTAGCTAAGATAGGTGTAATACAAAGCGATCTTTGCACTTTTTGTAGTACTTGTCCGGAAACAATCGATCATTTATTCTTTTATTGTGTTTACTCACGTGCATTTTGGGAAAAATTTGAATCTTATTGGATCGCAATTGCCAAAGAACAAAGGAAACTCGAGTTGAAGACTATTCTAATTGGCGTCACAGATACTAAATGTCCTCTGTTTAACTATTTAATCGTTTTAGGTAAGCTACATTTATGGAACTGCCGTAGGAATAATAGCCTTCCTTTTTTCTCTTCCTATAAGAAACTAATCAAAAGAAAATATGAAACTGAACGTCACATTGCTGCTAAGTATAATAATGTGAAGATGCTAGAGGCTAAGTGGAAACCCGTTTCGAATTGCAATTTGTTAGGTACATAGGTCTGTAACCGGAAAACAAACTGTATAAAAGTAGTGTTAAAATCGCAGTCTAAGGAAGTAGTGTAGTATAAGTAATGTATCGTAAGTAGTATTGTAAATAGTGTATGTCTTGTTTTGCAAGTAGTGTTTTTTGTGTTGCAATAAAAAAAAAAAAAAAAAAAAGGCATTCATGCAGCAGTCAGGACATACCGACACACTGACTTTGGTGAAATATATAGTTCATGACACTCAGCTCAGCTTTCTTAGTTGGCCTTAATGCGAATACGTCAAGGTATGCACTTTGCCAGACACGACTTAATTGTGTGCAAAGATGAAAGGACAGGCTCAGGCGCATTATTTTGGGACTATCCTGGCTATTCCTGTTTCGGTTTAGGAATAACAGAATCCAGAATACTGAATCCCTAAAAGAATGTGATTTTTCCTATTCTGATAAACCAAAACATTCCGACCGCATTCCGTCATTTTATTATCGTGGATTACTGAGGAAAGGGAATAGTGTCCAAACTGTGAAAACACTAACTGTATATTGTCTTCTATTCCGATTAGACCACCAAAACGTGCACTAAGTATCAACATTATTAACCGCTGATATTTTGAAGAGTTTGATACCCTTAGTTTAGCTTTGATCCTTTACTAATGGGTGTATATACTTCAATCAATTATATTGTGCATGGTCCATGTGCCCCAGGGGGGGTACTCCGGACTTCAAGTGACGGGGATGATCGAAGGATTTTTTTGGGTTTGAAATTTTCGATTCCGGGATTTTTTTGGGTATGAAGATTTGGCAGGTATTTTTTTGGGTGGCTTGATTTAAGTATGGATTTTTTTGGGTATTCAAGATTCATGGTAGTGCCCATGTATCCCGGCCGTGTAGTTCCGCAAATAAAGTACAACCAACTTGTTCTTGCCCGGGTAGTCTTGTTTTGTTTAGAGTTGTCATTCATAATGTTGTTGTTGATACAGAAGATGTTCTTGGGTGTCCCTATTGTTGTTAGAATGACTACCAGATAAGGAAAGGATAAAATCATCTGGTATGATGAATTATAACCAAATACAAACATTCAATTTCTAGTGGGTTTTTTTCGTGTTAGATCATTTAATCCTTTCTGGAAATTAAGGCTCGGAATTTCGGCATGGGATTTTTTGGGGGTAAATTTTTGGTCCAGGGATTTTTTTGGATTTTGTTGGAAGCCCTAGGGATTTTTTTGGGTATTGATTTTTGCCCCCATTCGATCATCCCCGTCACTTGAAACTCGGAGTACCCCCCCTGGGCCATGTGCTTCCATGTTCCAATTTATGTTGCGCATGTTCTATATAATGGGTATAGACTGACAACTTTTAACACACTTGGCCGCCCTAGATACATTGTTAGTCACTAAAAAGGGAAACATTTCGCGTGAGGATGTCACTCCCCCACCATACCCCGATCGAGTTGCCCCCCTCCCACCCCCACTTTGAAAGAGGCCGTGCGGTCCCTGAAATCACTAAAATCTGACACTACATAATGAAGGGCTGCTTTGGTCCACCTCATTTTCATGTGTCGGAACTCATTGTAGAACGAGGCATAACACAATGGGGCCAATAGGCACTCTCGTCATTGAACAGGATGCAAATAAATGACCAAATAGGAATGATCAGAGAGTAGAAGAGTCATGAAAAGACTGATAGCTATGTAGGCTGTTGATAATTTGATATAAAAATGTATTCGTCTTCAAATTCTAGAATCTAAGCAATACAATGCCACCTGTGATCGCATATCCATGTACTAACTGTGTTTTTCTTAGTTTTGAAGGGCGTTTCTGTAAACAGCATCGTTGCACACAAAGACTTATTACCAAAGTGATTCTCAAATCAACCTGAACGCGTCGAACTTTCATTGTTCAAATTTAATATTCATTTAATGTCATGAGAGCAATTATATTTTCCAACGTTATTAGTAGATCTGTAGATGTCGTGCCTCAGAATATGCGACCCTTATTGAAGTTTCAGGTCGTGATGGTTGCGGTTTTTCATTTTCGTGTTCTTTAGGACAAGATCAATCAAGCAAAGCGTTTGTTGCACGAACTAAGAACACAGAATATGACCTCGGTGGATGTAAAGAAACAATTATTGCCTATAGAAACAATACTAATTAAAGGATGTTTGAAGTGACTGTGTAGGAAGATAAGCTAATGTGAGTGTGTATTTTTAAATACGGTGGCAAAGAGGAACTGTTGTCCAGAATACTGTTACAAGTAATATTTCATTCGTAAATAACTCTTGCTGAGTAGGAAATGGTAGTGGAATATTTTGCTTGATTTTCCCAACTTTTATCCACCAGCAGAAAATATTATTAATGCCTGAAAATGATACTGTTATGGCTTCCTAAATTTGCATTGATTTCACGCTCTCTGCACTCCGGTAGAAAAGGAATTCTATGCATTTTATGGGCCAATCATAAATTACTATGACATTTATGCCGAATTAACTCAGTTTAATTTACGTTTATCTAGCCCACCTTCAGTTCTTCTATTCAGCAACTCAACAGATCAATGACTTTGCTACTCTGCCTAGTCAATGTATGAAGCAGTTGAAACAAGAGCGCCTATCAGTTGTAATTAGCAATTATTTACTTATGGGCGTTTGATTGATAATGACAGTGTTTCTAAGAAACCACTTGAACTGAAAAACTTTCACAATGTTCACGAAAGCAAAATTGCAAGCGAATTAACCAAAAAGTAATCCAAATGTTATAGCTGGTTAGAATCTCCAAACAGGAAAAGTAAGTAATAGTAAAAGTAATTCTGGCGTCCAACAGTAATGGGTGTTTTCTTATTAGCGCAATTGAGATGGCGTGTTATCCAGATTCTAAGTGTGTTTCTTTCATTGATCACCCAAAGTAACAGGTGTTTAGTCCCACGTGAAAAGGCACATGCCGTCAAAATTAAAACACTTCCAGGATATTGCGCAAACAGTTCACAAATCAATTCTGCTTAATATATTACTGAGTTTAAGGTGGCTCGCGGCTATTTATTAGCGCGGAGGCTCCATTTTGGGTGCGTTCTTTTGGGACTATTCCGGAATAGGAATATTCGGAATAGACGGTATTTGTGTTCTTTTGGGAGCTATTCCGTTTTCGGAATGAACGGAATATCACTCCGTTCATTCTGCTCCCGATAGCAGAATAAACAGAATGAAAGGAATACAGTTTACTCGGAATAGACAGAATACGCGTTCTTTTGGGAAATTTTTGGCGGGAAATCCGACGCGGCCGCCCGCGCGTGTGCAGACATAGTGGTTCTCAGGTCACCTCCGCCATGGGTATTCCGTTTCCAGAATTGGCGTTCTTTTCGAAATTGAAATTCCGTGTATTCTGTTATTCCTAAACCGGAATAAGAATAACCAGAATAGTCCCAAAAGAATGCACCCTTTATAAATCGAATTTTTTGGCAAGTTAAGGTCTTAATCGATTTCAGTGATTTTTGGTGTCTAAACAAAGAAGTTCGCATTTTACAAAACTTTTAGCTTTAGGGAAAACAATTTCAACAATTAAGAGATACAAGCACTATTAGAAGACCAGCCTTTTTAGGGAAACGCGAATATTCCCATTAAACAACGGTAGATTTTTTTTCCAATCAAGCTCTTAAGTTCCAAGACTTCAAGGTTTGCGGAGAGCAAGTTTCTACAAAATCGGCTAGGTAGAAATTTCTGTGCAGTTGATTGCTGAATTTTGGCTTCAAAATATTATGTTTGTGTTGCCTCAGCTGTTGCAAAAATACTAATGTAATGCTAAGATCGCACATATTATTTTATGACAGCTTGATACCACCTTAAACGCTGCTAAAATCGGAAAAGATCGGAAACACCCAGTGAAATCTACAAGCAAATGAAGAGCAGTGTGTTTATAGTGCGTAGCTTGTAAATCTGAAGATATTCAAGTTTATTCGACTTGTGAAAAAACTACCCAACGGATTTGTTGTCCGTTATTATCTAAGTACGATAAAATCCAGCCTATACAAATGACCTCACCTAGTTTCAGGTGTGTAGCGTCGACGAAGAGCCAACGAATTTGGCTCGTAAAGTAAAATAAGTTCAGATTAATTTATTCTTTAAGTATGTGCCTTTGGAAGACAGGGAGCCATTTTACTTTGACTGCGCCATTTGAGAGGGTGAAGAACTGGTACTGTTCAGTTTGTCAATATAAGCACTTACACTTAGCACTTAGTTCTCTGCGCCATGAAGCGCATAAGCCTGCAACTCTCGTTCTCCAACTAGCCCTGTCTTGTCTTGTGCCGTGCCCCTGACTTCGGCCCAGCTGGACCACCCCTCCTGTCTGTGCTTCTTGTCCATTGTCCTTCTTCGTGTGATCTTTGGTTGTCTGGTTTGGTTAGTACTGAACACTCGAAATCATCGCACATGATCTTATCAGCTTGTCAGGGATTCCATAGGCCTTTATTTTTCTCCACAGCCCTTCACGGTGAGTTGAATCAAAGGCTTTGTCGAAGTCGATAAAATGTGTGTATAATGTGGCCTGCCACTCATTGACCTGTTCCATGATGTTGCGAAGGATGAATATTTGTTCGACTGTGCTCTTACTCTTAAGAAAACCAGCTTTTCCTTTCGAAGGGCACTGTCTACTCCGGATCAGCTTTGGGCCCTCTGCATAATGACTCTCCCCATTCCTTTGCTGTCTACAGGTAACAGTGTCACGCCACACCAGTTTTTACACATCTCCAGGTCTCCTTTTCTTTTAGGTAATTTGACTATCAGGCATGATCAGGCGCCTTTTTTCCATTTGTCAGGTACCCTCTCCTCATGCCATATCCGTTGAACAGTCTTGTCAGTTCTTTTACTGCCACATCACTGTCTGCTTTGTACAGTAGTTCTGCTGGGATCTCATCGATTCCTGGTGCCTTTACACTCTTTGTCTTCTTCAGTGCTCGTCTCATCTCTTCTTCTCTTATTTTGGTTGTGTCCATCTCTCTACTTTCGTCGCACAGTTTCAGTGTTATTTCTAATCGCTTAAATATTGAGAAGGAATATATAAAATAACCATGTACGTGAACTGCGGATGAAAAAGAAATGATGATGTCACCCCCCATCTCCTCAGTTATTAAACTGAAGCAGTTGATAAGAACAACGTGAAAAAAACCAGCTGGATGCTTTTTTTCGGGAGGGGGTTCTTATATCAACTGCTTAAGTTGATATCTTTAACTGCAAGGGTCATCATCATTTCTGCTTACTTTACAAAGATTGCTCTCAATTCAAACCCAGTAAGGGGTGTAGTCACATTTTAAATTTTATTAGTAAAAATCAAATTGTTATTTCATTTCATTATTATTTATTTGACGTTTTAGTGCTTTCACATAAGCCTTTTTAAACTCTAGTATTTAGCACACGCCCCACAATGATCTTATATTATGTCATGTTGCCTTATCTTATTGCCATTTCCATTTAGGTTGTTTTGTCATTGATCCAGCTGAGTTATGTTTTGGTGGGCGATTGCTTCCAAAGGTGTTTTTTTCAAGGCCGCCGGAATTTCTTGATCTCGGTCGTAACGTTCGATTTTTAGACAATTGCAGGAAACTTTAAGTGCTTGCAAAAGAGCAAGGAGTAATAACAGGCCAAGTGCGTTGGTAGTGCGATTGAAAATCCCAGACCAATGACTATTCTAACGTTCTAACCGCACAGCCACTCAAAATGAACACAAAATAAACGAGGGGGGGGGGGGGGGTGGGGGGCTAAACTGATAACAAACCGGCCAACACTGGTTCCACTTCAATCTGTATCCTCTTAAATATGAAACAAGACAAATATATCCACACTTTGAAGTGCTTTTATTGCAACATTCATGATAGTTCATGTCTCAATCTGAAAACTTGATATGTAGAACGACAAGTTCACTTAGCTGATGTCTCTACTTATTATCTGGCCCCAGTTGTTGAAAAGTTGAATGGCGCTATCCATCGGATAAATTATTGTCCAGTGGATGAGTGTTAGGGAAACCAATTGCGTTATCCACAGGATAGAGATTTGTCCGGTGGAAAGCGCTATCCAACTTTTGAACAACTGAGGCCTGGTGTATAAAACCACGACAGTTCTCCCTTCTTTGACATCTGCGTCACTAGTTGCTAACTAGTTTGTTGTGTTACTGTATTTCGTGCTAGGTGCGTTAAGACTTGAGTTGACGGATCATGTCATGCCGGACCCGCTCCTGTGCTAGCTTCACTTTTGGGACTTCATCACCACCTCAGCAAACTCTGAATAGGAAACGAAAAACAAGAAATAAAAACATAATTATAAACAAGAGCGATTTGTCTACTGGTTGTGAATAGCAACTAAAGATATAACACTCACAGCTTTTGTAAGAGAGATATTGCCTACCTGTGTACGCTATTAAAGCGTTTTCGAAAATAATTTCAGGTTTCATTAACGGGGGGCTTATTTCATATCTTTAAACATTCAATCTTAAATAATTTTTGCACAAAACTCAAACACTGTTAGGTTACATCTTACCAACACAGACCGGTCAACTTTGTGTATTTTTTTTAGCCTGCATAAAAACACATCAGAACTGGGGATGAAGTGGGTGGTGTACTGGAATTTAAGAGGGTCTAATTACAAAATTTAATGCCTCAAAGGCGGAAGTGGGGCTTAATAGAGGGGGAGGCTTAATAGAGCTTTTGCGGTATCCGTTTAAAAAATGTTTTCGTCCAAAGCATCATCATAGTGATTATACCAGCATTTTTGTTTGAACACCCATTTTTCTTCTTTTTCTTCCCCTCTCATCTGCACTAGTTCATTTATGTGACCGGAACAAATGTCTTTTTTCAACCTGTTTCATTTATGGATGCTTGCTTGCGCTACAGAATTTGATTGCACGAATTTCCTGTTTTATAACTTTTTGCATTTGCATTACAATCTATTTGAAGGTGGGTGCCAGGCAATTTCGGGCAAAAACTGCAAAATTGCCCAAAATTGTCTCACACCGACGTTCAAATACATCGTCAAATTAGAAAAGTTGACTGTGAAAAGGGGTATTGACTGACTTGAATTCTGTCCACACTTATCTGCATAAATTTGAAAACGGCGTTTTCGTCCCGAAAAAGGATAAAATTTTTTCTGTCCACATTGTTGTCAACAGAGAGCCTCTTGATGCGATGTATCTTAAAGTTACCGTTCTCGCACCATTCTTTAGAAATAACGGCTGCGTTCACGAAATTGCCCCACCATGCACTAGCATCGAACACAATTCAAGGTGTTTGACGACTACGTCGAACTGTTGCATAAAGACTGTAGAACACAACGTTCCAGTCCAAACAAGCAACCAAACTCAATAACAGAGAAAACAACACAAGCATGAATTCGTCCGCCGTTTTGAAGTAATAGTCGGAAGGCGACTGTGACAGAGAACACATGGCCACTGTGACGTCAGTGTTTTCATAAAGGTCCGTTTCCGCCGTCCACACCAAAACACCTAGCCGGCGTTTTCAAATTTATCCACTCTGGAGAGCGTTTTCAAAATGTTCCGTTCGGTCACCGAAAACGCCGTTTTTTGTGTCGGGACGGAAGGTCGAACTGGAGAATTAAAAAGATGTGTTTTTAAATTTATCCGGATTGGTGTGGACAGGATCCTGAATTAAGTCGGGCCAGACGGGAAAAATATTTGGCTTTGGCCATAGGAGACAATTAGGTCCAGTGCTTGGCGTAAAATTCGTTCAGAACTGCAGAAACGCGCGCATGTTTCTTTTGTTTTCTTTTTTTTTTTGCGTAGTTGTAACCCCCTGACAGTACCTTCATAGTTGACTTTGCCATCGGCGTTTTTATCTGCTGCAGCAATCATGTCATCGATTTCCTTTTTGGTATAGCTCCTGCCACCATACGTCTTCAACACCAAACCCAGTTCATCGCCAGTGAGAAATCCATCCCCATTCTGGTCAAATTTTTTGAAGAAGACCCTCAGATCGTCCGTAGTCAATGGTTCGCCCATCTGACTGGCCATCATCTCTTCAAACTCCTTATATTCCACTTTTCCATTCCCTGGACACATGATAGGAATGAAGGTTAAACTGCAGAATACCCTGCTACATCGATGATGTAGGCTCATCGATGACGTAGACAAATCAATGACTTAGACACATCGATGACGTAAATACGTCGATGACGAAGAAACATAGATGACGTAGGTATGGCACTTAAGAAGTTGCTTGAGAGGGATTCCAAAATTCCGAGAGCTCTCAAATTCAGGATTTGACCCATTTTATAGCACTCCTTCCAGAGTTGTTGATGTTTTTTTCCTGTTAGGAATTTTTGTCAAGGGCCCGCGGAACGGGACCTACTTTATCCCAATTCAATAAATAATACGAACAAGGGAAACCCAGAAAACAGTGACAAGGATAATCTTCAGAAACGAGACATTTATTGGTGCCTGTATGTCTCATAAATAATCGGCATCTGCGTGTTTAGAAATGGATGTAAAAATATACTAGGCATATTATAAGCTTATGACGTGACGGAAGCAAAGGGCCACAACCCTGATTTTCTCCTTGAAAATAAGAACCGTTTCAAGGACCTAAATACCCTACCTTTTCAGCAGACACCAAATGTGGACTTAATTCGAAAACTTACTTAGGAAAAGGCTGGTTCTCATAAGCGGTTTTCAACGTGTACGTATTTTTATTTCCAGCTAGATACCATGCCGGAAAAAGTGTCACTCATCATTTTTAGACACCACCCTGAACGGTAACAAGCCCCTATTACAGATACGAAGATCACCCTTGTCTTTTTTGTGTGGGAACGCCCCTCCCCGAGATATTACCATTGCGGTCCACTGCTTTGATCATGTCTTTAAGCTCTTCTTCTGACATCTCGAGCCCAAGTTTCTTCATTGCTTCACCAAGTTCCTCCACTGAGATAAAGCTATCGCCATTCTTATCAAAGAATTTAAAGGCTGCTTCAATTTCTAATAAGCAAAGCAAAAAGCAATTTTCGAATCAGGTTGAATTTAGATAAACATTTAAGGATAATGCGTTGGTGTAAATTGCACGTTAATATAAGTGTTTTTCTAGTGTGCTTATCCTACAGATAAAAAAAACAAAACAAAAACAAAACAACAACAACAATAGTTTGGGAACATTTCGCAGGAGACTGGCGCGCTATTCAAGAAAGGTCGAGAGTTTACTATTTCTTGACTCACGGTTAGGGAACGGTCGGGCGTTATACTTTACTTCCGCTTTTCCGTTTGTTTTGACTATAGACAGGAAATGTTTGCTCCGATGATTCAAAACAAAAAGGAGTAACACGAGAAGAAAAGAAAGGTCCACCCATCATGCTTTGTGAGAATGTTAAGGCTGAGATTACTCTACAGCCAAAAAAAAAAAATTCAACAGCCCAGAACGTTTCCTAAAAAAACATCCTCGTTATATAACAGGAATTAATCTGGAATTTATTGAGTGTATAAATGAAACTTACGCAATTGTTTAACATATAATTAATTGAGAGCCCAGAGGTACGCTCGTTTTTTATCTACTCTTAAAAAATGTCTGTCAAAATCGTTTTACCCAAAAAAAGAAGTCCACCAGAAAATTTTTCACCCAAAAAAGGTCCCATATGGCCAATTTCGAACCCAAACAAGGGCTTCTCACCTCCCTGGACACTAATATACATTTAGTTACAACTTCATTACCAGTTAATCTTTATTTATCACCAGAGCGCCACATGCATATACACTTTTTCGAGTTCTATATAATAACTAAAGTAAATTTAAAAGGTAATAGTTTGGTTCGAGTAAAATGTACAGTCAGTTAATATAGTGGGCCTTGAAAACTAAAACACACGCCGTAACAATTTTCTTCTATACTCCTTTCTCTATTCAGGTTTCCCAGTCATCTGTATAATAGTATACCATTTCCCGGCTAAGCTTCAACTAAACATTTAGACTTTAAAAATAGGGTTTACGAACTTTTGTTTTGTCTCACGTCAGTCTAAAAACTAACCATCAGAACAACTGTAGTTAACCGCTTTGGTGTGACAGGGCCGTAGCCAATGTTTGTGTCGTATTTACGAAAAGCCAAAAAAAATTGCTTTGCAAGGGCAATGTATCTATCGCACTCGATCGTCTTCTATTAAAGGTTATAGTACAACACTAGATTTTGGCGTGTTCCCGTTGGTCGAAATCGATCACGTGACGCGACAGTGTCTCTCCTCAGCGGGTGCCTATCAGCACATAGTGGCCGTTTTTGCCAATTTCGCTCAAAATTCAGCGTTAAAAGCAATAGAGTCCTTCTGTCTCAGGCACTATGTGTGATAGGTTCCCTCGGAAATTTGATGTTCAAACTTCATATAATATCTGCTGTGAACATCAATTTCCTCGGACAACCAATCAACGGTATCAACGAACGCTTTTCATTCAACTAATTTATTCTTGTTTTTCACGTTGCCATGTTTCTACCAACAGCGTAGCTCCACCACTCTCCATATATATATAAACATAAATAAATAAATAAATAAATACTTTATTAAATTCTCCCTATGGGCTTTTCAGAATTTAATTACATACATCAATATATAAAAATGTTAATGTAAAAGGTATATATATAAAACAGCGGGAAGAAAAATTACTTGTCCTTTAAGGCTAGTTTGAAACTAGCCAAAGAATCGATACATATAATACTTTCAGGTAGATTGTTCCACAGTGAAACTGCTCTATACAGGAAGCTGCGCTGAAACGAAGTGCAACCCACAATTCCTTGATTCGCTCTGACGAAGGGCTAACGCTCGAAACGTCAGCTAATTTCAATCTCTTTACGGTGGCTAATTTACCTTATCAACTCATTTGATAAATCCAAAATTTTGTGTTTCACGTCTCCACCGACGCAGCACCACAGTTTCTTTAGAAAGTAACCCACTTGCTTATCACCCGATAGTACCTTCGACAGAAGAACCGGCTATTGTTTAACTACACGACGACTATAATTCACGATCCAATCAGATTCGCGTATTCGTAATAGACCAACGATGAATGTTTACTTAGTGCTTATAGTTCATTAATGTTGTAGCGGTCATGAGGAAAAAGTTGTTTTCTTATCATTTATTACTCTTACCTTCACGTTGCGCTGCTGTAAGTCGGCTAGCCTGTTGAAAATAAGGGAAACAAGGGCACATTAAGATGTTTGCTGGCAAAATCTATTTTCTTGAATCTGCATTCATAATTACGATTCCATTTCAATTAAGAATGAAAAATCAATTTTCCAACTCTGTCAGTGAGTGGTCAATCCCAGACCTTTTTCGATTCAACTGGAGGGGATCGGCATATCTCATCCAAATTTCCTACGATAAGCTTTGCACCTAAAAAAGATGTCTTTGAATCCTTTTCGAATCAAACCACCACCTTAAAGTTTGTTTGGGTAAGATTGGGAAATTCGGATTGAAAAACAATAAAATAATATTGCCTTACAAACGCTACATTCCACTTCAGTTTTAAGAAAGACGTTAAAGCGATTCGGTTCAAAATAGGAAATTAACATGGGAACGTTTCATGCTTTTTCTGTGGAGAGTGTTAGTAGAAACCATTTCTGAGGAGAGCCAAGTTAAAAAATCTCTGAAGGAAACCCGAAATATTGAATACCAAAGCTGTCCCCGTGACATACAACCGAGAGATCTCAAGTGAGATCTCACGTACAATACTGAACTGTTAGACAAGAAAACTGTGTGTCCCTTTGAAACTCCCTTCAATTAGCGTGCGCACCCTTTTTTAAATAAGAACGTCTAGTTTTCTGGCCGAGGCTGAACCGAAATTGAATGCTCTTACTTTTTCAGTTTTTAGCCTGAAACGTTCTTAGTATGTTCTTAATATTTACGTGGTATAGGTAATTACCCTGAATTTTAGCAGCAATATGAACTCGTCATTTTGTAAAATTTCACAAATTTTGACATTTTTTGCCGGTAAAATGACGTCACAAAGTTGGCGCAAAATTTTGCTTTAGTATTATGGGATATCTTACGTCAGTTTCTGAATGACTTGTTACGCAGATCTCAAAACTGAAAAAAGTAATGAAATATGTTTATCCGCTCAAAAGATGGAACGTTTTGAAATTTGAATTTAGTTATTAAAAATAACTTCAGAGGGATTAGGATGGGAATAGGGCCTATATGGGAGATTAACTCTCTTGCTCCTTCATCCTCCCTTGAATGTATTTGTAATTTACGAATTAAGTTCGGCACGGAAGTAGCACGACGTTTGAAACGGGCCTAATTCACCACTACCCGCGAGGGGTTTTACAGGAAAAAGAACATAACATCATTAAGAACCCAAACTGGTGGGTCAAGCACACCAGTTGGCTATTTACAATCGTTACCGAAGAATTGAACTCAGTTCTACCGAGAACAACTCCAGCTGTGCTCAGAGCGGACTATGAACCCAAGATCACCGAATTTCAAGTCCGGCACCCTAACCACTTGGCCATGCATACTGCTTGATGAAGTACGAGAATTAACAAATCAATCAAATTGTTCTAATACTTTATGGAACAGAACGCTCCAATACTGCAATGCTTAACGATAGTACAACACTCCTTCGTTATAATAATAGCCGCTACTATTACTCGTCGAGCCGAAAAGTCACAGAAAAGGCTAACTTTAGTCTCAAGATCCAATAATCAAGAACATTTCACTTCCTTCAGCGCCCTTCAACTTTAACTCTCGGACGTACCAGTCAGTGGGGTATGCCAGCCCTTGTACGGTTTTTCTTGAATTTTTTCTAAGGAGATTTTTCACCTGCACCTGCCGTTTTCAGTACTTGTACGCGTATCCTTCAGACACATCAGTTGCTATGGTTGCGAGATATGACGTCATATGTAGCAGGTGGTCAAGCGATTTTTGAATAAAATGCGTGAACAAAGCACAAATGTGCACAAAAGCAGCAAAGAGTGAAATTATCATATTCTACATGTCTAGCATCAAACTTTTTCAATTTTCACTGTATCTTGACAATTTCTAATTTTGGGTAAAATCCAAGATGGTGGCCAAGATGACTGCCATCTTTGATGACGTCACAGGCCCCCAGCAGCGCCGCAACCCATAATTTTTCCGAAATATTATAACACTGTGAACACCAAAGGAGTGGTCCATCACCCCCTTGTACCTCGGAGGGGTGTGAGTTTGCTTGTACGGCCTATGGTTAACCCTTTTATTTCGTCCGTTTTGCTAATCTAGCTCAATATTAATAAGTTGTAGCTTATAAAATTATTAAACCTCATTAATTCAGCTCTTTCAAGTCCCGGATTCTGAATGTCATTGTTGTGACGTTAAGTGAAATTCACACAAAATAAGAAGAGGCCCGTATATGTCGCATTAGTTGTTAGCCTTCATCATATGCCCCGATTGTGCCTGTAATACCAGTTGTCCAAAACTTACTGAAATATCTTTTTAATAGTAACCACCTATACTAGAAAAAATGACATCTTTCCGTTTCGTATATTTCCAAAACAATACAAAAATCACAAATTAGTAGAATGTGACACCGATGTCAACAACACTTTCTAACATTTGTATTAACTTGCAGTTATTGGCCATAGCACTCAATGTACGGCCATAGCTCTCAAAGGGCAGATTAACTCGGGGCCCGGGCAGTTTACTGTACTGCGCGTGCTACCGTGAACGCCAGACAAAATTTTTGGCATTTTTTTGACATGTTTTTGACAAGTTTGATCTTTGATATCCTGCGACTGGCAAATCACAGCGCAGATAACCTGTTGTTGTAAGTCGGAGTAATCAAGCGTGAACTCCAAGAGTTATTTTCAGTCATGGCGACCTACCAAGTGAAGGTGAAGTACGGGGAGGAAAGATTTAGTACTTTCTTGATCAGGGATATCTCGTTTGATAAGCTGGTACAGGAGATAAAGAAAACCTGCTCCCCGCTCGCGCACTTACCTGCTTCAAACATTCGTGTACGGTATCACGACGACGACGGCGATATGATCAACCAAATCTATCGGAAGATCCAAGTGGTTTTGCTTTCGGGGAAATGCTAAGGAGTGCGAAAGAAGTAAAAGATCGGGAGTACAAAAAGATTTTTCTTCAGGCAAGTGAAATCGATTCACCACTACCGAGAAAAATAAGACGAACTGAACTGGAAACGCCGATTTTTTCGGCTTCTGTCGACAACGAGTCGCCTTGTTTACAACCGAAGCATTTATCTTTCACACCAGCACCGGGTACGCATCCCGCCGCAGCGACAGCTCCAAAACATGCCGAAAAAAGTCCTTTAGACTGCCAGTGACAGGAAATGGAAGAAAATCTTCAGGCTTTGAAAGTACAACTTGCTAGTGCCAAGCAAGAGCTGGACAAATTGAACAGTGCATCGCGACATTTTCAGTCTCTCAGTGATATTCGAGCTCGACTCTGTAACAACTGCCACTACTGTGGGCATACGAAAGCTACGTGCTCAAAATCTCCTTGCACGGACATTAGCTTATGTAAAGTGAAGGAAAAGCACCCAGAACACAAAACTAAAATTACCCAACTTCAGCGTGAGATTAGATCTCTGGAAAACAAGGCACAAGAAGAGGAAACTCATCTCAAGAGTTTCACAGCCGCACGTGAGCGCGCGAAATCTTCATTTTTCTGTTATGAGACCTAGACTAAAAGCACAAAACCAAATAAAGTACGGGAACAGGAGTTGGCTGGATAGGGATCTGATAATTTTACAAAGAGCGCTCAAAAAGGTTCCCGAATGGTGCAAAGCTGTAGACTGGAGACGTCCGTTGATTATAGAACAATCGGAGAACTCAAATGTAAACATTTATTTTTAGAAATGAAGCTTATAACGAGCTAAGCATTGTGTTTTTCAGATTCATTTGTTGTTCTTGAAATGAGTTAATATGTACTTTTGTCGTGTTCAGATATACATCGTGTGGGAGTTGTTTGGTTCAAATTTCCGAACTGCTTTACTACAAACTCTTACTTAGAAGTATATCCACAGTGCTTGAAATATGCAAACGAGTTTTCAGCAGTAATGTTGAGCACGCGCTTCCGCTATTGCGATTTTGGTTTCGTTGAAAGCCAGCGCTTGGTGGCGACGTAAAAATGCCTTTATCTGGTTGAAGCAATACTCACAAGTGTTGAAATGCGGTGAGTAAGGTGGCTGAAATAACAGCCTTACACCGCAATCCGCCAACATGGCTCTAAGCACAGGTTCAACCCGATGGCCGTGGTGAAAGCCACAGTTATCCATGACCACGCAGTCTCCGCGCTCAAGGACTGCACTCCCGTCAGCTCGCTCCTCTTGAAGAACTTCATCAAAGACGTTTAGCAGTTCTAATCCATTAGATGGACCGTCTAGTATATTGTAAAAGTCCACGCCGCAAAAAGAATGCGAAAGATTTATTGTAAAATTCGCATTAGATGCATAACGCTGAATTTCAAAAGCAGGTTCTCCAAGTGGCGCGCTCCCATATTTTCTGTTTCCTGTAGTTTTGATTACACTGGACTCATCAAAGAAGTGCAGAGTCGTTGGGTTGATGTTAGCTATTTCAGTGAGAAAATCATCAACTGCTGCTGTTGCTGCAGGGGTTGTGGATTCAAGTGGAATGGTTGAAAGTTTCTTTCTTGTCATTACAAGATCTTTGCGGATGACTTCATTGATCTGAGATACGCTGGGTAGGTTGGCGGGGTGAACAACACCGTCTAGTAGAAGTCTCTGTTGTTAATTTCACTCGAGTAAATGCTCGGTTTCGTTAGTTTCTGTACTTCTATATGCTCCACGACGTTTTCGTCGATTTTTGCCTTAGGAAAGTCAACTCTTAGGCCTCTAAGGGATGTATTTTGTTCGTTGTAGCGGTCTCTCACTTTCTGTACAAAACGTGGACTCGATCGAATTTCACGCACGATTTGGCGGCGACCGAATCCGTCGTGATAAAGGTGTAATACTCGTTCTCTGTACATCGCTAGCAGTGGTCTTCTATTATCAAAGCTTCCACCGTACCTATTCAGTCTCAGTTGAACATCAGCTGGTGTAAGATAAAGTAAAAATATATTTTTATTAGGAAGACAGTTACCGTAAAAACGTACGATCGTGATTACTCAACTCTGACTATTTGAGAAAAGCAAAACTTACAAACATTTGCAACCCGAGCGTGTAGCATTGCAAAACTCCTAAGGACTTCACTTGATCAGTTTTTGTTGAGTTACTTTCGCAAACTGTGAACTTGGAAAAAAGCAAAATCCAAAACTTAAAAAGTGTCGATCGAATGCTATAGTTTTCGATCCACAACATAAAAAAGGACCGCCGCTCAAGATCAATCAGTGGCGCCTAGAGTTCACGCTTGATTACTCTGACTTGCAAGATTATCTACGTTGTGATTGGCCAGTGGCAGGATATCAAACATCAAACTTGTCAAAAAAATGTCAAAAATTTTGTATGGCTTTACGGTAGCGCGTGCAGCACAGTAAAGCAAAGTAGCTACGCTTTGACACCGTAAAAATCGTGTCCACAGCAGATCCACAGCAATCGTAGGTCACTCAATTTTTGAATGGATTAAGTGGTTACTCCTGCAGGGCTAAATCGTAAAAATGAATTCTAAGAAAAAGATAATAATCTCGTGTACACATTGGAGTTTCTAGAATAGCCGAAGCAATACAAAATAAAAGTTTTCCTTCCCAGTCCCTGGCTAATCTCTCAGTGAAGCCGACGAAGCTAGTGCAGCCAGCTTGAGATGATGATCGTTAAATTCTGCAGTCTAGCCTGGCCAAGGACGAAACTATAAATCTGCCAAGGTGCATTCTCGATTTGGTATGCCAGAACCCATTAAGGGGACACTGGCTTGCTAAACTTGGTGTAAAATAGTCTTTTTTCCTGGGGCTTGTCTTGTAAACACTTCGACGCGACTATTAAAACTGACTATTTAACGTATTATTACCCAAAGGGAAGGTAATTTAGGAGGCTGCTTAAGCCTTGCCTGGATTGGACAAAAATAACTCAAGTGTATAACGTATTGCGAACGACCTTCTATATTACTTACCATTTTTGGCAGAAGTTGACTGCAACGAAAATTTGTACTGCTTTCAAGGAGCCAAGAAAGAGATATGCTGCTGGGGTAGAGTCGCACAGCTTATTGAAAATAAGTTATGTTTTAAACATGAGGAGAGGTGGGACGCGATTAGTCAGTAAATTTTGGCTGAAAAAAGCAAACAACAAAACTTGGCATTTGAGGCAAAATAATGTCTTTATAAATAAAATACTTGTAATAGCTAACACTATAGATTTCATCGAGAGACTCAACTTAAAAACACATCAATATAAACGCATTCTGGTGGCACCTAAGTTATTTATGATTGACTGGGTGTGTGCCAGACGTTCTGTGGCACCATTGTTACTTGATGTGAAAAGAGTGCTTGTACTTTGGCGCCGATTGCTGAAGTATACGTTGCTAAGGTTTTCAGAATAAAGTCTTCCCTTTATGTCCAGATAGTCTCTTGGTTTTAGTTCTTCTGGACAATATAATTTTCTTTCTAGCTCTGACGCCCTCAAAATAGCTTACTTTTAAATGAAATGGTTGTTAACACGAATTGGACACACCCATAAACTGTTCACAGTAATACAGGAAATTTGTGCCAAACATTCTAAAGCTGACATGCAGATTGCACTGCGCCAACTCAACAAAATTTGGGCTTAGTCTAACAATAACTGTGACGTAAATTAGTTGCTGCCTCATTATAAGGGTAGACTTCGTAAGCCACACAAGTTCGCTGTGTCGGACCGGTTATATTAATCGTATGCTTTGCTTTTGAAATTATTGAGGATCTGATTCTCGAAGGTTATGTATACGAACACTCCTTTTGGTACTGTCTTAAATGAATTATTTATAGGGTGCGTTCTTTTGGGACTATTCCGAAATAGGAATAGTCAAAATAGGCGGTATTTGTGTTCTCTTGAGAGCTCTTCTGTTTTCAGAATGAACGGAATATCGTTCCGTTCATTCATTCCCAATAGCAGAATGAAAAGAATGAAAGGAATACGGTTTACTAGGAATAGATAAAATACGCGTTTTCCCTAGAAATTTTTGGCGGGAAATCCTGCGCAGCGGCCCACCCCGCGCTGTTCGCGGCTGGCTTCCGGTTAGGCAGACATAGTAATTCTCAGGTCACTTCCGCAATGGGTATTCCGTTTTAAGAAGGAGCGTTCTTTTCGAAATTGAATTTCGTGTATTCTGTTATTCCTAAACCAGCACAAGAATAGCCAGAATAGTCCCAAAAGAATGCACCCATAATATGTAAGATTAGATTTTTTAGTTTCTGGTAGATCTCGTCTTGTGCACGCTACTGAACGTACAAAATACCATCGGCAACAACGTAAGCATTACGGTACTTCCCCATGGTCGTGCACACAGAGAGAAAAAACGTACGTGCACCACCCTTCGAATCCCGAACCCGTTCATGGTCTGGACGGCAGACCAGATGAAATCTTCCCCGTAAATTCCAGATTATCTTTACATAATGCCTGCTGCTACAAACGCCTAAAAAGCACAACTAATCCTCTAAATTGTGACACTAGAGTTAAATGTCCGTAAATGTCCTAGTTTATCGTGTTTCAAGGCACGTCGCTCCCAAAGGTCAAACTGAAGGCTGACTGATTGGCTGAAAAGTATTTTGTACTTTAGAATCTAATCGACGACATGCAATCGTGTCTATCGCCAAAAATTCCAGTGAGTTTTGTTTTTACCTCTAAGTTAATGGGAAAATTATTGGATCAGCGCTCGCACAAAATAAGATTCTGGTAGTCAAAGCTTCCCTCCAAATCCGCCATCAAATTCTTTATCAGAGTCCCCTCCCAGAAACAAACAAACTCGGAAATGATACCCCCTTAGAGAATAAATTGTGGATCAGAAGAATGCCCACAGAACCATACCCAGATATTCAATGGAACGTCCAATTGTTAAACTGCCCACCCCTTTCCCGTATATTTTGTTCAGTTATTTCGCCCGACAGAACGTCATTAGGACTGAATATTACGGGTACAGTGTGTTGCCCAGTTTTCGTACACTTTAGTTTGTAACCGCTATATCTTTTCGTCTGTGAGATGAAAATTTCTGAAATTTCTTTTAAAGATAGCCCATTTACTTACCTTCAATATATAAAACGATTGGCCGCTTGATCGACGTATGTTTGAAATTATGCCATTTTTCCCAAAACTCCTAAGTTGCGCAGTCTTCGTACACCTGGCCCAGTTTTCGTACATCGACAAACAACATTTCTCCACTAAAACGCTCGACGCAAACTGATGTGTCAGCCACCCTGCTGAGTGCTTATCGTGTTTTCTCTTCGATTTGTGAATAACTATTGGCCTAGCTACCAATGTTTGGTGTACAAAGCAAATGGTTATTCGGGGGTGGATGTTGTAATCGATCCTGCAGTGTTGATTTTTAGATCCCTCACTTTTGGGCGGCTTTTCTTACGCTCAATCCACTGTCTCGTACGTCATTTACTGCCTTGGTAAAGGTACTTGACAGGTTTACTATTCTGCGTATTACAGCTATTAAGAAAAGGCCTGTATAAGATTCGACGTTTTCCCTCCGTTTCCGCTTACGCCTTAGAATAGCAAACGCTTTACTTCCTTTTCCGCTTACGCTTGCTTTTCTTAGCTACCTTTGTAAATATTTATTAGAATCGCAACGGAGTGAAAAAAAAATCGGTAAATCCGGTAAACTAACGATATTTTAAGGTGTATGTCAACATTCTATGCATAGACATCTACCTTAGTTAATTATTTGACGGTTTAGATTGTTTGCGTGGGATTAAGTTTATTAAATATGCGTGACCTGTGCATGACCTGGATGTAAAGCGTCGCTGTTATACGACAACAAATACATGTAGTGTATCATACTTTGCAAGGATTGTTGTGTAATCTTTGCTGCACTTGCGACTTATTAGTTTTCGAACAGTAAAGTTTAAAATTCAGTTCTTTAACTTATTTAAAAATAGGTTTTGAGAAAGGCGCAGCTAGGTGTACGAAAACTGGCACAGTAGGTCGAAATGTATGCGAAGATTCTCACCGCTAAAATCCAGGAGCAGTTAAATTTAAGCTGACGTTGAAAGTTCTTCCATTCACTTTCATCTTTTATCTATCATCTGTCCAAACATTATGAAGTTCCTTGCAAAATTACCTACAAAACGGGCTATTTGATCATCTACAATACCTTTACTGTGCCGTGAAAAGTGCAAATATTAGCCGCTAAACTTTTACTCACCTCGAAAGAAATTGTCCGCACTGACCTGCTTCTTCGTCCAAAAGCCCGACAAAACCGGCAATTTATAGCTGAAATGTTCCTTTTATTTTTGGAATTCTTCGGTTGACGAAGATTTAAATGACCGACGAAAATAATCAAATAAAGTTCTTTTTGTACGAAAACTGGGCAACATACTGTACCGTCTGCGCCAAGTACCACATAACTATAGACGCGATAGAACTTCATTAGCGTCGTCCTTATTCAGTCTTTCCTTATTCAAGCCATAATCCTAATTTACCGTACAAAAGTGTCAAAAGGCAAACAAAGAGCAAGGAATACACTTAAAGCTTCTACGGTTAATTGCATTGATTTTAGTTATATCAATTGAATAGAGTGTAGCGTTTTCCTGTTCTAGCGTTTCTCAGAAATTCACATTTGACTCAACTTAGATGCGACGCACAATATGCGGCTCTAGAGCGTATTGAATGTTAGGAATACGTACGTCGATTGAGTAAATTTAGGGTTTAGAAAACAGACAAGCAAGTAATGAAATTATGCTTCCGCGAACTATTGTACTTAACAAATATAAGTCGAATATATATTTAACATATGCGATTTTTGTGGGCTTGAATTGCTAAGTGAGGTACATATATTATGAGTTACTCACAAAACGCTGGCCACCAGTAGCGCTGATAAACTAACTAAACTATATAACCCATGACATACCATACCGCTTACCATTTCTGGACAAAAAATCTTCTTCTGAGTTGACGCAGGACAGCGAGGAAGTTTTCAGTTTGCGGGAGCGAATTGAAGTAAAGGTTGTGGCGCTTGGCCAGAGTCACACATTTAATATAGGATATGTCGTTCAAATGTGAACAACATGTTGCACGCGATTGGTTAGTGTATTTTGGCTTGAGCAAGTCAAACGCCAGGTGCCATTCAAGGCTGTTCTTGTCCACCGAGAATATTTAGTGCCCTTACTGAGGGAATCAGATATTTTTTGACTAGTAGTTGAAACATAGCAACGGATCTCGTATTCCATTGAGTGAAATTTAGTTAATTCGGAGGAACATATATACTTTTTCGTTTTTTAAGAGTACCGTTTAGAACACGGTGGTACGAGGGGTATCAACTCTAACACTTGCTGTTTGAACAGCACTACACAGTGATGAGGGTCGTCCCGAAACTCTGGAACAACCTCCCGATTTTATTATGAAGCTCCACAAAAAAATAAACGATATCTAAAATAATAGTTGGGAAAAGAGACGGAGAGGGAGACAAAAGGGAGCTCCGTCTCTCCTCACTATGAACCCTCTTAATCTTTCGTCCGCTTCCTTAGGGCTCGTTTACACATGCGATTTTTTGTGCAAGTTTTGTCGCACATTTCAGTGCAATTTTTGTCGCGCTCGAGCTCGCGATTAAAATTGCAAGTTAGTGTAAACTAGCGGCGATTTCTGCGCGATCTGTCGCCGCGATAACGCAGAGGTTTCGAACATGTTGGAAACTTGATGCAACTTGCTGGCGATTTGGTGGAAATTGCAGCAAATATTGCACTTGCGACAAAAGTTGCATTGGAGAGTGCGACAAAAATTGCACCAAAAATCGCATGTGTAAACGGGCCTTTACACGCAGCTTGTATTTCCTATGTCCCTTTCCGTCGCTTACTCCTGGAGGTTAGCAGAGGAGACGGCTGAAATTTAGGTCACGTTCCTACTAGAATAGACTGAGGGAAGCTAAAAGAGGACAGCCAATTGCATTGTGTTTACTGACTGTATCAGCAACGGCCAGCAGTTCTAAACGATGCTTTTGCAAAGTATAGGCTTTCAGAAAATATCGTTAATCCGATAGCCGCATTTCTTTACGTATCGGTTCCGTGGTGCGTAAAGACACGTAAATTCAAAGAACGTGCAAAGGCTGTGTAAAGGGCAATAAAGATACGTAAAGCACAAAAATGAAGATGGGTGTAATTAGAGGTTATTATTAGTGAAAATAGAGAACGAAATGAAATCATTCAGTTTACGTCTCCGTTTTCATTCAGGATTTTCCCGCTGTATTTTGTCTGGCATTGCTGTCAATACTTTACGGCTCTTTAACGCTGTTTACGAATCTTTAGGCACTGCTGTTTATACCCTTTACGATTCTTAATCCTTCTTTATGCGCAATTCATTTTTTAATTGACAGGCTGCCTTTGCGGAAGACAGGCAAATATGAAATATAAGGCGATCATCAACGATTTTCCCGTTGTATTTTGAACGGCTTTACTGTGAACACTTAATAACAGTTTACGCCTCTTTTCAGCCCATTAAGCATCTTTAAGCACCGTTATTTACGCACTTTACGATTTTTTACCCTTGATTACTCGCAAACTTTCCAACAACTGACAGATTATTATTTAAAGAAATACAGAGAGAAATGAAATATTTGTGTCTATGACAATAGTGACTTGTCAGAAAAAGTTAAGCGGAAACCCATGTATTGGCCTCTTGATTTTTCAACCTTTCATTTAGTCATGTCATTTTATAAGCAATGACAAAGAATGCTAATCTCATTGTAAGGCAGTTGATGACGGATTATAACAGAAAGCGTCTTAGTGTAAACTTCAATTTATCATTTCTCGTTACTTTTTACCCTCCGGCAAAATTAAAAATAAAATGAAATTACAAAACCGGTTTCTCGGTTAACCTCGTCAAAAGAAAAAAACATGGGTCAAAAAGAAAAAAACGATGAGTCGAAGCTGTTGAAAAAAATCGCGGGAAATTGTTGTCAAAGCGCAGCTCTAAGGGAACTGGAAACGAGATGAGGCAGTGGACTTGATCAGCGGTTTTCCGTGTTAGCGTCTCTTCCTGGCGTCCATTTTAAAATGACACGAAAGTGTGATATTTCTTTAACGTCTTTGGAAGGTATAAACGAGAATTTACTCCATTTGATCTCTGGAATAGTGCTTCTTTGTAAAATGCTAGTGATCTGTGAATGCTGGTGATCCCACAAAGCTTCGAAGAGAGTTTTAAAACCACTCTATTGCGGACACATACAACATCATCATGATTCGTGGATTTAAACTGGCGGGATATTTGAACTTGATCATGAAGCACGCTTCGATGGGGCTTGTTAACCTAAGTTTTCTTCTCCTTTTTAGGATTGGATCTCTCCATTCACGGAAATACAGAAAACAGAGGTAAGCTGTCTTTCTTTTAGTCTCCATGCAGATGATGTGCAGTAACTATAATGTAGGTTTTCAGTATTGTTTGCGAACACGTGCACTCAAAGGGAACCGACATTTGTAAGTTTTTAACTGAGAAAAATATTCGAAGTTACATTTTGTAGTTTAGGTTTTGAAATCGGATTGCCTTCATCAAATGTACTTTGCTCAAGGTTTGACTGTTAGAGAAAGGTTTGCAAAGTCTTTAATAGGGGCCGATTACATGAGCAGGGAATTATATTTTGAAACTACTAAAAGTCACATAGTTTGTGTGGGGGGCCCTGTGAACAGACTTGCCAGAATCTCGGCAAACTAGGGTATATGGCAATACTGAAACATCCCTATTAACATGGAATATTGTGAAGAATAGTTACGTTTGAGTTCAATTAAATGGAATCTCTTCAATGGTTGTCTGTTTGGTCCTTGTGGCTCTAAATGGTGAATTTTTACAATTTGAAGGGTTTTACAAATCATTCTACTGTACATAATAACAGAAGAACAAAGAAGGAACACTGCACTTCAGACCGGCCCAGAAATTCCCATTGCTCAGTTTCTAAACCATAAAGGTCGGCACACACGAGGGGACTAGTCACTGCAACTGGTCCCCTGTAGTGTGTACATGAAGGGAATAGTTGCGGGAACAAGTCCCTTGAAGGGTTTTAATTTAAGGTGCTTTAACTGAAATTTGCCAAAATGTGGAGGCAAAAAATAAAGCGACCTTTAACAGTGAAACTGAATTTACTAGATTAACCACAAAACATTAAAATAAATCAACTGCAAACCGGTTCATACCTCGTGCGGTCTATCAGTGTTTGTCATTTGCAATTTCGATAAAGTTTTTTCTCCAGTGTTCTATATTGCTGTTGCAGAAGCGTAAAAAGACAACTGTTCAATCGAGACTCCCAATACAAAATTCAAACAAGTTTGAATTCGTGGGACTAGTTGCAGGGACCAAATTTTGTTCCCTGCGACTACACTTTTTGACTAAAATGGGTAGTTCACACGAAGGGACTTGGTCCCCAGGACTAGTTGCAGGGACCAGTCGCAGGGACTAGTCCCCTTGTGTGTGCCGACCTTAAAGGCAAGTTCTGTGGTTAAAGATTTTTCTTCGTACCATTCAATTGTACATTTGTCAAAAACTTGAGATGTGAGCTGCTGAATGTTTTGTTTATTTTAAACTCAAGGGTAAGTTTTTCTTTGCAATATTTCATGTTAATAGGGACATGGGTCATTAATATCCAGGGCTATACATTACATTTTGAAACTGCGTACTACTGGCCACAAAGTTTGTGTGGGAAACCTGTGGACTGTTAAACATACCAAAAGTAAAATTGGGCCAAGCAATTATATGGGAAAATCTCAGCCCAGTTTGCCAGGATCCCAGCAATGTGATGCCAGAATCCCAGCTGGAATACCAGGGTGAACGGTCATCTTGGCTTGAACCGGCCTGGCTAACCCTTGGGCCAGTCCAGCTCATGTTGTTGCCCCTAAATATTGGGTCTCAAAGAAAAGAAACGATATTATTGAAAGTACCAGGTGAGCAAGGATCCCTAATTTGCCAAAAAGGTTACCAGTTTGCATGTACTTTTGTGTTTCACCCCTTGTTTGTTTGTCTTCCTGTTGTTGCAGTCTTATCAGGCCTTACTCAAACATTAAACCAGTAACTTTATTATGACTTAATACATCACTTGGAAACAGCATCCCCTGAGGGCTACTCTTTCAAGAGGAAAAAATGATTGTACATGTTGGACACCTTGCTCCATAATGTCAAGTCACACCCTGCAGAGTCACTCCCTCACAACATTTAACATCAATATCTTGTATGACCATAGGTGATCTGCAACTGCTGTTGTGTTATATTATCAAAGGTTACATGGGATCTTACTTTGAAAGTAGACCAGATGATGATTTAAACTAGCATGACAATCTATATCTGGTATTTGACTCTTTTGCTAAGATTTCAAACTAATAATATAACACTGTAAATGAGGTGCAAAGGCCAGAAACAATTTGATGAATAACTCAGTTGGCTACACAAAATATCCTATGGACACTTGCAATTACTGATAATTATTAATAGTCATCAAAAACTATCACCCATTCAGCTATGTTTTGACTTGACCTATAATTTGGGAGCTTTCTTGATTGTTGTTTTAGTTGTTTTGGGATTACTGAATTAAATTCCTAGATGTCGGTGAGCTCACATTAAGCCACCCTTGACAGTTTAAACATTACCATATATTTTTTAACTGATTTCTTGTTACTTGTACATGTTAGTACAGTCATAGACCTTGGGGTGGAGAAACTTTGAAGGAACAAAGTTTTGTTTCATGGTAAACTGGGGGATTCGCTCCCCAGAGAAGTCCTGATACTCAGTTTAGTTTCATGCCATTTAAAACAATTTTTGTGTAGCTAGTACATTCATTCATCAAAATATTCCTGCAGGGCAGGAAAAAAATTGAAATCCACTTGCCCAGGGGGCCAGTAAATTTCAGTTTTCACTTGCCCCCAGTAAAATATTACTTGCCCAGTGGGAACGCAACATGCCTTATCAAGTACAGTAGTTTATGTCCTAGGTATCGTCAATCACTGAATATGGACAGTTGTCTATAATCAGTGATAGACTGTAACAAAATGAGCTTACCGGTACTTATCTAGGTGAAAGATACTGGACAGTGACATCCAATATGGCTATCAGAGGATGAACGCGAACAAAGTATGTTTGGATTTTAAATTAATCCATGCTTTTAACCTCATTGTTTCGCTCATCTTGCAGTCTTAAGTTTTGAATTAGTTTCTGACTAGAGATTGTCAATTATCAAGCTGACACTTTCAGACACTCACAAGACTACTGAGGCTAATTTCATTCGCCCACCGGGACACCAAACTTCTATTTTCACTTGCCCAAGAGCAAAATTTACTTGCCCCGGGCAATCGGACCTGGGTCTTTTCCTACCCTGTCCGGGCCTGTCACTTAATTTACAGCATTAAACTTCTGCTATTTTTGAAAACTTTGTGAGTGGCCATATGGAAAATAACGATAATAACCATATGGAAATTAGCCATGTCAACAATGCCATGGTAGTGAAACTTGCATGGCTCAGTGATCCCAAGAGCTGGCTGGATGGGGCTGCTACAGTGCTACAGTGTATGTTCAGCCATGTCCGATTGGTTGAAATTGGAGAGGCTGAACAAAGTACTGCCACAGGCCCTCCAGGATGGGGTTTGAGTATGGCCCCAATCATTCCAGGCCCACCCCATAGAAACTGGTCATGGTTATGAAAACCAGAAACATTCTCATTTTTAGTGTTATGGCCTTACAGCTTTATCAGTGCAGCCTTATGATAACCACATATAGAGTGTAACATTGATTTATTTAAGCAATTCTATTTCAGTTTCTCTTAAAGCTGTGTCTACTTTAAACGACCAAAACCCATATAAACCTCTATAATTCACACATTAATGTAATTCACATACCAGTTTGACTTATTAAAGTCTCCACAGTTACTGCACATTTTAATTGTAACCTGGGTCAGTGTCTATAGGAATGATTTGTACTGTAATAGGCAATAGTTAATTTAATACTGTCCTTTCATTCATTCCAACAGATCAGACACATGTATACATAATCTGCAGTGGATACACAAGTTCAATCCCCATCAAGACAGGCTTAAAGAAGACCTAATATCACAGATCAGAAACACTCCCAGTTATCATAATCACTGTACATCTGGATAAGTCAGCTATAAACAAAAAATAAATAGGGCTTTGCTGCAAAGAATCCTTCAAGGCCAGTGTTAAACTAAATGGCAAAACTTTTCATTGGTTTCATTACTAGATGAAATGAAAGGCAATTTGGGAATCAAAAGTTTGCTTTGAAACAATGTCCTTTCTACAGAGTCCAATGTTTTGCTTTTGGGTGAACTACAAGAGGAAAAAGAGGAAAAAAGAGGAATCTGCCCTGGATTAACATTGTAGCAATGCCTAGAAGCAGCAAATGAACTTAAGTGCTTATTCACTCGTTATTCATTAGCATCCAAACAAAACAGCTTGTACAGTAGAACTGTAGGCGCACGTACTGGTTAGTCATCAGATGCTCTGAAAGAGCATGTGTTCTAGTAGCGGTTTTACTAAGTGATTCTTTTTGCCAAGGTCAAACATTTTAACATTCATACCATCCAGGGCAGAATTATCTTTTCTGTGTCTCTCAGTTCAGCGAAATGTGTAGGAAAAGAGAACAGTCCCAATGAAGATGTGTTTGAACTTTAATTTGAATAAAAGATGTGAAATTGTCATTGGTTGCTTTCTAGTAGTTTCTCCCTGTATAATAAAACTTCATTGTGAAACCAGCTTTCATGGCAGGACGTATCATAATAAGTAATGACAAGATTCTAGAAATGACTTTAATTGCTCACAAGTCATGAATATTTTTCATTACGGGTGCGTAAATTTAAGATTTCATGCTGTGTTGGTTTCTAAAGATGCTGTGATGCTGCTTGGGTGGGTCCGGGAAGGTATCTTTTCACATTGATGACAGCTTCAGTTAAAAACACATTTGATCTTTGTTTATTATAAATCTGTAGCACGCTCAACATGGGCACCAGGCAGGAAAATGTAAGCAAAATACAAGAAATGTCATTTTCTCCGATTGTCATTTTCTCCGATTGTTTCAGGGCCCTCAAAATGGATATAATTTAAATACGATAACACAGGTTGATCTGTTCGGATTCTGTAGCTAAAACGTGTTTTTTTTAACTCGCAGAACGTTATACGAAACAAATCTTATCGGCCAAATTACCGAGCTGCTATTTGCTCTTGAAAAATGCTACCTGACTTATTTTCGAATTATATACGACATATTTTATTTGCCCCTCCAAAAACAAAAGCAATTAATTTTCCTATGTTTTAAAGGTTAGGGTTTGAGATGACTGCAGGCAAACATTTTCCCACGATTGAACCCGAATTTCTGAGGCGGTTATTATCTTCCGAACCGGTATCCTAGAGAAATAACTGGTTGGATGCCCCTACCTGACTCAAGCTCCGGCATGTGTTTTGTGCACATCTTTTGAGAGATCAAGGCCGAACACAGAATAAAATTATTTAGGATGTTTCTTTTCTTTGATCGGGGTCAGGTGTAAACACCTGTAAGTCGTGTAAACTTGAAGCAAGAGTGGACTTACTTTCGACATTTCTATGCATATATTTTCGTCAAGACAAGCTGAAGCAAATAAACGGGTCCATTTTTTGCACGCGCTGCTTCTCTTAGACAAAAGGTTGACATTTTTCATAATTTTGGAACTGGAATGAAATCAGTATTTTTCAGTTAGCCTTGTCGAGACCAAAATAGCAATCCATCTATTGTCATTTTGACCCTAGTGATAAATCAGTAGCATTAAAAGTTTAGCGTTTCGATTCATTGAGTTGCCTAATTAAAGTATATTTTTCGGATGCAACGTGTCTGCCTGGGGGAGACTCCCCTATTAAAAAGAAAAAGGTATCCTTAAGAGGGTCTTTTGTGGGCAAAGTTATGTCTCCAGTAGTATTTTTCCCGGATTCTATCTTAAAAAGGGCGAAAATAATTCTGGCTATTTCAGATTGTTAGCGCCTCAGTGATTACCTAATAAGAAAAGTGTTCACAGAGAAAAGCCGAGTTCTAGGAGGTATCTCTGTATTATCTTTGGCAGACAGCTAGGCGACAGCATTTAATATTTTTTACTACTTAAACTTTAAAAATAGCCGGCCCTGTTCTAAACCAATTTCAGAGTGGCCAACCCTGATATTTCAACTTTGCTTACAGTAAACAGGGTAAAGAAGGCATATAGCACAGAGAAGAATAACTTTTATCTCCTTAAAATGACCCGCCTATGAACAGATTTGGGAGGTACAGTCATAGTCTTAAGCCGCAGTTTCAATCAGACCTTGTTTAAATAACCGGCCCATAAAGGTTAAGATACCTACATCGTCAGATTAATTCATGAGCGACAGAGCCGAGTAGAGTATTTGGAGATCCTGTCGTGCACCGTTGATGTGCACAGTTTGACTGATGTGCACCGTTTAACTGATTAAAATCTCGCGTCATTGATTTCTCAGTACTTAGAAGAGAATTTTTCCAAGATAATACAGCCAATATTCTTAGCTAGAGGGTTAAATTACAATTTACAATTAACCACGCTCAGCCAAGGAGACATCTCCTGAAATTAAAACAAAGTTAGATGTAAGCTCCAAATATATTATGTAATATTCCAATATTATTTGCAGTTTCTTGAATAATTTCTCGAGGCTCCCGATTCCCGGCAATACCTTCAGATTCCCGAATAAAGTTTGCCGTTCTCACGAAACAGATATTCTTAGACTTGGCACCCCCCGTACGGTGATGGTGTGTTCTCAAATGACATACAACCAATATTTTTGCACGTAATTTAAAGGATCTTAAGTGTTTAAGTATGGTGATAAAGTTAAAAGTAATATTTAATACTTTTCGAAGTGAATGCCAACAATATTGACAAAAAACATTGGCTCTACTTCTTGCTTTTTGTCTTTACTTCTCGTGCCCCCTTCAGATTGATGAACAGGCGAATTTCGAATTAGTGAAGGCTGGTTTTCACCATCGACGGAGTTGTAATCGGAAGCGTAGGGCGTTACGATCTAGTCTAAATCAAACAACGGAGTCGTAAGCAGAGTTTCCTGTTGCACCCACGCTTCCGTCGCTTACGATCTAGTGAAAACCAGATTGTCGGAGTCGTAAGCAGAAACGGAAGAACTAAACCAATCACAAAGCGTGGAGACGAGCGTTGTGGTTGGTTTATTCTTCCACTTCTGCTTCCGACTCCGACAAACTGGTTTTCGCTAGATCGTAAGCGACGGGATCGTAAGCGGAGTCGGAAGTAAATGGAAACGTTCTGATTCTTCGGACTCCGATTACGTCGAGCTTATGACTCTGCTTACGACTCCCATTTTTGATTTTCACTAGGTCATAAGCGCTCTTACGACTCCGCTTACGACTCCGACTACGACTCTGTCGCTAGTAAAAACCAGCCTTAAAACAATATGGCGGACACAGTAACTTTTGAGTGCTGTATTGGATTAATTCCATTATCCAAATGAAGTTGAACCTACAGGAGGTGGTCGGTTACGATATTTCTGAGCCACAAATTGCTTTGAACTTTCCAACATCGCACAGCCAGAGAATTTCCCGAGGATGACTGCCCAACAGATTAAATCACCTAATAAGATACAAAACTTCCGTTACCCGAGCTTCTGCTGTAGCGACTAGTGGCACAGGGTCCAGAGAAGGGAAGTTCGAGCAGAACGTTTAGTTTTCCTTGCGAAAGACAACCGACATAATTTGCTGCAAACCTGCGTTACTCGCGTTACCTATATTTTTACCGCAGGTCAAATTACTGTGGGCTCTTAGGATCACTGAGATCGACTCACACTAAATAATTGAACGGCTTTCTTCTCTTTCCATACGCTGTATATCTCGATCTTGCTTAGTACGCCATATCGTCCGCCATATCGAAAATTGCTATTAACCGCAGACCATTCTTCTGCGGTCGCCTAACACGTTGCCCGAAGAACAACAGCTTTTCTTCGGAAAGCGAAGCTTTCCGAACGAGTGTAAGTCGATCTCAGTGATCCTAAGAGCCCACAGTAATTTGACCTGCGGTAAAAATATAGGTAACGCGAGTAACGCAAGTTTGCAGCAAATTATGTCGGTTGTCTTTCGCAAGGAAAACTAAACGTTTTGCTCGAACTTCGCTCCTCTGGACCCTGTGCTAGTGGCGCCAAATAATCTATGTAAGGCATTTAGGAGCATTATGTGTACTAGAAAAGCTCCTTAGTTTCAATTTCTACAAAAGTAGAAACCCAAAAACTCAAAAATCCCTATCTCATGCGATTTACCAGTTGTTTTTAACTGGTTTGTTTTTACTGTGGAATCTGCTTATTGCAGCATCGGCTTAGAACTTTTGCTTTTCTTTCTTCTTTTTCCTTTAAAGTTTCAGCAGATAATTTACTATGTGATCTACAACTGTAATTGCTCTTCAATTGCTAATCCCGGATCCACGGCTTAATATTGGTAAATGGAATTAGATTTTTAAATTTCAAATGAGTCAAAAGTGATTTGCATTCAATTGCAATTTTAACCATACAGTTCTAGACTCATTGCAAAGGCAACGCTAAGAACGGTATGTAGTAGAAAGCTGTCTTGGAGCGTTTTATGGTAAAATGGTGAAGTGTACGACCTGTGAACACCTAAATTAGAAAATCATCATAACGCGCGTGCAGCTAGTGCCAGCCTCCAACCACGTGTAAGAAAGAAAAATCTCTAATAAGCTCGGAAAAAAATGGTAGGTTGCGAACACTGCCTCGTTCCCAGGCACCGGCATAGCGCCGGCAAACAGGGAGCGCGAGGAGTCGTGGGAAAGATGCAAAACGCGAAGCACCGGCTGCAGTGCACCTATCCCACAACGCCACGTACACTGCCATATGATAAGGAGGGACGCCTGGGGACGAGGCAGTTGCGAATCAGAGATGATTATTATCTGACGTAAGCAATTACGAAATAGAAAGGCCATTGAAGGAAATACACGTGTTTGTTCAAGTTTTTTCCTGTGGTTTTCTTTAAATTCGATTAAAACTGGCTGTGGCTTGTTACTTCTTTGAAATCCACTTCGTATCGCCCCTTGCTGGTCACGAACCAATTCATCTGTGATCAACTACTCGCATACCGTAAACAGAATCCCGATTTTAAGCCCCCCATGCCCCCCTCCCCACCCCGTTTATAGGCCCATCCACACTCAAACAAAAAATATTCCGGCTATACCGTGACTTTTAAGAGCCTAATTAAAGAACAGTAATAGTAAACGGAAAACGGTTTTTGATACTGCTAGATGTTTTTGGTTAGTCTCAGCTTATTTCTTGTTAGCTCATTCCGAAACGTTTTTTAATACCGTTTATAAGCCCTCCCCCCCCCCCCCCCCATTCATATAAGCCCACCCAAAACCCCTTACGAATTTGTATAAGCCCACAGCTTATAATCGGGATTTAACGGTATGAATTTAGCACGTTTTTAACCACTTATGAAATAAAGACTTATTATTATTATTAAGGCTTAGAGGGTGGCGAATGGTAAATGCGAGACTTTGCGAGACGGCGAGCTGGTCATTTTTTTGTGCGAGCCCGAGACTTTTTCAATTTTTAAAGTGCGAGACCGGGCTTTTTGAGCCCGAGACTTTTGAGGACTTAAAAAGTTCGAGCCCGAGATTTTCGGGGCCGATTTTTTTCTTTAAGGCAAGCGCGAAAGTCTATAGCCGTTTTTTTTTTCTCAAAAAGTTGCACTGTTAGATACTACGTTCTTGTGTTCTTCGCTTCAGAATTGCCAAAAAAAAAGTTGATCAATGGTCTACTAGTTCTTTTCTACGAGAGAGGTGACAAAACCAAAGTCGAAAAAAGTGGCACTGCGACGTGAATTAGCGCCATGCACGTCCTAAAGCTCTCAGATACATTTTACGTATTCGTGAACAAATTTAGACTGAAGTATAAACAAACGTACCAGCATAACTGACTTTGCCATCAGAATCCATGTCCGCCTCGGTGATCATGTCATCAATTTCTTGTTTGGAGTAGGTTTTCCCGCCAAACGTCTTCATCACCAAACGCCAAACGTTTTCATCATTTTCCTCGAAATATATGAACCGTTTTATGAGCCTAGCTAGGAAGCCTAATTTTCAGTAGACATCAAATATATAAGAACCTTTTCCACCTATTTTAGGCTAACTTGGGAAAATGCTGGTTCTTATATGCGGGTCTTTACTGTATACACATTTTTATTTCCCGCTAGATTCCCTAAAGGTTACCGGGGAAACCCTCACTGTTCATTTTAGACACCCTACATGGTACCAAGCCCGAAAAAGGTACGTGGATCACCCTCGTGAATTATATATGAAAGCCCCACCACCTCCCGGAGATATTACCATTACGGTCCACTGCTCTGATCACGTCTTTAAGCTCTTCTCCTGACATTTCTTTCCCAGCTTGCTTCAGTGCTTCACCGAGTTCCTCCACTGAGATATAGCCATCGCCATTTTTATCAAACATTTTAAAGGCCGCTTCTATTTCTAATCAAACAAACAAACAAAATTAAAACAACGTAATGTGTAAATTACAAAGTTTGTTGTCCGAGGTGTACGAATAATAGGTAAAAACAACGATCTTTTTGTAGAGTGTGCTTATTCTGCCGATAAAAAAAAGATATGTTTGGGAACGTTTTACAAGACGAGCAATAATATAGGTAGAAAGTTTCTGTTCCTTTATAGAGTTAAGGAACTGAAATTCTCCCCACTTTAACTATTCAGGCAAGAAACTTTCACTTTGGTTATGCAAAACGAAAGGAAAACACTGTAGTAAGCAAGGAGCCAATAAGAAAATGATCTTTAACCTTTCTTTGACGTACTGCATTCTTTTCGTCCCAAGAAATATAGGAAATCCGGTTTATTTGTTTAATACACCCTCCTAATTTTTTAAATTGCTTTTAAGAACTAAGAACTAACTAAAGGCTAATTTTAAGTATATATTGCTAAAAACATATAGCCAGGCTGAGATTTGGTCACCTCATTGTTTTGTTCGCGTTTAGACTATCACAAGAGCTTCAAATACACGTTATCGAGATCTAAATAATAACAAACTAAAAGTAAGGTATTAGTTTGGTTCGAGTAAAATGTGCAGTCTAATATTACATATTATATAGGGTGGTTTTTTCGATACTCCTTTCTGCAGTCAGGTTTCCCAGTCATGTCTGGAATAATATACTATTTAACTTAAGACTGACCTCGTACGAACGTTTTCAGGGTCAAATCGCAAAAGGGTGGGAATGTTCAGTCCCGGCTACGCCTCAACAACAAAAACTCAGATTTTATTATGAAAGGAGTTCGCTAACTATTGTTACGTCTGACGTCATGTATCTAAAGATTGGCCAGTATAACTGTAGTTAAAGACGTTGGTATAACATGGCAGCCCCCCCCCCCCCGGGGGAGGGGCGCATCTCTGTAAATATTTGGCTGGGGAAGTGCCGCTGGGACTCTGAGACCCTTACCCTATACCATGTTCAGCTGCATTGTACAACCCTATTCTGCACCAAAACTCCCTACCAGGGGGCCCGTTTCTCGAAAGTCCCGGTAACTTTTCGGGCCCGGAGGTATATATTTTAAAATGAAAATCTATAGAATTGTGGTGTAGCTTTTAGCTTGCAAACCACCTCGACCTGTTGCGTCAACTTAGAAGTTTACTTCTTAGCTTTACAAGCCAACAAAATTTGAATCTTTAAGGTAAATTTTATGCTCATAAAATAGCTTTCCGGCCCCGAAAAGTTATCAGAACTTTCGGGAAACGGCCTCAGGAGCCCATGGACTCCCGTCCCTACCCCATCTGAGACTCGCCGAGCGTCAATCCCTCTTCTAGACACCATGCCACTGATAAGTTTCCGTATTAATGATACCCAGTTCTAGACCAAATATCTCAGACGGGATCTCTGATTTATGCCCTATTGCAGACTAAATTGCTTGAGAACCATACCCATGATCCAAACATGTCAGTGAGATCGTCGTGGTCCAAACATGTCAATTAACAAAAGGAACAAAAAGACGGAGCAGCCATGGGGAGCCCTGTCTCCGCGGTTATTGCTAACCTTTACATGGAAGAGTTTGAGGAAAGGACGATAGCAACAGCGACCTATAAACCCAAGATCTGGAAGCGATATGTAGATGACACTTTTACAATCTTTAAAGTAAAGACTATGTAGACGGCTTTTTACAGCATCTAAACAGTCGACAGCCTACTATTCGTTTTACCATGGAAATCGAGGAAGATAACACTATTCCCTTTCTCGACACGTCATTTTCAAGGGATTCAAACGGTCTTCTCACCACCAGTGTTTATACAAAGCCCACACATACTGACCAATACCTAGCCTATGATTCACACCATCTTCAGTCAGCGAAACGTGGAATTTTTAAGTGTCTATACAACCGAGCCAAACACCTCACAACAAAACCATCAGCTATCTCTGAAGAAAAGAAACATTTATCATGGTACTTGTTTCAAACGGATATCCTTCTTCATTTGTTCGAAAGTTCACAAAGACAACAAGACCAACAGCCAACAGCCAACAAAGAAGCTAGGCAGGAATTTAAATCTACTGCGGTTTTACCGAACATAAAAGGTGTATCAGAGGTCCTTCGCCGCTGCGTACAACAACAAGGTGTGCGCACGGTCTTCAAATCAGACACAACTCTTAGGTATCACTTAGTGCGACCAAAAGACGCCCTTGAACCAACTAAACAAGAAGATGTCGTCTATAAGATTCCATGTGAGTGCGGCAAAGTATACATCGGGAAAACAGGGAGAGCGATACAAGAAAGGATAAAAGAACACGACAGAGATATACGGCTTGCTCGTACGCAAACTTCCGCAGTTTTGAAGCACGCTAACGAAACGCGGCATCTTCCTATTTGAGAAGAAGTTAAGTTTATTGATCGTGACCCTCACTAGTACACACGTTGGGTCAAAGAGGCTATCCATATAAGACTTCATCTTAATAACATCAATAGAGATAGTGGAATCGAAATTTCTGAAGCTTGGATACCTACGATCAAAAAGCACGACAGCCGATCAACCACAAAGCAGACCTGTGAGGGAACAACATCTAATAGTCGGAATAATAATGAGAATCGAAATGCACCAATAGCAGCGAACCAACATGCTACAAATAGCGACACGTAAACAATCGACCTTATCGCCTGATGAAACTAGCAGCATTGCAGTCGAAACGTCGCGATCAAAAACTCAAAGCGATTCCATCGTGAGACAAACGAATAAACGTTTATCTTGCCCATGTCAATGAGGTTGCTAAGACTTTTCCTCTGGTATAGGTGCACTTAAAAGGCTGAGGCCATTTATAAGTGAAGACACGGCTATTCTACTATATCGAGCTCTTATCTAACCACACTTCGACTATTGCTGCCCAGTTAGCACCTTGCTATAATCACTTGCCGAGGGTAAATAAAGGACATCTATCCATATCTATCTATCTCAGTAACGAATTAGTCGATAAAGCACAAAAACTACAAAATCGTGCCATTAGGGTTATCATAAAGTCTGATTATCATTTCAGTGCTACTGCCCTTCGCAATAGACTAGGATGGGATGACCTCTCTATCAGAAGGAATAACAATTAAAGATAAATTCATGTTTAAAACTGTAAATAAGCAGATTCCAGACTACCTTCAAGACTTGTTTAAACCCGCATTCAGCACAGACTACGGACTAGAGACAAGGAAAATAAATTTGCTTTGCCCAAGCCCCGTACTGATTTTATAAAACGCTGTTTCTGCTACATTGGGACACTGTTGTGGAATAACATGGAATAACATGGAAATCATTTTTTGTAACTGGCTTTAAACTAACCTTTGGAACGGACGTTTTTACCGTGTTTAAATAAAGTACATGTATGTATGTACCCTTCACAGCAACACATACCCATGTATCTTATATATGGGGTACCCCCTCCCCCCGGCGGGGCCGAACCGATTAAAAAAAAAGTTTTACCTTCCAAGGGGATATCGCATGCGATCGTTTTCTATTTAGCCGATACATAACGATGATTCAGCCAATGAGATTTGCCTATTTGCAATAGACCACTATGAATGCTTACCGCTTATTACTTATAGTTCGTTATCACGAGTAAAAAGTTGTTTTCGCGTCATTCTTACTCCTACCTTCACGTTGCAATGTTATAAGTCGACTAGCCTGTTGAAAGTAAGGGAAACAAGGGCCGGTTAAGATGTCATTATTGTTTGTCATTCATATTTGGAGCACCTAGAGCCGAAAGGTAAAAAATAGGCTGACTTGACCCTCAAAAACCAAATCATCAACAATATTTCATTTTCATTGGTCCTTCTACCTTGATTCGCTTATTTTGCCTGCTTCGCCAATCTCAAAAACACGCTACAGGCTGTAAAATTTTCAATCTTATTAATTCACCTTTTCTGATTGCCATTTTAGTCGCAAAAAATGAATTTCGTATCGAATGGATGAGGTGTTAAATCGTTGAAATAGCTTGTACATGTATGTTATATCAATCCATAGCCTTTTAAAATTTTGTGTGCCTCATTCGCGCCGGTAATTCCAGCTGTCAAAAATTTACTGCAAAAGTAAAGGGATGTCTGCACTGGTATATTCCGGTAATTCAATACTCAAATGTCCGTTAAGAGAAAGTGGCTACGCGTTTACACTTATGATCGCCGTGAAAATTTTATCCGCAGCAATCGAAGGTCAGTCGAAAACTAATAAAGTGACTTCTCCGGCAACTGTGCAGCTAAATCGGGAAAACGTTTTCTAATAAAAAGATAATATCGTCCACACAATCGAGCTTCTAATATAAACGAAGAAAAATGCACAGTGAAAAGGTTTCAATTTCCTAATCCCTAGCTTGCTAATCAGACGACCCGACGAAGCAGCAAGTGCCGCTGCAATGAGATACGGGGTTGTAAAATTCGATGTTCAGTTTTAACCTTGCCAGCTTGCCAAAGAAGATCGATCCGGTTTGACAGCCCATTAGAAGATCGGTTCTGCCTTGCGTATAAATTACTGAGCCCCAAATTCAAAGATAATTCAGGGCCCTGCTAAAGCTTTGCCCAGAATGAATAAGAATTATTCAAATGTTTAACAACGATGTTCTATATTGCTTACCATCTTTGGACGGTGTTTATTTCTTCTGAGTTGAGTTGAAATTGTTCTGCTTCGAAGGACCGACGAAAGAGTTGTGATGGAGTCACGGAATGATTTACACAAGTAATGATTAAACGTGATTGACCTGACCACAGAGCGCGCGCTGCAATTGGTCAATAAGATTTTGGCTGAAGAAAGCGAACAACAACAACAACAACAACAAAAACGGCAAACAATGGCTTTATGGCTTAAGTCTTTCATCAAGAGACTCAGAGCTTAAAAACATATTTATGTATACTAAATAAAACGCATTGTGATGGCGCCTAAATTATTTGTAATTCACAGGGTGTGTGTTGAACTTTTTTGTGACATGGCAAGTTTGCTTGGACTGTGGCGGCCGATCTATCTAAGTGCCCGTAGCTAAGCTTTTGTGAGTACGCTTCTTGGTTTTATTTCTTCTCGACAGTACAATTTTCAATTAAAAATTGGGGCGCAGCCAGGGTAAGACATATTAAAATCGGTAAAAACGTTCTCTGGCTAGAAATGGAAGTAAATAAAATCGAGCTTTCGGCTGTCGGTCTACAGTCTTCTCGAGTCTTCGATGGACAAAAATGGAAGAAAATGAACCTAAAATATACACAAAATAAGGTGAGGCTAAAAAATAAAGGGAACAATGTAATAGTAAAAATGTGTTAATTAAGCCAACTATTTTTTGAAAAGAATAGAGTATTGCTTAGGGAGCGGCTTGGAATTATTGTCCGCATGCTTATAGTAGCAGAAGTGTGCCATGATTCTAATGCTTTTCGTATACGGAAAGAGCCTTTATCAATGACATGCGAGTTATCAAAGTCAAGTTTCGCAATGTTTGAGGCGCAAGTCTTGACATACCTCATTGGTTCTTTCTTTCTTTCTTTCTTTCTTTCTTTCTTTCTTTCTTTCTTTCTTTCTTTCTTTCTTTCTTTCTTTCTTGTTTCAAAACATCGACCAGTTTCACCCACATAGCACTAATCACAATCAGCACAGGACATTTTATATACTACATGCGGTTGATGTTCAATAGAAGGTCGGGATTATGGAGAAGGGAATTCTTGTTCCAACGTCTTGAAGGGTTTATTTAAAAAATAACTTGAATGTCATGTCTGGTGTTATGTGGGTGAAACTGGCCGATGTTTTGAAACAACAAAGGAAGAACATATTTGGAATGCCAAGAATTGCTCCCGCGCACGTAGCATGTTGGATGTTACATCTTTCAGTATGCACTTCAATGTTGAACAGAAGTCAGTATTGCAAACTGTTTTCATTGAACAGTGTAGGAAAAAGAACTGCAGGCTCCTTAGTGCACCAAGATAGAGCGAAAAAAAAAAATCAGTGAGCGGAGCGAGAGGTGCGATGTTTAGGGAGGAGGCGACGCTGTCCTGTTCCCCTCTCCAAGAAAGCTTTAGAGGTTTTCTTAGAAGGTTTGATTAGAGTTCAGTAACTTTTTCTAGCCTGACACATAGGCCATTTCAAGACCTTATCTTCTCTACTGTACACACTCAAAACGAAGGCTATTTTTAACCCCATAGACTTCAGATAAAATTTCCGGGTCCGTTTACGAGAGATGTCCGCTTGAGTCAGGTTTAAAAAGTAAATACTGAATAAATACTGATAGCTAGAATTTTACTAGAGAAATAAATGGGACCTTATTTTGGTGTCCGTTTACGGAGGGTGTCCGTAAGCGAAGGTCGACTTTAATCAAGTATAATGGTGAACACTTCCGTGTACATTATACAATAAAGGTTATTCAACGTTATTTATTTTTGGTGGGAGATAAGGAGGAAGCGGTGAGAGTGAGGGTTCCTGCTCACACTCTCTGAACGCCTGATACAGGCTGCACAAAACGATTCAGATTAGCCTGTGAACAGGCTCCTTAGTGGGCCGGGAAAAAAACGGTGCGCGGAGGGAAAGGACACGAACACGAAGCCCGACTGAATAAGCTAAACACTAAAAGCACAGAAAGTCATTATATACCTACGAGTGCCCTGGTTGTCAAGTACCTTATAGCTAAGGTGCGATAGAACTTCATTAGCCTCTCCCTTATTCAGGCTTTGGTCGTAATCCTAATTTACATCTTGTTTCAGTGCAGAAATATCAAAATAAATAAATAAACAGCAGACAATACACTTCAGCTTTTACGGTGGACTGCATTTTAGTTACATCAATTGAATAGAGTGTAGTGTTTTTCCTGGTCTAGCCTGTCTAACTTCACATTTGACCGCAACTTCATTGCGATGCACAATAAGCAGCTTTATATAATTAGATCGTTGAACATGTTGAAAGGGCGTATTTAAGTCCTAGAATTGAATGATAGAAATAGTCACGTCGATTGCATTAATTCAGGGTTCAAAAAACTGATTGAAAAAGCTTGTAGGAGCGTAATGACCAAACCGGAAAACAAAGCGGTTAAATTTGTCTCTATGAAACTGCCCCCTCGAAAGGCTCTCTTCTTGTTAAAAAAGAAGAGAGAAATCGGAAGGAGGGGCCGGCTTGGAAACGAGCGCGAAGCGCGACCGGGGAAGCTCTGTATATCCAATAGGAGTTATATGCAGCTTTTTGTCTGCAACCTCCAAAATATTAGGACAAGACAAACATATCCACACTTTAAAAGTGCTTTTATTGCAACATTTATGCTAGTGAGTGCATGTCTCAACTATAGCTGATACTGGAAGTTCTCCCTTCTTTGACATCTGCGTCACTAGTTGCTAACCTTCTTTAAAAACTGAAAACGAAATAAGCCCACTCTGAAAATGAAACGAAAACAATAAATAAATAAATAAACAAACAAAACAAACATACAAAACAGAGCGATTTTTCGACTGGTTGTCGGTAGCAACTAGAGTTGTATCACTCGCAGTTCTTGTAAGAGAGATTCCAATCCTAAGGCCCCTCCTGTGTGCACATTTAAAAAGTTTTCGTATCTGTTTTAGTCCATTTGAGCATTTACTTATTCTTTATACCAGCTGTCCTCGCAATGCATTTTTGTTTGAATACGCTCTTTCGTGCGTTGTCTGGGCTAGTTCATCTGTGTAACCAGGACGAACGTCTTTATTCAACGTCCTGTTACATTACTTCTTTTTCCTGTTTCATTAAAAAAATCGTTACTGAACAGTAGCTATAGATTTTACGCACTTACTGTTCACTGAGTGTGAGAGCCTGACGGTAATATATATGGCTCGAGGTCGTGACCTGCCCTCGGTACGTACGCCAAGAGTGAGAGCCAAATATTTTCCCGTCTGGCCCATGGTCACAAAATAATGATCATGAAAATTGGCGTGCAACAGAACTGTACGGAGGAAATACTAGCTTCCTGGGATACAAAAAATCGTAAGGTTCAGGAAGATCTGTCAGTTTTCAGAGTCGTTTTCTCATCAGAGGTGAGCCATGGCGGGCAAATCAAGCTTGAAAAACCTGGGTCAACAGGAGTGGGAGACTGAGCCCGAGTGGAATGTGGAGAGCCTGACGGGAATGTATAATGCCCGACCTAACTTAGTCATCATTCAGTATTTCATCAAGGTCATTAAGGTCCGTTTACACATGCAATTTTTTGTGCAATGTTTGTCGCCCTCTCCAATGCAACTTTTGTCGCAAGTGTAAAGTAGCAGCGATTTTGCTGCGATTCCAGTGCGATATTTGCTGCAATTTCCCCCAAATCGCCGCGAAGTTGCATCAAGTTTCGAACATGTTCGAAACCTCTGCGATATCGCGGCGACAAATCGCACAGAAATCGCCGCTGGTTTACATTTGCAATTTTTATTGCGAGCTCGAGCGCGACAAATTGGACTGAAAAGTGCAACAAGACTTGCACAAAAAATCGCATGTATAAACGGGCCTTTACTGGAAAAACGCGGTATTTCCTTATTTCCGAATAGTTTTCCAGCAAAATTTTGCACTGTATAGCACTCAAATTGGCCTTTATTGGTTAATTTGGCCACTCTCAGAAAGGCTTGCACCGCTCCCATTACCACGTTCAACTCGCTGCAATCAACATCAGTCGCAAGAGAATTTAGAACATGCAAATGCTAGTATACATCTACCCATAAATACATTAGGTCTCATCGTTAAGGGTTGATTTGATACTTTTCATATGACAATGTTTTTCAATCGAGTGTATACTATTACACTGATTGCAAGGGTAGAAAATGATTGCATGTCTATCGATCGTTCTCTGGAACCTAAGTAACTTAACACAATTTGGCCCGTCTAATTTTCAGTACTGTCCTCAGCTTTCACTGTCTACATTCCAGCATCGTTTCGCTTCTATTTGAAAACATTTCGACTTTCCCTTTTCATGTTGGATAACGTCTGCATGTCCAAAGGTTTTTATAAAGAAGCGGCCGCATAACGAAATAACATAAGCGGCCGCATAACATAAAAGTTTTTTTGATTAAGAAAGTAGAGTCATACAAGAGACAGCAGTCTTGTCATCTGTTGTGAACTTTAAGTTCATTCTAAGAGATTTGGTTATTAGGTCTGAGGACACATTTGCAAAACAAACTTTTTCTCTTAAAATTGGCGTAAAATTTGTTCAGAAACGCATGGCAGTACCTTCACAGTTGAGTTTGCCATCGTGGTCCCTGTCTACTGTAGTGAACAGGGCATCAATTTCTTCTTTGGTGAAGGACGCCAGGCTCAAGGCCAATTCATCGCGAGTGATAAATCCATCCCCGTTAAGGTCAAATGGGTTGAACAGAGGCTTCCAATCATTCTTACAAACGACTTCGTCCATTTCATTGGCCATCGTGCCTTCAAACTCCGCATGTTCCACCTTTCCATTCCCTGGTAACATGATAGGAATGAAGATTAATCCTATTCAGACGGAGCTTTTTTCGACCTCCTAGGACCGGAGGGGGCAGGGGAAGCTCCCCCACGTAACTTTAAAACTGCTTACGCTATAGCCACCAAATTTACACAGGACAAGGTACGCGCTAATTCTAACTACTACAGATACTGTGATGTCACTGTGACGTGACATGACGTCATTATGACGTCATTTGTTTATCAATGTTTCATCGAAAGCAATAAATCTACTGAATACTGTACCTGGAGGAGTAAAAATACTTTTGTTGGGTATAAAGGGCATCTATGATATATTTTCTTGATGTATATTTTTGGAAGACAAAATTGTGGAGATAAATTTCATATTAGAGATAAAATGGCCATTTTTTCCCGCCATCTTGGATCCGCCATCTTGGATCTGCCATCTTGAATTTCTTTAAATTCATCTGCTTCATTTAATAAACAAGGAAATGAAGCCAGATGATTATATATAAAAAAAAGTTTATTTAATTAATTAACAATATCATACACGTGAAATTCATGGCGAATAGTGAATTTATAGCGAGAAACCAGTTAAGTCTGCCATCTTGGATTTTCACGTTTTAAATGTCACGTTTTCCTCAAATTAGCACCAATTTCCACTTTTATTGAGTGGTTATTCCTAATTGGTAAATTATTGCTACAATTAATGTAAAAATACAAATTCCATAAGAAAACATTAAAATAGTACCGATTAAAGCGAGAATCGTGATTTGTTAAAAACATGGCTGTTACAAAGCGGTTGCCATGGCAATGTCAAGTTTGTTGGACACAAGACATGCCAAAATGTTTCCAGTTTAATTTTAGGAAAAGTTGCAAAATTTAGTGGTAATAGCGTGAACGGTTACACAATTACACAACTTCAAAGTTGAGGCGGGCCTCAAAAGCCCTCCCCCCCCCTCCCTTCCCCGCTCTACATAGGGTTAAACTCTATAGTATTTATAGGTAAAGTTTCTTTGAGAAGTTTCAGAAACATACGCAACCCGCATCTAGCAAAGGCTAATCGAGGCGGGTGGTAAGGCATTTGCTTTGGAATGTGGAATCTGGCACTTTGATTTTAAATTAAACCTGAATAAAGTAGGTCCCGTTGCTGCCTCTGACAATTATTTTTGACAGGAAAAAGCTATCAACACTTTAGGAAGGAGTGCTATTAAATGTGTCAAATCCTGAATTCGAGAGCCCTCACAATTTTGGAAACTCACTAACGCAATTTCGTACGTGCCATATGCGACGTTTTGACGTTTTGACGTCATCGATGTAGCAGGGTTAATTCTGCCTTACTGCACAGTATGTAATACCAACAGGGAAATCCCTGATAACAGTGACGGGGATGATCGTCAGAAACAAGACAATTATCTGCAAAAATCTAAGAATACTTCAAACACCAACAACAGAAAAAACAGGTTGAGGCGACTACCTTGATGTGCCTGTGTGTCTCATACCTCAGGGGAACTAGAGCCGCATCTAATTAGAAATAACTTTAAAAATATAGGTTCTGTCAGCAATTAACAAGCGTAGGACAACGGCATGATCTGATTCACCGTCGGGGATCAATCCCATAACTTTCACCGGTCAGATGCTTGAACCACTAAGGTACTGGGACCTAGCTGGCCAAGAGACTCCCAGTAGCTCAATGCCACCGGTGTCCAAATGGGTATGGGTTCGACTCACGTCAGGGACTTAGATTTTTTTCCCCACTCGAGCCGTGACACAAGATTTTATTGCAATTCTTTCGCTTTTCGTGAGATTTCACAACTGAATTACCAAACGCAAAATACGCCTTAGTGATCTCTCGAAACAAAAGTAGGATGAAACCAATTCAATATATATTTCGCATAAAAATTTCGGTTATGACTAGATTTTTACCTGGTGCATGCTGTAGTGGATACATTCCCGGAGCAGATTTTGCAGTGATGCAAACAAACGTCACTGCCATAAGGTAAGCTAAAAACACCTTCAGTTGGTCATTCTTCAATCTGAAAGAAATATGTATGACTAGTGTTATCGGTACAAAAAATACACTGCTGTATATTAATCTTAATTAATCATAGGAAAGATGTTTAGAGAAATGATGCCATACCAGGTATTAAGCATTTGAATAAAAAAGGTCATGATTTTAACGGGGATGCCTATTTCACTGTTATCGGACTGCTAAGAAATGTTCGTAAATCTAAGAGGGATTAAATTAACAGATAATAATAGAACGAAGGGAGGGCCTTTGGGTGTTTAGATTAAACCCTCTTACCTTATGGCCTAAGTCAAGAACATAATTGCAATGACGCCAGAGATTCCTTATCTCAATTTTTAAGGGCTAACCTTTCTTCAGTGTAGTTTAACTATTGCTCTATATTTTCTCCTGTTTTTCTCCACGCCTCATGTATTTTACAACGTGCCCCCTAAAACATCCCGCGATACTACACACTAAACCGTCTAAAAATATTTGTCTCAGTCTTAGTTTAGTGAAACCAACTGAGAGAGATCTGAATGAGTTTGTCCATTGGTGCTACTGGTACAAATGGTATAAAAGAAATAGTCAATTTGTTACCATTGGTACAAATGGTAAAAAAAGTAGTCGATCCGATAACCACTGGTAAACTGGCTCTCACTGGTGGAACTTAGAATATTTCATGTTTAAGCCAACTGAAAGAGGGCCGAATCGGTTTCTCCATTGGTACCATTGGTAACACCATACCCGAGGTGGAACTTGTCGTTCGCAAGCTGTCTTCTGTCTATGCATGTGTCAATACATATAGTTTTATTATTTGCATTTTTTTGTTTTAGTAGACGTTGTGCTATCAAACCAAGCTAAATCACTAAAAGGAGAGACTACAGAATGCAGGGCTGCTTTGGTCCACCTTATTTTCATATATATTTTGATATAAAAATGCATTCGTCTTCAAATTCTAGAATCTAAGCAATACAATGCCACCTGTGATCGCATATCCATGTACTAACTGTGTTTTTCTTAGTTTTGAAGGGCGTTTCTGTAAACAGCATCGTTGCACACACAGACTTATTACCATTTCATCAAGGCGTTGATTATTTTTCAGAGCATTTACTATTACTAAGCAAAAACTAAGGTTGAAAATGTTTTTGTGATTTACTTCAAAACAAACATACAGAATTTTTTTGTTCTTGTATATTTTGTTTGCCATACACCACAGTTTAAGACGCTGGTATTCTCTTTTCGAAGCGAAAGCTGGATCGTGCAAAATTTCAATTTTACTGTTTTCGAGGATTTTTGTTGATCGTTGTCATGGAAATATCGATTTTTACAAAATGTAAACCACGCTAAAGTTCAATCCAAAACCAACAAGTATTGCAAATTTCACGTTGATCTGACAAGGAGAAGACTGTCTAAGAGCCGATTCAAAAAGTTAGGTATGGTCCTAAAAAAACTGTATCCAAACACCTTAAGGCCATACACCATTAGATTAATGAATTTCTTTGTAACCACAAATTCGTGTATCACACTCTGCAACATCACGATAGCGTTTAGCCTTTTGATAAATGCCTTTGTCTGGATAGTGCGCCAGTTTACAATGGGCAGAGTAAGGACTAGGTGAAAATAGATCGTAGAAACTACAAATGATACATAGCCACTAACACTTAACATAATAGGAACACTAATTTAGCCGGAAAGCAATCTCTTTCGCTCCTAACGACGAGAAATAAGGCATTCTTGCAGCAGTCAGCTGGACATACCGACACACTGACTTTGGTGAAATATATAGTTCATGACACTCAGCTCAGCTTTCTTAGTTGGCCTTATTCTGTAATATGACAACAGGCTTGCTTGTACAAGTTTTAAGAAAAATGTTTTTGAGTTAAGGATCTTAAATGCGAATACGTCAAGGTATGCACTTTGCCGGACACGACTTAATTGTGTGCAAAGATGAAAGGACAGGCTCAGGCGTATTATTTTGGGACTATCCTGCTATTCCTGTTTCGGTTTAGGAATAACAGAATCCAGAATACTGAATCCCTAAAAGAATGAGATTTTTCCTATTCTGATAAACCAAAACATTCCGACCGCATTCCGTCATTTTATTATCGTGGATTACTGAGGAAAGGGAATAGTGTCCAAACTGTGAAAACACTAACTGTATATTGTCTTCTATTCCGATTAGACCACCAAAACGTGCACTAAGTATCAACATTATTAACCACTGATATTTTGAAAATTTTGATACCCTTAGTTTAGCTTTGACCCTTTACTAATGGGTGTATATACTTCAATCAATTATATTGTGCATGGTCCATGTGCTTCCATGTTCCAATTTATGTTGCGCATGTTCTATATAATGCGTATAGACTGACAACTTTTAACACACTTGGCCGCCCTAGATACATTGTTAGTCACTAAAAAGGGAAACATTTCGCGTGAGGATGTCACTCCCCCACCATACCCCGATCGAGTTAGCCCCCCCCCCCCCCCACTTTAAAAGAGGCCGTGCGGTCCCTGCAATCACAATCTGACACTACAGAATGAAGGGCTACTTTGGTCCACCTCATTTTCATATGTCGGAACTCATTGTAGAACGAGGCATAACACAATGGGGCCAATAGGCACTCTCGTCATTGAACAGGATGCAAATAAGTGACCAAATAGGAATGGGTAGAGAGTAGAAGAGTCATGAAAAGACTGATAGCTATGTAGGCTGATGATAATTTGATATAAAAATGTATTCGTCTTCAAATGCTAGAATCTAAGCAATACAATGCTACCTGTGATCGCATATCCATGTACTAACTGTTTTTCTTAGTTTTGAAGGGCGTTTCTGTAAAGAGCATCGTTGCACACGCAGACTTATTACCAAAGTGATTCTCAAATCAACCTGAACGCGTCGAACTTTCATTGGTCAAATTTAATATTCATTGAAACTCATGAGAGCAGTTACATTTTCCAACGTTATCAGTACATCTGTAGATGTCATGCTTCAGAATTTGCGACCCTTATTGAAGTTTCAGGTCGTGATGGTTGCGGTTTTTTATTTTCGTGTTCTTTAAGACAAGATCAGTGAAGCCAAGCATTTGTTGCACGAACTAAGAACAGAATATAACTTCGATGGATGTAGAAAAAAAATTATTGCCTATAGAAACAATACTAATTAAAGGATGTTTAAAGTGACTGTGTAGGAAGATAAGCTAATGTGAGTGTGTATTTTTAAATACGGTGGCAAAGAGGAACTGTTGTGCAGAATACTGTTACAAGTAATATTTCATTCGTAAATAACTCTTGCTGAGAAGGAAATGGTGGTGGAATATTTTGCTTGGTTTTCCCAACTTTTATCCACCAATGAAAAAATGATGTTACTGCCTGAAAATGATACTGTTATGGCTTCCTAAATTTGCATTGATTTCACGCTCTCCGCACTCCGGTAGAAAGGGAATTCTATGCATTTTACGGGCTAATCCAAAATTACTATGACATTTTTGCCGAATTAACTCAGTTTAATTTACGTTTATCTAACTCACCTTCAGTTCTTCTATTCAGCAACTCAACATATCAATGACTTTGCTACTCTGCCTATTCAATGTATGAAGCAGTTGAAACAAAGCACCAATCAGCTGCCGTTAGCAATTATTTACTTATGAGCGTTGATTGGTAATGACAGTGTTACTAAGAAACCCCTTAACGTGAAAAACTTTCACAATGTTCACGAAAACAAAATTGCACGCAAATTAACTAAAAAGTAATCCAAATGTTATATCTGGTTAGAAGCTCCAGACAGGAAAAGTAATTCTACAAAGTAATGGGTGCTTTCTTATTGTCTCAATTGAGATGGCGTGTTAACCACATTTTATGTGTGTTTCTTTCATTAATCATCGAGAAGTAACAGATGTTTGATCCCACGTGAAAAAGCACATGCTGTCAAAATTAAAACATTTTCATAATGTTGCGCAAACAGTGCACAAATCAATTCTGCTTAATATATTACTGAGTTTCAAAAGTCCTTAACATGCATGCTTCGTGTCGGTGAATGCCGATTCATCCAGAACTCCGCCGCTTCTGGGGCCTAGGCATTTTGCCTGAATGAATGAATGAATGAATGAATGAATGAATGAATGAATGAATGAATGAATGACTGACTGACTGTCTGACTGACTGACTGACTGACTGAATGAATGAATGAATGAATGAATGAATGAATGAATGAATGAATGAATGAACGAGTGAATGAATGAATGGATGGATGGATGGATGAACAAACGAACGAACGAACGAACGAAAGAAAGAACAAAAGAAAGAAAGAACGAAAGAAGGAAGAAAGGAAGGAAAGAACGAAAGAACGAATGAATAAATAAAGCACCTTAGTTCAATATAATTAAAAAATTCTTGCAGAGTGATATCGAATTGTGTTGAAAGACGCGTGAAGTTGCATTGTATGTTAACTTAGAAAATTTAAACTGATCTATCCTTTTTGTAACCACAAAAATTAAAAAGAAGTCCAGACTTCTTTATTCTTTAAGTATGTGGTTTTGGACGACAGGGGGCTGTTCGTTTCGACCCTGAGAATTTTTCTGCATGGGGAGAAGTGAATCAGCACGATCGATGAGTTAACGAATGTTGTAAAGTTGAAAAACATGCATGCCTATGTTCAACTAGCAACTTAAATATCTGATTTTCGTGTTGCAGTATCAAAGAGGGGAGATACGTTGTGAACACAAAATTGGCAAACTCGCTGCCTTGTTTTGCAATTGATTGCTTGTATAAACGTAGACGAATCGGACGTTTTTTTATTTAACGGCTCTTTGATTTTAAGATCTGACTTAAAGTCTGACGTAAAGAGTCTTAAAATTACGTTTCCTTAAACTTGAACAGCGAACCAATTGCCAGCAAAAAAAATGTTAATGCAAAAGTATTTAAAAGCACGAAAAAGTATCGTTAATTACAAAACTAGGCCATCAGTACTTTTTAATATCGCGTCATTTTACTTCAACTGCGCCATCTGAGAGGGTGAAGAAATGATGGTAAAGTTGTTCAACTGTTCAATTTGTCAACATGAGTACTTACACTTAGCACTTGGTTCTCTGCGCCATGACGCGCATAAAGATGCAACTCTCTCTCCAACTAGCCCTGTCTTGTACCGTGCCCCTGACTTCGACCCAGCTGGACCACCCCTCCTGTCGGCGCTCCTTGTCCACTGTCCTTCTCCATGTGATCTTTGGTCGTCCCGCTTTCCTTCTTCCTTCAGGCTGCCACTCCATTACCCCCATGCAGTCATTGTTCTTCTCCTTTCTGAGCACATGAGCAATCCAGTTCCATCTTGTCCTTCGCGAATCTCATCACTGATTTTGTTCACACCTTTTATTTCAGATACTGTCTTGTCAACGTTTCGGACAGGTTGTGGCTACCATATTCATAGGATCTTCCTCAAGCACGTAAACTAGAATCTGTCCAGCTTCTTCTCTTTTGTTTTGTGGTTTCCAGATCCTCATCAAAAAGGCCCCTCGTGCTTTGTTTAGACGATTCTTGATGTCTTCAGTGCCTCCACCATCCTTGGTCACAATTGCGCCTAGGTAGACTAACCCTTCTACGTCTTCCGCCTCCTCATTTCCAATCTTCACTTTGTCTTCTCTTCGTGCATTGGTTCTCATCACTTTATATTTTCCTGCATTCAGCTTCAGCCCCACTCTTCCTGCATTGTCTACCAGTTGGTTGGTACTGTTCTGTATGTGCTCATATGATGCATGTACAAGGGCTATGTCTTCTGCAAAATCAAGATCTTCAAGAGTAGTTGTGGAGTTCCATCTAATGCCGTGTTCTCTGTTCTTCTGTTGGTCTTCGCATCACCGAGTCGATAGTAAGCAAGAACAAGAATCCTGACATAACACATCCTTGTTTGACGCCAGTGGTGATCTTAAACCACCTTGTCTGTTCTCACCTCATCCAGTACTGAATACTCGAAATCATCGCACGTGATCTTCGCCATTCTTATCAGCTTGTTAGGGAATCCACAGTCCTTTATTATTCTCCACATCCCTTCACGGTGTATTGAATCAAAGGCTTTTTCGAAGTCTATAAAATGAGTGTATAATGTGGCCTGCCACTTATTGACCTGTTTCAGGATGTTGCGGAGGATGAATATTTGTTCGACTGTGCTCTTACTCTTATGAAAACCAGCTTGTTCCTTTCGAAGGGCACTGTCTACTCCGTTTTGGATCCTCTGTATAATGACTCTCCCCTTTCCTATGCTGTCTACAGGTAAAGGTGTTACACATCTCTAGGTCTCCTTTTTTTTTAGTTAATTTGACTATCATGCCTTTGTTCCATTTGTCAGGTACCCTCTCATCATGCCATATCCTGTTGAACAGTCTTGTCAGTTCTTTTACTGCCACGTCACTGTCTGCTTTGTACAGTTCTGCTGGGATCTCATCGATTCTTGGTGCCTTTCCACTCTATGTCTTCTTCAGTGCTTGTCTCGCCTCTTCTTCTCTTATTTTGGTCGTGGTTTGGTTGTTATTTCTAATCCCTTAAATATGGATAGCGAATATACGAAATAACCATGTGCGTGAACTGCGGATGAAAAAAGGAATAATAACCCCCCCCTCTCAGTTATTAAACTGAAGCAGTTGATAAAGAACAACGTGAAAAACCTGAATGCTTTTTTTTTTCAGGTTGTTCTTTTATCGACTGCTTAAGTTGATATCTTTGACTGCGAGAGTCATCATCATTTCTTCTCTGAATTCAAACCCAGTAAGGAGTGTAGTCACATTTTAAATTTTATTCGTAAAAATAAAATTTAGACTGCGAGTAGTCTCTAATTTTGGCGATGGCGACTGTGGGGCGGGCAAAAAGACACACGCGCGCGCGCGAAATTTCGAGAAGACGCAACGCGAGGGGAGCGCCAAAAATTGGCGCTCCCCTCGCGAAGCGTCTTCTCGAAATTTCGCGCGCGCTCGTGTGTGCCTTTTCGCCCGCCCCACAATCGCCATCGCCAAAATTAGAGACTACTCGCAGTCTAAATCAAATTGTAATTTCATTTCATTATTATTTATTTGATGTTTTATTGCTTTCACATAAGCCTTTTTAAACCATAGTATTTAGCATACGACCCCACAAGGATCTTATATTATGTTATGTAGCCTGAGAAAACAGCCGACTATTCACGAGCTCGCCACTTGAACCCTCGCAAAACGACGCATGCAGAAAAAACGAGCGCAAAACGAGCGCAGAAATTCCATATTGATCACGTGTCGCTACCCAGATCTTGGTAGTGCTTCTGATTGGTCAAAAGAAAATTCCAACCAATTAGAAGCACCACCAAAATCTGGGTAGAGAAACGTTATCAGTATGGAATTTATGCGCTCGTTACTCAGAAGTCGTTTTGCGAGGGCTCAAGTGGCGACCTGGTGAAACGTTGGCTGTTTTCTCAGGCTATATGTTATGTTATCTTATCGTTTTGCTATTTCCATTAAGCTTGTTTTGTCATTGGTCCAGCTGAGTGATATTTTGGTGGCGACTGCTTCCAAAGGTGTGTTTTTTCCAAGGCCATCGGAATTTCTTGATCTCGGCCGTGACGTTCTAGACAATTGCAGGAAACTTTAAGTGCTTCCTAAAGAGCAAGGAACAATGACAGGTCAAGAGCGTTGGTGGTGCGATTGAAAATCCCAGACCAATGACTATTCTAATGTTTTAACCACACAGCCACTCAAAATGAATACAAAATAAACGCAATGGATCAATGCCTCGTTCTTTTGCCAAATACCAGTTTCGGAGCGTTACCCTAACGGTACATTGCCTGCGCCAAATAAGGGCTTTTCGGTCAGGTAAGGCCTGATACTCAGGTTAGAGGTCAGCTGACTACAGGAGCTCAAAATTTTGATTTTTTCCGAGGTTATTTGTCTTTACTCCATGCATAAATAAGCATATAACTGCATATAAACCAGAATGAAGTCTCATATCTTTAGCAAAGAACGATGATCACATGTACATCACATTAACAAGTAAGTCATATTGCATGTTTTTCTCAAGTTTAAAACTTCAGTACTGTCGAACAATCGTTCTGCTAAACTTTTCAAAGAAACCTCTTTTTCAAAGGCGACGATGGACATACGATTTGCCGCTAAGAAAAACGCCGGTTGCCCAAAAGCACCGCGCGATTTCCCGCCAAGAAAACAAGCATTCTCCATTCGGGTTGTCTTGCGACTCCTCTCCCCTCCCCCAGAGTCTGTACGGGCGTATGCTGACGTCACAACCAAAATTTCTCGGATGGATAGATTACCAAATTTCCTTAGCTATGGTGCTCCGCTGGCGCGCTAGCGCGCGGGCTCCGCTATTAGGGTTGTATGGCGCTCTTCTGTTCAGTTTGAACCCATTGACACAAGACCTTTGTTTTTCGAGATAAGAACCTGTTTTAGTTTTTAGGCTACAAATGTTCAGTTGTATGTTGTGGGGGGGGGGGGGGGATCTAAACTGATGACAAACAGGCCAACACTGGTTGTTAATCCACTAAGTTCTTATATGCGGTGTTTTTCTTTCTGTATCCTCTTAAATAATGAAACAAGACAAACATATCCACACTTTGAAGTGCTTTTATTGCCACATTCATGCTGGTGTATATCTTCTCAACAGTTAAGACTCGGTATATTGAACGACAAGTTCACTTAGCTGATATCTACTTATTATCCGGTGCATAGAACCACGACAGTCCTCCTTTCTTTGACATCTGCGTCACTAGATGCTAAGAAGTTTATTGTATTACTGTATTTTGTGCTAGCTGTATTTTGTGCTAGTTGGCGGATCATTTTACGTCGAACCTGCTCCTGTGACAACTTTACTTTTGGGTCTTCATCACCACCTCAGCAAACTCTGACAAGGAAATGAAAACAAGAAATAAAAACACATAAAACAGAGCGGTGGAGGGGGGAGGGGGGCTCAATAGAGCTTTTGTGGTATCTGTTGAAAACATTTTTCGTCCAAAGCATCTTCATAGTGTTTATACCTGCACTTTTGTTTGAACACCCATTTTTCTTCTTTTTTGCCTGTCATTTGCACTAGTTCATTTATGTAAACGGGACAAACGTCATTTTTCAACCTGTTTCATTAATAGATGCACGCTTGCGCTCTGACAGAATTTGATTGCACGCATTTCCTGTTTCATAACTTGTTGCATTTGCATTACAATGTATTTGAACGTGGGTGCGAGGCAATTTCGGGTAGAAACTGCAAAATTTCCCGAAATTGTCTTACACCGACGTTCAAACACATCGTCATGCAAATTAGAAAAGTTCACTGTGAAAAGGGGTATTGACTGACGCAAAGTCTGTCCACATTTATCCGCATAAATTTAAAAACGGCGTTTCGCTCCGAAAATGGATAAAATGTTTTCTGTCCACATTGTCGTTTTTGTACCGACGTCACCATCCACACTGGAACGCTGCCTCGGCCCCCAAAACACTAAATGCATGACGGAGGACGCAGAAATTCCGTCCGGTCACCGAAAACGCCGTTTTTTGTGTCGGGACAGAAGGCTTAACTGGAGAAAAACGGGAAAAATATTTGGCTTGTGGTCATGGGGGACAATTAGGTCCAGTGCTGTCGTCAGCTTTCATTGTCTTCATTCCAGTATCGCTTCGCCGCCATTTGGAAAACACTGTGCATGATTTTCCCTTCCCATGTTGGATAACGTCTGTCCAAAATTATTATTGTGTGAATGTGCGGCCGTGCAAGTTATGTAATAAAGGTTCTTTTGATTAAGAAAGTAGAGACATACAAGAGAGAACAACGATCTCTGTTGTGGAACTCTAACTTCATTTCATTGCCATGTTTTATAATTTAGGTCCCAAGGACTGAACCAAATTTTGTCGTTAAATTTCTGCCACGAACCTGGTCTAGAATTTGTTCATAAACGTAGGAGTTTTTGGGTAGTTAATTGTAATCCTCGATATTACCTTCATAGCTGATTTTGCCGTCTTTGTCCTTGTCTGCTGCAGCGATCGCGTCATCGATTTCTGTTTTGGTGAAGGTCCTACCACCATACGTCTTCATCACCAAGGCCAGTTCATCGCCAGTGAGAAATCCATCCCCATTCTGGTCAAATTTTTTGAAGAAGGACCTCAGATCTTCGGCAGTCAATGGTTCGCCCATTTGACTGGCCATCATGTCTTCAAACTCCTTATATTCCACTTTTCCATTCCCTGTTAACATGATAGGAATGAAGGTTATACTGCAGAATAGACTGCTACATCTACTGTAGTCGATGACGTCAAAACGTAAACACGTCACGTGTGGCACATAAGAAATTGCGTTAGTGAGATTCCAAAATACTGAGAACTCTTAATTTAGGATTTGACTCACTTTATAGCACTCCTTCCTGAGGTGTTGACCGCTTTCTCCAGTTAAGAATTTTTGTCAAGAGCCGCAACGGGAGCTACTTTATCCAGAGTCAATTTAAAACAAAAAGTACAAGATTACTCCACTGACATTTACTTTTGGAGTAAACGGATTGCTTTTTAAAACCACACCCCAAAGCAAATGCCTTGCTATCCGCCTCGATTAGCCTTTGCTAGATGCGTTTTGCGTATTTTTCTGTAAAATGTTTAAAGAAACTTTACTAAAAAAATTTTATTGTATAGTATGTAATACCAATGGGGAATCCCAGATAACAGTGACAAGGATAATCGTCAGAAACGAGACATTATTTTATTTCTGCCCGTATGTCTCAAAAATCATCGGCATCTGTGTGTTTAGAAATGGATTTAAAAATATAGGCATATTATAAGCTTATGACGTGACGGAAGCAATGGGCCACGCTTTTACTATTTTTTTTTTCGGACCAGCAACAAGCACTTTCTCCTTGAAAATAAGGGGAAAGGGAAAGGTTGATTCTCATAGACGGGTTTTACTGTGTACGTATTTTTATTTCCAGGTAGGTACCACGCCGGAAAAAGTGTCACTCATCATTTTAGACACCACCCTGAACAGTAACAAGCCCCTAATAGATACGAAGATCACCCTTGTCTTTTTTGTGTGGGAGCACCCCTCCCCAATATTTTACCATTGCGGTCCACTGCTTTGATCATGTCTTTAAGCTCTTCTTCTGACATTTCGAGCCCAAGTTTCTTCATTGCTTCACCAAGTTCCTCCACTGAGATAAAGCCATCGTCATTCGTATCAAATAATTTGAAGGCTGCTTCAATTTCTAAAAAAAATAAATGAGATAAAAAACCATTCTCGAATCAGTGTGCTTGTCCTACAGATTAAAAAACAAAATTAGTTTGGGAACATTTTGCGGAAGGCTAGCCCGCTACTTAAAAAGTGGTCGAGAGTTTCCTGTTCCTTGACTCACGGTTAGAGAACGGTCCACTTTATCCTTTACTTCTAGCTGTTTTCCGTTTGCTTTGACTATCATGGGAAATTTTTGCTCAGATGATTTAAAACAAAAGGGAGTAACACGAGAAGGAAAGAAATGTAACATTTGGTTACAGCGTCATTACCAGTTAATCTATGTTTATCACAAGAGCGCCATATGCATATACACGTTATCTAGTTCTATAAAAAATAACTAAGGTAAGTCTTAAAGGTAATAGTTTTTTTCGAGTAAAATGTACAGTCAATTAATATAGTGGGCCTCGAAAACTAAAACACATGTACGGTATTAGCAATTTGTTTCTATACTCCTTTCTCTATTCAGGTTTTCTGGTCATCTGTATAATAGTATACCATTTCCCAGCTAAGCCTCAACTAAACATTTACACTTTAAAAACAGAGTTTACGAACTTTTGTTTTGTCTCACGTCAGTCTTAAGACTAACCATCAGAACAACTGTAGTTAACCGCTTTTGTGTGACAGGGCCGTAGCCAATGTTTGTGTTGTATTCACAATTTACAAAAAGTCAGAGGAAAAAAAATGCTTTTCATTTGTAATATATAGCGCGCGATTGTATATATAGCGCGCGATCGTCTTCTATTAAAGGATACACATCGATAATGCACGAGCCAATCAGATTCGCGTATCAGTCGCAATAGACCAGTGGTGGATGTTTCATCATAAGGAAAAAGTTGTTTTCTGATCATTTATTATTCTTACCTTCACGTTGCGCTGCTGTAAGTCGGCTAGCCTGTTGAAAATAAGGGAAACAGGGGCCCGTTAAGATGTTTGCTGACAGAATCTTTTTTCTTTGTATCAGCGTTCTTAATTACGATTCCATTTCAATTAAGAATTAAAGACCAATTTTCCAACTCTGTCAGTGAGTGGCTCCCAGACCTTTTTCGATTCAACTGGAGGGCATCGGTATATCTCAGCCAAATTTCCTACCATAAACTTTGCACCTTACAAAGGTATCTTTGAGTCCTTTTCGAATCAATCCACCACCTCAAAGTTTGTTTGGGTAAGGTTGGGAAATTCGGATTGAAAAACAATAAATATTGCTTTGCAAACGCTACATTCCACTTTAAAATAAGACATTAACATGGAACGTTCCATGCTTTTTCTGTGGAGAGCCAAGTAAAAAAAATCACAGATTGAAACAAACCCGAAATATTGAATACCGAAGCTGTCCCCGTGACATACAACTGATAGGTGAAATCTTAAGAACAAAACTTAAACTGTCAGACAAGAGAACCATGTGTCCCTTTGAAACTCTTTTCAGTTCGTGTGTAATGCTTTGCGGATACTCTTGGGAGCCTTCTCAAGCCTTGATAACATGGCCAGCACCTACGTCCTACGCACGTGCCAGAGATTAATCAAGTTCTGGGATATGCGATTGCGATGTGGTCTTTTTCATCTGTTCGATTTTCCTATAGAAAACCAGTCTTTCACAGTGGTTCGTTGTACTAACAGCCTTATTTCGAATTTGTTGAACAGCTTTATAAATAGTAATTATGTAAACATCACTCCCCGTAAGGGGCTTTTCTGGGTAAAAGAACCCAAACTGGCGATAGGCACATCAATAGGCTGTAATTATTTACCAGCGTGGCCGAAGAATGGAACTCGGGCCTACCGAGAACAACTCCAGCTGTGCTCAGAGCGGGACATGAACCCCAAGACCTCCGTATTTTCCGTCAAATCTGGCGCCTTAACCACTCGGCCATGCTGCTTGATGTAGTACGAGAATTCAACAAATCGGCTTTTTTCTAATACTTTATATTATGGAACAAAACACTTCAATACTGCAATGCTTAACGGTAGTACAACACTACTGCGTTATAATAATAGCCACCACTATTGCTTTTCATTGATTTTTGGGGAACGTAGAATCGAAAGGTCACAGAAAAGACTAACTTGAGTCTCAATATCCAAGAATCAACAACATTTCACTTCCTTTAGCGCCCTTCTACTTTAACCCTGGGACGTACAAAGGAATGGGAGATGCCAACCCCATAAGGTTTTTCTTAAATTTTTCCAAGAAGATTTTTCACCGGCACCTGCCGTTTTGCAGTATTTGTACACATATCTTCTAGACATATCAGTTGCCATGGTTGTGAGGTATGACGTCATAAGAAGCAGGTGGTCAAGACATTTTTGAATAAAATGTGTGAACAAAGCACGAAATGTTTGCAAAAGCAGCAAAGTGTGAAAACTATCGTATTCTACATATCTAGCGTCAAACTTTTTCAATTTCACTGTATTTTGACGATTTCAAATTTTGGGTAAAATCCCAGGTGGTGGCCAAGATGAATGCCATCTTTGAAGACGTCACAGGCCCCAACCCATAATGCATACATCAGCTTGCAGAGCATATCAAAGGCTTTCCATTCAAGGTAAATTTTTCCGAAATATTATAACACAGCAAACTCCCAAGGAGTAGTCCATCACCCCCCCCCCCCTTGCACCATGGAGGGGTGTGAGTTTGCTTGTACGTCCCATGATTAACTCTTTTATTTTGCCCATTTTGCCAATCTAGCTCAATATTAAGCTATGGATTATAAAATTATTAAATCTCATTAATTCAACTCTTCCAAGTCCCAGATTCTGAATGTCATTTTTGTGATATCAAGTGAAATTCACGCAAAATAAGAAGAAGCCGTATATGTCGCGTTAGTTGTTAGCCTTCATCATGCGTCAATTGCGCCTGTAATTCCAGCTGTCCAAAACTTACTGAAATAGCTTTTTAATAATAACCACCTAGAAAAAAATGACACTTTTCCGTTTCGTATATTTCCAAAACAATGCAAAAATCACAAATTGGTAGACTTTAAAACCGAAGTCAACAACACTCTCTAACATTTCCATTAACTTGCACTTATTGGCCATAGCACCCAAAGTACGGCCATAGCTCTCAAAAAAAACAACAACAACAACAGAAAAAGAAGAAAATAAATTGTAAAAATCTTGTCCACAGCAGATCCACAACGACCAAAGGTCACTCAATTTGTAAATGAATAAAGTGGCTACTCCCGCAGGGCTAAATCGTGAAAATGTATTCTAAGAAAAAGATAAGGTCGTGTACACATTTAAGCTTCTAGAATAGACAAACGGAATACAAAATAAAACTTTTTAATCCCACTCGCTGGCTAATCTCTTGATGAAGATACCAGACAAAGCAGCTTAGTGTAGTAGCTTGAGATGAGGACCGTCAAAATCTTCAGCCTGGCCGCGGGACCAAACTATAAATTTTCCGAGGAGCCTCCTTGATCTGGCGTACCAGAACCCATCTGGGGACCCTGGCTTGTTAAGCTTGGTGCATTTTTTTGGCAGGGACTTGCCTTGTTAACATATCGATGCGACTAAACTGACCATGTCACGACTTATTTTAATACTGACTCTCTAATTTAGGAGGCTGCGTAAGCTTTGCCTGGAATGGACAAAAATAACTGGTAAAAAATTTTGCAAACGATGTTTTATATTACTTACCATTTTTGGAAGGAGTTGACTGCAACGAAAATGTTTTCTGCTTTGAAGGAGCCAAGGAAGAGATATGCTGCTCTGGCAGAGTCGCACAGCTTATTTAAAATATATTATGTTTTAAACATGATGAGAGCGTGGAACGCGATTAGTCCGTAAAGTTTGGCTGAAGAAAGTAAACGAAAAAATCTTGGCATTATATTCGAGGCCAAATTATGTCTTTATAAATAAAATACTTGTAATTGCTAACACTATAGAATTTCATCAAGAGACTTCAACTTAAAACTGAACACAATGTAAACACATTCTGGTGGCAACTAAATTATTTATGATTGACTGGGTGTGTGCCAGACGTGCTGTGGCACCATTGTCACTTGATGTGAACAGAGTGCTTGTACTTTGGCGGCCGATTGATGAAGTATACTTTACTAAGCTTTCAGAATAAAGTCTTTATGTCCGGATAGTCTCTTGATTTTATTTCTTCTGGACAATATAATTTTCAATCTAGCTCTGATGCCCTCAAAATGGCTTACTTCTAAATGAAACGATTCTTAATACGAATTGGACACACCCGTAAACTGTTCACAGTAATACAGGAAATTTGTGCCAAACATTCTAAAGCTGACATGCAGATTGCACTGCGCCAACCAAACAAAATTTGGGCTTAGTCTAACGATAACGGTGACGTAAATTAGTTGCTGCCTTATCACAAGGGTAGACTTTGTAAGCCACCCAAGTTCGCCGTGGCGGTCCGGTTTTATTAATCGTATGCTTTGCTTTTGAAATTATTGAGGATCTCGAAGGTTATGTATACGACCACTCCTTTTGGTACTGTCTTAAATAAATTATTTATAGGGCGGGTTCTTTTGGGACTATTCCGAAATAGGAATCAAAATAGGCGGTATTTGTGTTCTCTTGAGAGCTCTTCCGTTTTCACATTGAACGGAATATCATTCCCTTCATTCTGCTCCCAATAGCAGAATGAAAAGAATGAAAGGAATACGGTTTACTCGGAATAGACAGAATATGCGTTCTTCTGGGAAATTTTTGACGGAAAATCCTACGCGGCCGCCCGCCCCGCGCCGTTCGCGGCTGGCTTCCGGTTAGGCAGACATATAGTAATTCTCAGGTCACTTCCGCCATGGGTATTCCGTTTTAAGAAGGAGCGTTCTTTTCGAAATTGAATTTCGTGTATTCTGTTATTCCTAAACCAGAATAAGAATAGCCAGGATAGTCCCAAAAGAATGCATCCATAATGTGTCAGATTAGATTTTGTAGTTTCTGGTAGATCTCGTCTGTGCACGCTACTGAATATCGTCGGCAACAAGGTGGTCGTGCTCACAGAGAGAAAAACGTACGTGCACCACCCTTCGAATTGCGAACCCGTTCATTATCTGGACGGCAGTTCAGATGAAATCTTCCCTGTAAATTCCAGATTATCTTTACATAGTGCCTGCTGCTTAAAAAGCACGACTAATCCTCTGAATTCTGCCACTAGAGTTAAATGTCCTAGTTTATCGTGCTTCGAGGCACGTCGCTCCCAAAGGTCAAACTGAAGGCTGACTTTGGCTGAAAAGTATTTTGTAAATTAGAATCTAATCGACGACATGCAAGCGTGTCTATCGCCAAAAATTCCAGTGAGTTTTGTTTTTACCTCTAAGTTAATGGGAAAATTACTCGATCAGCGCTCGCACAAAATAAGATTCTGGTAGTCACAGCTTCCCTCCAAATCCGCCATCAAATCTTTACCAGAAACAAACAAACTCGTAAATAATATTCCCGTAGAGAATAAATTGTGGATCAGAAGAATGCCCAGAGAACCATACCCAGGTATTCAACGGAACGTCCAATTAGCTGAGTGCCCACCCCTTTGCCGTTTATTTTGTTCAGTTATTTCGCCCGACAGAACGTCATTAGGACTGAATAATACGGGTACCGTCTGCGCCAAGTACCACATAACTAGACGCGATAGAACTTCATTAGCGTTTTCCTTATTCAGTCTTTGGCCGTAATCCTAATTTACCGTACAGAAGTGTCAAAAGGAAAGCGAAGAGCAAGGAATACACTTAGAGCTTCTACGGTTAATTGCATTTGATTTTAGTTATATCAATTGAATAGAGTGTAGCGTTTTCCTGTTCTAGCGTTTCTCATAAATTCACATTCAGTTTGACTCAACTTAGATGCGACGCACAATAAGCAGATGAAAGGGCGTATATTAGCCCACGAATTGAATATTAGGAATATTTACGTCGATCGAGTAAATTTAAAGTTTAGAAAACAGACAAGCAAGTGATGAAATTATGTTTCCGTGAACCACTGTACTTAACAAATATAAGTCGAATATATATTTAACATATGCGATTTTTGTGGGCTTGAATTGCTAAGTGAAGTACATATATTATGAGCTACTCACAAAACGCTAGTTAACTAAACTATATAACTCATTACATACCACACCGCTTACCATTTTTGGACAAAGAATCTTCTTCTGAGTTGACGCGGGACAGCGAGGAAGTTTTCAGTTTGCGGGAGCGAATTGAAGTACAGGTTGTGGCGCTTGGCCAGAGTCACAAATTTAAATATAGGATGTGTCATTCAAATGTGAATAACATGTTGCACGCGATTGGTTAGTGTATTTTGGCTCGAGCAAGTCAAACGCCAGGTGCCATTCAAGGCTGTCCATGGCTACCGAGAATATTTAGTGCCCTTAAGGGGATCAGATATTTTTTGACTAGTAGTTGAAACATAGCAACGGAAAACAAAATTCGTCAAAATTCTAAGCTCCAGACAACTGAACTCGTATTCCGTTGAGTGAAATTTAGTTAATTCAGAGGAACATATATACTTTTTCGTTTTTTAAGAGTAGCGTTTAGAACACTGTGACGGCTGGTGAACAGGCGAATTTCGAATTAGTAAAGGCTGGTTTTCACTATCGACGGAGTCGGAGACGGAGTTGTAATCGAAAACATAGAGCGTTACGATCTAGTGAAAATCAAACAACGGAGTCGTAAGCAGGGTTTACTGTTGCGCTTACGCTTCCGTCGCTTACGATATAGTGAAAACCAGATTGTCGGAGTCGTTAAAAGCAGAAACGGAAGAACTAAACCAATCACAAAGCGTGGAGACGAGCGCTGTGATTGGTTTATCCTTCAGCTTCTGCTTCCGACTCTGACAAACTGGTTTTCGTTAGATCGTAAGCAACGGGATCGTAAGCGGAGTCGGAAGAAAATGGAAACGTTCTGATTCTTCCGACTCCGATTCCTTTGAGCTTATTTCACTAGGTCATAAGCGCTCTTACGACTCCGCTTACGACTCCGACTCCGACTCCGTCGCTAGTAAAAACCAGCCTTAAAACAATATGGCGGACACAATAACTTGTCAGTGCTGTATTGAATTCCATTACCCCAATGAAGTTGAACCTACAGGAGGTGGTCGGTTACGATAGTTCTGAGCCAAAAATTGCTTTGAACTTTCCAACATCGCACAGCCAGAGAATTTCCCGAGGATGACTGCCCAACAGACTAAATCACCTAATAAGATACAAAACTTCCGTTACCTGAGCTTCTGCTGTAGCGACTAGTGGCGCCAAATAAACCATGTAAGGCATTGAGGAGCATTATGTGTACTAGAAAAGCTCCTTAGTTTCAATTTCTACAGAAGTAGAAACCCAAAAACTCAAAAATTCTCATCTCATGCGATTTACCAGTTATTATTAACTGGTCTGTTTTTGCCGTGGAATCTGCTTATTGCAGCATCGACTTAAAACTTTTGCTTTTCTTTCTTTTTTTTCTTTTAAAGTTTCAGCAGTTAATTTACTAACTATCTGATCTACAACTGTAATTGCTCGTCAATTGCTAATCCCGGATCCGTGGCTTAACATTGGTAAATGGAATTAGATTTTTAAACTTCAAATGGGTCAAAAGAGAATTGCATTCAATTGCAATTTTAACCATACAGTTCTAGACTCATTGCAAAGGCAACGCTAAGAACGGTATGTAGTAGAAAGCTGTCTTGGAGCGTTTTATGGTAAAATTAACAAATTGACGTCAGTTTATTATGCGTCTGTCCTCTTATTGATGATAAATTTCGTCATAACATTGTCAAAGTGTTGTAGATTCACGAGCCACAGGCGAGTGGATCTACAACAAACTTTGACAATGTTATGACGAAATTTATCATCAATAAGAGGACAGACGCATAAAAAACTGACGTCAATTTGTTTTTTACAATAACAAAAAGCCCAAACTGATTTTCAAAGGAAGGAAAGAAATGCTATCTAGAGTCAATGGAAGATGCGATTGCCGCAGAATCTGAATTTCATCGCTGTAATTCGGAGAATCACAGGCTCGTAAATTAAAACTATAGTAAGAATAGGTCAGAAAAACAAGGATAAATTCGAATTGCTCAACTAACCTTTAATCCAGTGAAAACTGTTCACAAAATAATCCGTTAAAACACGGTTCAGCTTAATTTCATCGACAGCACAAATTCCCGCTCACCGCCGATTTTCAGGTCTGAATCCACAATAAACATCCTCATCTTTTCGCTCTAAGGTTGCAATGGTTTCTTCAGTTTTAACCCATAAATTTTAGATGATTTTCTCATTGACGACTACTAGATTTGTGGTGCAATTCTCGCCTCATCAAGAACGCAGCACTAAAAAGTTTGACAAAACTTTTGCTGATTGCGTCAGCTTTACGTGTTTCATCCGTCTGTACTCTTATTGACGATAAATATTAGCCAATCAGCGCGCGAGAATTCGCTCAGTTATTGTAAAATGGTGAAGTGTACGACCTGTGAACACCTAAATTAGAAAATCATCATAACGCGCGCGCAGCTTTTGCCAGCCTCCAACCACGTGTAAGAAAGAAAAATCTCTAATATGCTCGGAAGAAAAAGGTAGGTTGCGAACCCTGCCTCGTTCCAGGCACCGGCATAGCGCCGGCAAACAGGGAGCGCGAGGAGTCGTGGGAAGGATGCAAAACCGAAGCACCGGCTGCAGTGCACCTATCCCACAACTCCATGTACACTGCCATATAATATATAAGGAGAGCTGCCTGGGGAAGAGGCAGTTGCGAATCAGAGATGATCAGTTTTCATCTGACGTAAGCAATTACCATTTACACACGAAATAGAAAGGTCATTAAAGGAAATATACGTGTTTATGACGTATCAGTCGGGCCAACGTTTTCAAGTTTTTCCCTGTTGTTTTCTTTGAATTCGATAAAAACTGACTGTGGTTTGTTACTTCTGTGAAATCCACTTCGTATCGCCCCTTGCTGGTCACGAACCAATTCATGTGTGATCAACTACTCGCGTGCCGTAAAACTGTCCCCCTCCCCCTCCAGCGCGCCCTTATAGGCCCATCTGCATGCAAACAAAAAAAAACAAAATGTTCCGGTTACATTGTGACTTTAGGAGCCCAATTATAGACCGATGATAATAAACGGAAAACGGTTTTTGATACTACAAGATGTTTTTTTTTAATCTCAGCTTATTTCTTGTTAGATCATTCCGAAACATTTTTTTGTTTACCGTTTATAAGCCGCCCTCCCCCCCCCCCCAACCCCATTTATAAGCCAACCCAAAACCCCCTTGCGAATTTGTAGAAGCTCAGGCCTTATAATCAGGATTTTACGGTAAGAATTTAGCACGTTTATTAACCACGTCAAGGTTTCCTTTTGTCGTCTAACATGTTGCACGTCGTTCAACATTTTGAATCACGTATTTTGTCAGCATTCAACAAGGTCAGTATAGTCCAGGAAAGATATCGGGATTAAGTACCGTGAGGTCAAAATGCTTGCAACAGAAGTTTTCTTTTCACAAACGTTTTCTTCAGGGACTTCATATAAACATACTAAAAGTCAACAAAAATCAACCCATGCGAAATACTAAAAAAACCAAGTTTTGTTCATCCATCATTTTTCCCTGTAGACGCCATGTTTTTATGCAAATTAGCTGTATTACAGTTACGTTTTACAAAAAATTTCTTTTTTAATGGTATTCAACATTTGTAAATTTCAAAAAAATATTATCAATAGGCGAATTAGTGTTTCCGCCCACTACTGGAATTAAGAAAAGCATCTTATGGTGTGTAAAGTATTTCCTCGGTAGGGTATTTTGGTCTTCTAACCTTTGTAAGGAATCGGGGAATGATTACAATCCCTTAGTACAAAATTTGTCACACACAAAGACGGCGAGTTAGTTGATGGAGTGCTGACTCCGAGGATGCTCTATAAGTTTATGTGTGGCGTGCAAGTCCAGTCCAGTCCCGCTATTCAATCTTCAGGTGAAGCTATTTACTTCATGTCGAATAATTCTTGTTGGTATTATGCTTTGTAAAAGACGATTTTGTGCAAGTTATGAGTGGCTTCAAGATCCCTAGCAATTAAACAATTTTGTCTCTGGAGGGGAATAACCAATAGCACTAGACTGATAATCAAAATCAATTTCATAGAACGAGCCGATATTATCGCATATATGCTGATCAATATAACTTAGTTTGCCTAATTATAGCTTATACTGAGATCACTGTAATTCCCTTGCTAGTCCAATATGTTTTCACCGTGCTTTCATATCTACAGCAACCAATAAAATCGTGAAATATAAAGTAAAAAAATTGAAGATGTAATCAAGAGGTATGACCAAGTCAAAATTTGAATATCAGTATATTCATACGTCGTGATCTTCTCTGATTGATGAATGAAGCAAGTACAAATAAACTGCTCTTCAGTGAAAAAGCGTGATATGTCATGTCGGTAGTGTCTATGCTACACACCTCCAGTTGCAGTGTCGGTTCAACCAGACATTTTGCGTTCTACACAAAAATGACATGCCCGGAGATCCGCAAGATGAGAAGACATTGTTCCCTTCACAATAAAGGCAGAGCTACTGTTAACAAAAAAAGAAAAGAAAGAAAATGAAGTAGGCACTCAGGAAGGACAAGATGTCCAGAAGGAATGCAGAAAAAGGTGGGGGGGGGGGGGGGGTAACTATTACAACCAAGCTTGGAAAAAATAAGGGACAAATCAACGCTCCATCTCCATACAAGCTTAAATCATAAACCAGAATAGCGAAATACGGAGCTGGGATGCGTTCCAGTCAAAACCACTGCGTTTGAGACATTCATAGAACTCAGTTTGCTAGCAAAGCGATGCTTTGAAAGGAGACAGAAGTGATCGATATTGTTTGTGAGAAAATGCAGTTTACTGTAACAATGCAGTACATGCAAAATTTAGAACTAGGAGACGAAAGCAGTAACATATCAACGGTTCTGACTCGGAAGAAAGGCAAAAAACTCGAGAAATCTTAAGCAACCTTAGAGAGATAGATTAAGATAGATTATAATAAAGTTTCGATATAACGCGCGCTCTGATTGGTTGAAACAGCGTGCCTTATCAGAGTACAGATGTACGGAGTAGCCCGTGACGCCATTCAGCGCGCGCTGGCAAGCTGAAATCCTTTCTTGCGCGCGCTTGCAAGCTGTGAAAAAAACTTGATTTCTTGCAATTAAAAGCCAGTTTCTTTACAAATGTGAGCAAAGCTTTATTATAAAACAAATAAAAAAGCCAAAACCGTGCTTTGTTCTGTGATAAAGCACTCAAGGAAGTGACGAGAGCACTCAAGAAGTGGGGAGAAGCACTCGCCTTCGGCTCGTGTTCACCCTACACTTCTTTCGTGCTCTCGTCACTTCCTTGCGTGCTTTATCACAGAACAAAGCACGGTTTTGGCTTTTTTATTTGTTAATTATAATAAAGTTTCGATATAACGCGCGCTCTGATTGGCTGGAACAGCGTGCTTTATCAGAGTACAGATGCACGGAGAAGCCCGTGACGCCATTCTGCGCGCGCTGGCAAACTGAAAACCTTTCTTGCGCGCGCTTGCAAGCTATGAAAAAAAACTTGATTTCTTGCAATTAAAAGCCAGTTTCTTTACAAATATGAGCAAAGCTATATTATAAAACAAATAAAAAAGCCAAAACCGTGCTTTGTTCTGTGATAAAGCACTCAAGGAAGTGACGAGAGCACTCAAGAAGTAGGGAGAAGCACTCGCCTGCGGCTCGTGTTCACCCTACACTTCTTTCGTGCTCTCGTCACTTCCTTGCTTGCTTTATCACAGAACAAAGCACGGTTTTGGCTTTTTTATTTGTTAATTAAGTTACCTACCTAAATAGCTTGGGCTAATGATGGAAGAGACGGCGGTCATATTACCGTCTATGAAGATGTGCTGGTACTTCCAGCATTGCGACTTCCGGCAGGGCAGCTGCTTTAAGACTATTGAGAGATGTAGCACTAACTACTTGATTAGGAAGTAAATTTCACATTCAAATGAATGTTGTAAAAAAAGAGTACCTGAAAGGTAATAAACTGACGTGCAACTGTTGTAAACTGTAAACGTGGCGTCGAATAGATGTCGTATTACACGAGCCAGATATACAGTTAGGAAGCGAACATGGAACTAGGCCATTGTAGAACTTCAGTTATAAAATAAAACAGATTGATTATATAATCACCTGACTCCTAGCGCGTACCACACCTGTTCCGGCCACGGCATGTCTGTAACAGTGTAAGGGCCCTGAGACTGCAAAAGGGTACTCCAGAGAGGGCCTGACGAGAAAAAGGTAGGTTCTCTCTTTAAAAGAAGGGTTGCAGAGTTTCAGGGACCCATGTTAACAGCCAGTTTCCTGTTTGCCTTAACGATGACCCTGCAGCAGTGGCCGACCCCCAAAGAAGAGATTCACTACAGGGAATCCCCAGATGATCCCGTTCAGATACCTGAGGGGCACTGTCTCGGCTGTCTAAAAATCTCGGAATGCTTAATTGCCATCCTAAGACGAAAACGAATCTTTCTAACTTTCGCAAAATATTGCAAGGAAAACGATGTTGAGCACATAACAGTTACTGAACAAACCAAAAACTGCTGAATACCTCGAGGACACTGGTTGAACGCAGAAAGCTTATAATGTTATTCAGTATCGAGAAGAAGATCGAGGATCGCTTCGGTGACAAGAAAATTTTCAACAATATGGAGGGCACAGCAAACGTTGTGATGTGGAGCTCCGCTGCTTCCTCCATATTACACGACAACTATCAGCTATCCTGTTATGGCATGTTGACGGTAAACAAGAATAAGGAAAATTATCCAAACTGCTTATGTCAATGCACTCGATTTTTTAATTAAATGTCCCACTACCTGAAAAGGCAGTAATATTTTTACCAGACAGCCTAACTGACTTATTCCACGAATCCTGTTTGTGGGAAAAGGTAAGCTTCTCTGGGACATTATCTTGTTCCAGCTACAAGGCCAAGAGGTTGTGTTAAGGGCCAGTATTCTAGTCGCTTTGCTGTGAGTGTGTTCTTCAAAAATCGAAAAATCCCTGACCAGCAAAGGTTTGGACAAAGAGTCGTTGTTTGAACACTATTTGTTTTGCAGGATTTTGCCAAAAACAGTCCATAATCCAACAAAAGTGAATACTTCACTCTAAAACATACTTTCTTTTAACGTTCAAGGTTTAATTGTAATCAAAAATGCTGGCAAAATATGTTGCAGCGGAGGATTTTTAAAGTGGCTAATTAACATAAAAACATGGCGCTCACCAGCCCATTGATTTTTTAGTATTTCGCCTACGTTGATTTTTGTTGACTTTTAGTATGTTAATGCACATGCCTCACAAGTACAAAATGTGAAAAGAGGAATTCTGTTGCAAGCATTTTGACCTCCTGGCGTGACTTTCCTGGACTAAGGTTGGAGACTAGGTAAGCCAGTCAAGGTCGCCCCAAGGGACCAGTTTTTTTTTAAATCACGATAGGTGTACGCTTTGCTTTTCCAGCTATTGGGGATCGCGTTGCTTATGTATATGACAACACTTCTTTTGGTTCTGTAATACTATGCAACGAATTATTTGTAATGTGCAAGGGTTAGCTTTTGTACTTTTGGTGGGCCTCGTCTTTTACAAGCACTTGGACATAACAAATGTCATTTCCAACTACGTAAGCACAAACCCTCGATTATTTTCCCTTGGTCACACACAGAGGGATGGAAAACGCAAGTGTACCACCCGATTGTCATTGCAAAGCGCCTGTTGGTAAAAATGCCCATATAGCACAAAAATCTTAGAAATTGTGCTTCTCCATAGCATTTCTCCATGTATATCGTGCCAATTGGGATTGGGAAGGGGGAGGGGGCTATATGCCTATGCCATTGATGGAGTAAGGCGGGTATTGATTTTAACCGCACTTTCTGAATCAGAGGTGGAAGCGGGATAATTGTACAGCACCTCACCTTTTTATTATTCCTTGTGCTTTTTTCTGACTTATTCATGATTCATTTGAGATTTTTCAGCATATTTCTTAAGCAGCCTTCACACGTCAAACTAGTGTCGGTCAACTCGTGTTGGCAAACTCACATTGGTGTGTGTGTGTGAACCGCACAACATGTTGGCAAACTGTTGGCAAGAAGTTGGCGAGAATAGAGACCAGATGTACTTTCTGACGGTTGAATGACCTAGGAACGAACTTGTCAGATATTAATATTCTGACGGCACGATTGAGAGGCTCGTGTGTTGTCCTGTGACGTTCGGGACTTTTTGGCGGGAGATATTTTGTCATTCTACATCAGTCAGTCTTCTCCTGCTGAGTTCGTTTTTTCTTTCTAGTTTTCCTTTGACCCTACCAGGTGCGTTCGATTTTTCCATCCCGAAAGAGGTCGAAGGCTTCATTAGCAAGGTCTTTGGCTGAAAATTAGTAACAAGCAGATTTTCCAGTTGGTTTCTCAATCGGTGGGGAACCTCAAACTTTCCAATACAGAAGCTGCCATGGACCAGCTACGCGAAGTCAAGAAGATGGCTGACTGCATATTCCTTAATAAACTATTCACTTTGAATGCTCGTGTTAGTGTAGTAAGAATTTCTATTTTTCGCCAATAGTTTGCCAACATATTGATGTGTCGTTCACATACACCAATTAATTTGAGTTTGCTTACACGAGTGGGCCAACATTAGTTTGACGTGTGAAGGCCGCTTTATTCGGTATTGTGTCCATTTGCTATTCGGATTTTGTTGCGCATCTTCGTACGTGTAAATTGAGCACGACTAAACGTAAAAGCGCATTGTTAGAAAGAAAACATGAACAAAGCAAAGAGTGGATGGAAAAGACATATGCTAATTTTAAGATTTTCTAAATTGAAAGTATTTTTCTAAACCCATTGCCGTGCCTTTGTTTCCTTCCCTAAAAATTCTTCCCTTAAATATGTTATATGTCGAAACAGTATCATCTATAATGTTAGACGTCCCACGTATGACTGTACCGTCCAGAATCAGTGACCTCTTCACCAAAGCTAAAGAAAAGCATAAGCATGAGACCTGGTTCTCTTCCTCTGGTATCTTTTACATCACAACCTCGAGACCTAGTCACACTCAAGGGTCTTTTGCCAGATCTGGAGCTAAACTTTAGAACTCCATCCACGATAAGTTTCGTCACCTCCTCAAAAGAGCCTCTAAAAAACATATTCATAATATATTGCTTTCGATAATGGAGGCAGGGGATGATTATGTTGGAGCGCCATTGTACTACAGAAAATTGCAGACTCTATGTCAGCAGCATAACTGCTCAATTTTCCTGTTTTTCGTATCCTTTCTTCCTCTCCTCTTTTAATTTTGTATTTAGTTTTCTGTAATTTCTGTAATTCTTGCCTGTAATTCCCTAAAAGTTGCCAATTGATGTATTTAGTTATTTATCCTTATTTAATTATTTGTATTTATTTTTTTTTTATTTAACCGACGCGCTGCTTTACCCTTGTAGCGCCCTCCCGCCTCGATTGACTTCTGCTCAGTATTTGCGGGCGGAACCGAATCTTCAATTATGAATGTTTTGTAATTTTAAAACAATTTTTGTATTTAGGGAAGGTACGTTTTTTCTTGCAGGGGGGGGGGGGGGGGGGGCTGGGGAATTTTGGTATTTTTTTTTCCCAAAACAGTGTTGGCCCTCCCTTGCATTTTAATTTAAAAACTCCTGACCCCCCACCTTTAGGTGACTGACAAAAGTGCGCCCCTCCCCTCACTACTACATGTTCCATGCTGCATGTAGAAACCTCAGAACGTTTCGCTTGTGAACGCTAAGTGTTTGAATATGAATATATCTCGATATTGAATGTGTGCGCGCTGAAACAAGGAAAATGCGAACAATCAGTGTGGGATATTTACGTTTTATAGCTGAAGTTTGAATATGGAAGTATTTGAGTATTATAAAATTTTTGAACATAAAAAATCTAATTAAGGGAAAATACACGCGCTTCTTTCTCCGACTAGCCGGCATTGCTGTTGGTTATTTTAACAGAAAGGTTTATTTGTTTAGCATGCGAAATCTGCCTCTCAAAAAGAAATATTTCCTATATTTCCGACAGGGTAGAGCGCAATATTGGATCTACTAGTAACTCTTCAGATCTAAACGACTCAGGATCGAGACTCAGGAGATCAGGCAGCGGATTAAGCCAACAGCAGGAAGCTGAATAAACGATACCTCAGTCAAGTACTTCTCGATACGCACGGAAAAGGACACGAGTCCTCCGAGGAAAACGATGTGCGATGGCATAATATACATGTGGAAATGTAACCTAGTACCTGTAATAAAACACCAAATTAAATCAAAGTAGGTGAAAAGAAAAATTCAATCTGTAAGAAAAATGGAAAGCAACATCGCAAAAATTCTCATTAAAAAATTCTGGAAAAGATGCGTGACCCTCCCTTGAATAGCTCACATGAGGTATGGCCCTCCCCTTTTGGTGCTCACTTTCACTGATGACCCTCCCCTCTGAGGCCCCAGCCCTCCCCCCCCCCCAAGAAAAAACGTACCTTCCCTTAATAATTTATGTATTTTCGTGAATTGTGCTGTAAATAAAATAAATCATATCAGTGGAGATGAAGTTGTCGACATTGATGGCATTAGAACAATCGAGTCTTGGATAGAATAAAAGAAGCACCAATCATGAAAAAGTCTCTAGGAAAGTCTTATTGTACCCATGGTTCCTGACTGAATACAGATCACCCAGAGTAACTATGATTGACTATAGATGACTTTTGTGGGTAGCCTTCACACGAAGTCGGAAACACTGACAAAGATTTTCCAGAGTCGAGTCCGGACAGCATTTGCGTTATTCGTTATTCCTTAATTCTAAAACTTGCACAGTTGATAGAGCGAGTTGCAATAGTGCTTATCGCCATTAAATAAAACTTGTCAAAATGCCTCAAGTTTTTTTTTTACCTCTAAGCTAAGGGGAAAGTTACTGGATCAACGCTCGCACGAGGCAAGATTCTGGTAGCTTTCGGGGCTTCCTTTCCTTCGAACTTTACACGATCACCCCCCCCCCCCCCCTCGCTTAATGATATGAGAATCCCTCGGACTTTTGCCAGTTTGTTTCCCATTTAAATTGAATACAAACAAATTTCAAAACGATACACTGTCGAGAAAATTATATAAATGTGGATCTGTAGAGTGCCCACAAAACCATACCCAGATATTCGGGGGTTCATCTATCTAGTAGAGAGCCCACCTCTCCCCCGTTTATTTTGTTTGTCTCGCCTGTTTCTCCAACATGAAGCCCGAATTAGAATGAGCTAAAGACTAAAAGCACAGAAAGTCATTATATGCCTATGGCGAAGTCGCTTAAAGAAAATATCGTTACAGACTGGAAAGCACCAAATTTGGCACGTACCCTTTTTGGCATTACGAACAAATTTAGACCGGGTGCAGTGTGATCTGTCGTCATGGAAACGAAGCTGGCGAGTTAAAATGCAAATTTACACGCTTCTTTTTAGGCAAATATGGATTCCAAATAAATGAAAACATATCACTTAGGCGCTTTGGTTAGTTTTTAGTTAGTATGGCCACATAAAGACCCCACAAGTATTTGTTTCCGATTTAGGTTAGACGATTTTTGCTTACGACCGTCGCATGCGATTTATTCATGCTCCCTATACAGCATTAATTAACCGTTTCCACTGACAAGTGGAGATTTTACGTCCCTTCGATTCTCTGCATTTCCATTATTTTTTATGTTCTCACTGTCTTTCTTGAACACATTACGTAATCGACCATGAACCGAGGGCTCCGAGAAAAAACATTTTTGCTTGTGTCTTAACAGTAACGCAAAGTGTGGACATGAACTGGGTAGCTATTTAAGCCCTTTCTATTAATTTAATTCTCCTCCACTCTCATAAGCGTCAGCGACTGGGGACGAGGCAGTCTATGAAGTATGTATCCAGTAGGTTCTTATATGCGGCTGTTTTGTTCCTGCATCCTCCAAAATAATAAGACACAACAAACATATCCAAACTTTGAAGTGCTTTTATTGCAACATTTGTGCTAGTGCATGTCTCAATTGTGAAGACTGGGTACACAGAACGACGATTTCACAGCCGATTTCACTGCTATGTGCAGCCCGGTTACTTCAAACTTGATTTACTGGCTATGATTCGTCCTTCTTGATTCTCTCATAATCCCAAAGCGATGAAAGAAATCAGGAAATATTCTGCTATTTGTGATTGTTTATATCTCAGGGAATTAGTAGTTCTTCTGTAGTCATTTTATGCGCAATTTTCGAGGATATTCTTGTAACCATGGGCAAACCATGACATCATAGCCGTTGAATCATGATTCGCCTGTCATTGTTCGCCCATGGTCACGAACATCGCATAGTTCTGCTACACGCAAATTTTCATGGTCATTATTCAGTAGTGCACGGAGCTGTTTGTTCTAACTTGTGAGTATAAGGGCGAAGTCCAAAAATGCCACATTAAAGCAAAGTTAATGAGAGATGGTGCTGCTTTTCATGCTGTATAGGATTGCTGGTTTTGATCTATCATCGCGCAGAATACCTATTGTTCTCAGGACATTTACTTCCAGTTCAAGAAAGTTTGCAGATCTGTCATATCGCGCCTTATTATACATAGAACTTTAGAAAGAGCTTATTCCATTGGTTGTCATGAATGTATGGTCATTATTTTGGGATCATGGGCGAATAATCGAAGGCGAATCACGATGGAGGCGGCAAACTATACAACGAACGGAGCGCGCTATTGTTTCTCCTTTTGTTTCGTAAAATCGAACATATGCCCATATTTCGCACAGAACATTTCATGAAACGGTTTTCCATGTTGAAATGGTATTGCATGGGCATTTTAGAGTGGTTTTGTCTGGGCAAAAGTTACAACACAGAAAGAAAGCCATGTCGAATCATCACTGCGCGAGATGATTGTGTCGTAAATAAATTCAGCATTTCGCTTGTTTGTAGTTTGCGTGCGCAAGCGGCAGACACTGTAACGGTTTGCTTCTGTCTTTGGGAGCTTTTTAACTTTTATGAGAAACAAAACAACGGGTAAGTGAGTTCACATTCCTTAACAGAGCCAAAATGACCATGAAAATTTGCGTATAACAGAACTATGCGGAGGAAACACTAGCTTCCTGGGATACAAACAATTCTAAAGTTCAGGAAGATCTGCCAATTTTCAGAGTCGTTTTCTCATCATGGGTGAGCCATGACGATCAAATCAAGCTTGGAAAACCTTGGTTAACACAAAGCTGTGAAATCGGCTGTAACTGATATCTCTGCTTATTATCTGGTGCATAAAGCTATAGCAGTTTTCCCTTCCTGGAAATCTGCGTCACTAGCTGCTAACTAGTTTATCGTATTACTGAATTTGTGCTAAGTGCATCAAGACTTAAAGTTGGTTATCCTGTCATGTCGCCCCCTCAGACTCGCTCCTGTGTTTACTTTACTGTGGGGGCCTCATCATCACCTCAACAAACTCTGAAAAGCAATCGAAAACTATAAATAGAAAGCAAACATACAAAACAAAGCGATTTTTTCGACTGGTTGACAATAGCAGCTACAGAGATGTAACACTCGCAGGTTTTGTAAGAGAGATATTGCATTATAAGGCCCCACCCCTGTATGCATTTGAAGCGCTTTCAAAAATACCTTCTCAAACTCATTAACAATTCATAAAGAGAAAACAAAGGAAATCACCTACCGTGACGGTGGTTTGGATACCGGATCATTCTCGTCCCCAGAGGCTGCGATCCTTGTGGTCAGCGCCACGAATCGAGACCCCTGGCAGGGACCGAAGCAGGAAGTCCGCGAATCACGGACTTCCGGCTTTTGTGCGCAGCCTCAGAAATTTGAAACAGTAACGGTTACCATCGGTTACAAAAATGGGCAGCTATTGCGCTTGCCCGTTACCCTGGCCCCTGCCAGAGGTCTCGATCCGTGGCGCTGGCCAAAAGGATCGCAGCTCTGGGGAAGAGAATGGCACATTAAGGACAGTGCCTCCTTTGGTTACTGTGCATACGTTCTTTGCATCTCGGGATATTCGGGTTTCTTAAGGAATTTGCCTACTTATACAACAATGTTTTTGCGCGATTTAAGACTATGTGTAAAAAGCAGATCTTAGCAAGGGCTTTCAGAATCCAAAAAGAAAATTGTGTGTAACCAAGCATTTTTCAGAGATAATGGAGCTAAAATTTGGAAAGAAATTGCCATACATTCTTTGTATTTTGACGCTTCTTTTTTAGAATTATGGTTGATTAATTATCTCTGAAAAATGCGCGGCTACCCACATTTTCTTTTTGGATTCCAATAACCCTTGCTAAGATCTACTTTTCCCCCATAGTCATACCCTTTGCAAAAATTCATCTGTATTAGGAGGCACCGTCCTTAATCAGCATAAAATTTTGCAAACTTTTGCTTTGAATTTCTCCAATAATTATGAATGGTTAGGGAAGCCATATCGAAGTCGGTTTAAAAAAGAATTAAACAAAGACTCGGCAACACCTCTTTTTTTCAAACCACTTCTCGATGTTTGAATATCCTGATGAAACACTTTTTTTTGTGTTTGATATACTACTGGAAAATTGCCCGAAATTGCCTCGCATCCACGTTTAAATCCTTTTTTCATGCAAATGAGAAAAGTCAACTGTTAAAATGGCTATTGACTGAGGACTCCTCCCGGATAAAATGTTCTTTGTCAACGTTACCGTTTTCGTATTGTTGTCATTGTCCAAACTGATCGACGCTGCATCAGCCTCCGAAACGCTTAAGAGCGACTTTCAGTAAAAATGAAGCAAACTCTTGATTTCGCAGCGGAAGTTGAAAAATCGATTTCTTTCATATTGTGCACATAGTTGGGTATTGCTAAAGCTAGAAACCTGATGCAGTTCGTTTTCACCAGAAGCGCTTTAACTTCGAACAAGAAAGCCCAATGGGCATTTTAACCGGCTGTTCTGACCCCACGCCCGTCAGGTTAACAAATGTTAGCGTGATCCCGTATTTATACGAACTTTTGGGACGAGAAGTGTGACTGTGTGAGACAATATTTTGGCTATAGCGTTACTGGATGACGTAAAGTTTTAACTCTGATGACTCAGTTTGTCTTTGTTATCGCTTTTTATTTATTCTGCTGAAAAAAGCAAATTTAACTACGTTGAACATCGGTAAAAATTCGCCTACAACTGAAAATTCTTACACAAAGGCGAGAAAATATTTACTGTTTCGCCTAGACAGTGAATAGAAACAGTGAGGATAGAAGTAAAATCGAAATATAATGGTTGATAAACACGAGCAGATCTTTAGAGTCTAGGGAAAACGAAATCGCTACTTCACAGTCAAACACGTTCAGTCATATCTCATGAAGTGATGTTTAAATCCGTATTGCTAACCCGGGAATCCCCTTGCAAAAATAAACAAGTTGACTCGGAACTCGTAACTATTTAGTTAAACTGAAAATCGAAAGGATCTTTTCTAAAAATGAGCAAAAGGTTTGGAAACGAAAAAAGGTGAAACTAAACAAAGTAAATATGTGCTAGAATTGCAGAATTCAGAGTGGTGCTTTCTCTTCCATGTGATGTAACGATTCCGCTGTCACAAAGTTATTCAATGTGCGAGGGTCACGATAGGACGAGTCCGTCTTTACCACGCGGTGAAATATTTATTTGCTTTAGGCAAAGTTGAATGTATTAGCGAGTACTGAGTCGAACTTAGTTGCGCTTGTGTTGTGTGTAGGATACGCTACCTAAACTGCCGCCACATTGTTAACAGCAATTTATCTGTGTCATATAAATAACGAGCGTAGACATACCAGTAGCAATACCTTTGTTGCCCCTGCATTATATGAAGACACGAACCGCTACTTAAACCGCTACCTCAAGGCTAGCAGCGGCTTGTCTGTGTCTAATAAGTATGGAACGTTAGCATAGTAGAAGTAACGTTGTCGGTGCGGTGTGACACGCTTCAGTTTTGTTTACCTTGCGTGACGAAATCACGACGTAACGTCAGCGTGTCGTTATAACCGGAACTGGAAGTTGGAGGTATTCGTCAGGAGAAAACTGGAAGTTTATGGAGACTATGTTGGCCGAGACAAAACCGGATGCCTAAGGCAAGTGACGGAGAACAAAAATCCCGGCCCAATCTATAAATTGGCGGTCGCTAGGGCAACAGCCTGTTTAATAAAAGGGAAAAAAACGACGAGATCGATTCTCGGCTTCGGACGGGTCAAAATCATGTGAAACCAAGAAAACCCAATGGGTATTTTAACCGGCCGTTCTGACCCACTCCACCCTCAGGTTAACAAATGTTAGCTCGACTCAACGTTTTATGACTCCCGTATTTTTACGTCGTGACGAAAGTGTGACTGTGTAACACAATATTTTGACTATAGCGTTACTGGTTGACGTAACGTTTTAAACTGATAACTCAGCTTATCTTTGTTATCGCTTGTTATTTATGTTGTTGAAAAAAGCAAATGCAACTCAAACGTTGAACCAGTCGGTATAATTCGCCCAGAACTGAGAATGTTTAAACAGAGACGACGAAATATTAATTGTTCCGCCTAGACGTGGACCGTGAATACAAACCGTAAGCATTGCAGTAAAATCAAAATATTATGCTTGATAAAAATGAGCAGATCGTCAGTCTGGGAAAAGCGGAATTGTCCCTCTACGTTCAAACACGCTAAAGCATATCTCCTGACATAATGTTTACATCTGGTTTCCTAACCCGGGAATCCCTTTGCAAAAGTAAACAAGTTGACTCGGAATTCGCAACGATTTAGTCAAATTGAAAATCGAAACAATCTTTCTTTTTTCAAAAAAACGAACAGTTAAGTTTAAAAATTAAAAAAGGTAATACGAAACAAGCTAAACATGTTGTCAAAATTGGAGCTCGTTTCTTTTCTTTGTGATATGACAATTCCACCTTGATAAAGCACAGAAATAATCAGTAAAACAACTGAAATACGTGTGAGGATCAGCAAAAATTAGTTTAAGTCTTTTCTCTTCTGGTTACAATGTGACGAATCCGTCTTTATCACGCGGTGAAATATCCATATTTTGTGTTAGGCAAAGGTGAATGTACAGTCTTAGGTAATGTTGAGTCGAACCCACTTGCACATACGTTACATGTGAGACATGTGCCGCTATATTAGTACCGCTTCTACAAGGTTAACAGCGGTTTGCCTGTGTCATATAAGTATGGAACGTTGACTTTTACGTTGTTTGTGTGATGTGACATGGCTTAGTTCTGTTTACCATGCGTGACGTAATCCTGACGTCACGACTGCATGGCGTCGTAACGGGAACGGGAAATTTATGGTAACGGTCAGAAAAACCGGACGTTTACGGAGACTGTGTTGGCCAAGACAAAACCGGATGACTAAGGCAAGTGACTTAGAAAAAAAAGCAACCCAATTTATAAACCGGTGGTCGCCTTATGGCGAAGGCCGGTTAATTAATACTTGAAAATCAGTACTACAAACTTGCATCATGCTGGTAAACTTAAGAAGTCTTTTTCAGAAGAAGTCTTTTTCATTAACTAGACCTCTATGAAAAAGCAATAGCGAATTTACTGAGCACGAACAATTCCAAACCGAAACAGGTTTTGATGACCTTCAAACTGGCTTGGGTTGTCCAAGCTACTTTGTTTGGGACAACTTCGAACTAACCGAATTTTAACAAATGGGACTTTGTGAAGTTGAAGTTTCCCTTACATAAAAACACGACAAAATTTGGTTCTTTAACCAAACAGGCTCGCTCTACTTCATTCTTGTTGATTTCCGCCCTCAACATTCTTTTGTGTTCAAAAGGAAAAAGAAAAATCACGAGATGAGCGATGTTTACCTTTCAAAACTTTTGTTCCTTCTTGTGCAAATTTTCTTTGTCATTTGTTGCATTGCATTACCAAAGACCGTGACTCAGTTGTTTGACCAAATTTGGACATACGATGTCACATATGTAGCATAAACGTGACATTTAAAAATGTCACGTTTTGTCGCAGTTAGCACAAAGAGCTTGCAACGATAACGACAGTATCGATCATTGTTTTCTTTTCCCTCTACCCTTTTTGGGATCTACCGAACATTATAGTTGCAGGCCAGTTAAGTAATCAAGCAACGACGAAGAAAAGAGAGATCGTGCTGTCTATAAAACGAGGATTGAGACCATTTAGGGTTATGGCACGTGTTAAATTATTTCATCGAAGTTCACTTGCAAATCAATATTTTTCTAATCATGAAGACCTGCCTTTCATTCGAAACTTGTTGCATTTCTGTTAACTTCACTACTGCAGTTTTATAATTATAATGAAGATGAAGAAAGTGATTTTGTTGTTAGAAAGTGTCTACCTTTTCCTGGGCGCTTTAGTTTACCAGCGCGACGCAAGTTTTCAGTTCTCAATGTTCGAGATTTAATTCCTACGATTTTGTCCTCCTGAACGCAAGAATCGATTTCCTCGATTTTATCGAAATAAAAGCGCCTCTGGCAGAAACGAATCACATTAGTTTTTTAGTTTAACTAATACCTATTTATGTGCAAAAAAATTAAAGAAATCGATTATTCAACTTGTGCCTCCGATCGCGAATTCACAATATTTATTAAAAGTTACTCTTTATGCGTGATGGAGGACGCACACGTTTCAAAAGAGAGCCTCTTGACATCTTAAAGTTCTGGCACAATTCCGTTCAGAAATAACGGCTTCTTCGTTCACAGAATTAACCCATCACGCACTGGCGTCGAACGCAAAGTGTTTTGACGACTACGTCGAACTATTGCATAAAGATTGTAGAACGCATCTTTCAACTGCAAACAAGCAACCAAGCTCGATAACCAAGAAAACAACACAAGCATCAATTCGTCCTCCATTTTGAATTAATGCTCGAAAGGCGACTGTGACAGACAACACATGGCCACTGCGACGTCAGCTTTTTTTTTTTTTAAAAATTGGCCTTACCTCGGTGTAAGAACCTGTGAAACTCACGGATGACGTAAAACAAAGGAAACAAAAGCATTTTAAACAATACCATACAGCAAAACAAAAGCTAACAAACAAAGAAAATCTTGTCAGGTTCTTACACCGAGGTAAACCCAAAAAATTCGTTCTTACCGTCCACACCAAAACACTTACGCGGCATTTTCAAACTTATCCCCTCTGACTGAAGGGCGTTTTCAAAAAGTTCCATTTTCGGTCACCGAAAACGCCGTTTTAGTGTCGACGGAAGGTCAAACTGGAGGAAAAAGATGCATTTTCAAATTTATCCGGATTAATGTGTACTGCCTGAGTTAAGTCGGGACAGACCGCAAAATATTTGGCTTGTGGTCATGGGGTACAATTAGGTCCCTAAGATTTTGTTGTACTGTCGTCAGCTTTGTCTACATTCCAGTATCGCTTCGCCACCATTTGGAAAACACTGTGACTTTTTCTTTCTATGTTAGAAAACATCTGTCCAAAATTTTCATTGTATGAACGTGCAGCCCTCTAAGCTAAGAAAGTAGAGTCATCCAAAGGCTATGTTTACACGGAACTGGACCGGAACCTTTCCGAACTAAACTGGACGGGATCGGCTTCTGTTTACATAAAACCGTTTGGAACCGATCCAAGTGTTTGTACTGGACTGTTCTGGAAATGGTCTGGAACGGATCCTAAACTGGACCTGGACCTCATCGCCAAGTCCAGTTCATCTGTAGTGATAAATCCATCCCCGTTCTGGTCAAACTTTTTGAAGTAAAGCTTCATTCCTTCAGGAGTGATCGGTTCGCCCATTTGCCTGGCCATCATGTCTTCAAACTCTCCGTACTCCACTTTTCCATTCCCTAGACATACGAGAGGAATGAAGATTAATCTGCAGAATACTCTGCTATTTGGATGACGTCAATATGTAAACGCGTCGCTTATTCGCCACCGTTAGAAACGAGTAGGGGTCTGGGACGAGAGTACAAAATATAGCTAGAATCAGTTAAAGAACTGGTCACCACATGAAAGAGCTCGTCAGATTTAACAGCCTTGCCAAGTTTGAGAACGTGTTGGCAAAAAATCATTAGGGCCGATTTAGACGGTACGACTTTTGCTTACGACTGTCGTATGCCATTTTTGTAGCGCGCGCTGCTCGTGTCAGGCAAAGATGGTGTGCAACTCGTTATTCTAACATTTTGATTGTGGCTACGACCGTCGTAGGGTTTTAAAACATGTTTCAAAATCCTACGACATTTTTCGTGTTGTGTGCAACTGCCGTGAAGATCGACACGATTCCTGTTGTAGACGTGAAGTGAGCAAGTCGCATACTACAGTCGTAAGGGAAAATCGTACTGTCTAAATCGGCCCTAAACTACAGGTTTTCAAATATAGCGAAAGCAGGAGCTCATAACAAGGAGCGCGCAACGGCCCTATATTCGTGACACGGCGTTTTCATGGACCAACTTATTTTGTAGATTGAATTTCCCGCGAATTCAGACCCCCGAAGGAGCCTTGCTAACCGATCACAAGCTTTGTGAATGATTTATCAACCTTGCGTTATTCTTTGCTTTACGAATTGGGCATGTTAGAAGCAGTAAAAGCGATCTATGGCCGCTATTTTTGGAAATAGCGTAAATTTCGCAGGCGGTAGTAATTGTAAACCTGTCTAAAAAGCAAAGGGGTCCGTTTCTTGAAAGTCCCAGTAACTTTTCATGGTCCAAAGTTATATTTTAAAATCAAAAACTATGGAATAGTGGCGCAGCTTTTAGCCTGCAAACCAGCTCAACTTGTAATTGTTTCGTCAAGTTCAATTTTAATGCTTAGCTTTAAAAACCAACAAAATTTTGAATCTTTAAGGTAAATCTTGCGCTCATAAAGTAGCTTTCCGGGCCAAAAAAGTTACCGGGACTATCGAGAAACGGGCCCCTTGTTTGTAAAAACGCCGTGATATGTATTATTATTATTATTATTATTATTATTATTATTATTATTATTATTATTATTAATATTACTATTAATATTATTATCATTATCATTATCATTATCATTATCAATCCTTTTTACTAAAAACAGTAATAACGTAATAAGAGAAATCTATTTGTAGGCAAATTCTTGAATTATGCAATATGCTTAGTATGGGAGCTGAACGCTGCGGGTTATCGGCCCCTGACAAAAACCTGAAAAGCTTGTGTCCCCTTTACCATACAAGCACTATAAATTGTCTGATTTTTGGAAACCATTTATCCTGTTTTTAGTCGACCCATCAGTAGCTCCACACTTGACACGATTGCCAAGTTTTAGATGCTTTATCAGATAACGAACTTAATTTTAGTCAATCGATTAACTTCTTTCTAAAGTGGCCAATGGCACATATAAAATTGGTTTTGTGAGATTCCAAAAATTCTGAAGGCTCTCAAATTCAGGAAATTGACTCATTTTACGGTTCTCCTTCATGAGGAGTCGATGGCCTTTTCCTGTAAATTATTTTTGTCCAGAGCCGCAAGATTCAATTTAGTACCAATTGCAAACTACAGGCAGACTCCGTTTACTTATTTTTGGAGGAAGTGGATTACGTTTTAACACGACATCTCTAAGCAAATGCATTCTTACCCGTCTCAATTAACTTTAGCTACATGCGGGTGATTCATTTTTTTGGTAAACTTTATCAATATTATATGGCATATTGAATTGTATACTGAGTGATAGGTACAATGGTTAGAATATTTTTTTTTTTGCTATGGAAAGTTCCTAACCGTCATATCTTCATGGAAGCCCTAACTCCCACAAATAAGCTGTTTGGCCAAATTTGTTCCTTGAGAAATGCTTTCAACATTTTCAAACAACTGACCTGAACAGAAAAAAGCCTAAAACGCAAACAGCGTACAGTTTTAGCTATTGAAAGCTGTGTCAATATTTAACGATCATCAAGATGCAAGACGCGACTTATCGATTTCTTGAAATTCGCAATATTTTAAAGTTATGACATCATAATTACGCATATTTATACATTTTCTACTGCAGTTTTTCGTTTTCTTTGTGAAAAAGGTAAAGAAAGCTGAATTATTTCCTATTCATAAAAAATATCGGTAGTCTACCTTCTTGCCTAGCAGTTTTAGGGATTTTTTTTCTAATACGTGGTTGGGGACTGGCACAATCTAAGCACTAAGCAATATCAAAACCCGCGAGTAAGAACCTGGCGAATTAAGTGTAATATATTAAGTACCCACAATCCCATGGTAACTGTGTATTTACCCAGAATGTTTGGAAAAATATAGTTGTGTTGTGAACCGCCTTGATGTGTCTGACCTCCTGTTTTGCAAAGTCAAATTAGCGGACGATATATTACATTAAGACCTCGTAGGCTAGAGTTTGGTGTTTTAGACCCTCCCAGCATATAACAGCCCAATGTAGCCAAAGCATTGAAACAGCATCTTTTTTGCAGAAATCTAAAAATCCTAAAAACCACACCATGCTAAATTTGTTTTAGGACCAGCAATAGGCAGTTTCCCCTTGAAAAAATGAGAACCGTATTATAGCCTAGCTTCTCAAGAAACACCCGACATGGAATAAATTCGAAAACGTACGTAAGAAAATGCTGGTTCTCATAATTTCATTTGCAGCTAGATACCATAAAAGCTACCAGAAAAACTGTCACTCGTCATTTTAGATAACACCCTGAACGTTGGCAAGCCCATAATAGGAACGAAGATCACCCTTGTCACTTTCCTGTGGGAGTGCCCCTCCTACTATTTTATTTTCCCTCACCCTAATATTCGCGCAGCTAAAAAGCAAAAAATTGTTTCGAACGTGTGGAAATCCTATGGAAAAGCTTGCTACGCTAGCTAGTTATATTACCGTTACGGTCCACTGCTCTGATCATCAATTTAACCACTTCTTCTGAGATTTCGAGCCCCAATTCCTTCACTACTGCACCGAGTTCCTCCACTGAGATGGAACCATCGCCATTTTTGTCAAAGAGTTTGAAAGCTTTTTTAATTTCTAATAAGTAAAACAAAAAGCAATGATCAAATGCACAAATTTCAATGCTTTCCTTTCGAAGTGTACGCATAATAAGTGATTACAATTACAACATTATTTCTGTTGTACTTATACTGTAGATTAAAAAAAAGGTTTAGGACAGTTGTACAGGAAGATATCGCGCTAACAAAGAAAGTTATACTAATTAAACAGTATAGTTCTTCTGTCGAAGGCACTATCGTGTGATAGGTTGCCCGAGGAAATTTGACGTTCACAACAAATATTAGCCCAAGAACGTAGTTCGAGGGCTTATATGAAGTTTGAACATCAAATTTCCGAGGGAAACTATCACATAGGGCCTGAGACAGAAGAACTCTGTTGTTTTTATTGCACAACACTAAATTTTGAGCGAAAATTGCCCAGACGGGCACTATTCGCTGATAGGCGCCCGCTGAGGAGAGACACTATCGCATCACGTGATCGATTTCGACCAATGGGAGCACGCTAAAATTTAGCTTTGTACTATGATTAGTTATAGTCCATTACTAGTGATTATGAGGAAAAAGTTTTCTGACTATTTATTTCTCCCACCTTCACGCTGCGATGCTGCAAGTCGGTTAGCCTGTTGAAAGTAAGAGAATCAAGGGTCTGTTAAGATTGTTTGCTGAAAACATCTGTTCCTTTAATTACCCACAATTGAGCGCAACAGCTCGCCCCAATTTTCGCGCGTTAAAAAGCGAAAAAATGCTTCAAACCTGCGGGAAAGCCCTATACTACGGAAACGCTTGCTACGCAGGCTAGTCTCTTGCTTGAATGAATGATAATAATCTTTAATGGGGATGCTAACTTCGCTGTATAAAAACTAGTGATTTACAGAAGCACAAAATTTTGGATTTATCAACTGAGTTGATAAGGTAGATTGGTCACCGTAAAGCGATTGAAGGAATTCGCTCTGACGAAGGGCTGACGCTCGAAACGTCAGCTTTCAATCTCTTTACCGGGTGACCAATCTACCTTATCAACTCAGTTGACAAATCCAAAATTTTGTGTTTCACGTCCCCACCGACGCCGCACCACAGTTTCTTCAGAAACTAACCCCCTTGTTTGTTTGTTGATTTACAGAAGGGTCCTCTTTAAGACTAGACCATTAAGCTAAGAAAATAATTTACAATACTAATATAAACGTTAGAAACATAAGATGTTACAGTGTGCATAGATAACAAAATTAAAAACTAGGGCCAGTAATACTGTAAAACATGCTATTTAAAAGTTAACTACAAATTATCTTTAGAGAGGCCTTGTTTAAACCTGGGCAAGAAGGTAGCTTCCCTTAACGATGGAGCAAGAGTTTTCACTCATTAGCAGCAAAATTAATTCTGGTCCAATGACCCCATCTTCTATTAGCCGCAGCTTTTCTAAGGTCGTTCCTGGATCGTGTATTGTAATCATGAAAGTCACAGTTAAAACTGTAGTTAAAGGCATGGGAAAAGAGATTATTAATTGATTTAAAAACAAAAATAGCGCAGTGTTTAGCTCTCCTACGCAATCATGGTTTCCAAGAAGGTTTTGCAAGAGCATCGCTGACAAAAGAACGTGGAGGAAGATCTAAGATAATGTCTTGATAATCAAAAAGAGATAAAACAAAACTATGGACGACAGTTTAGCTTCACGTCTACTCAAAGACCAAGTTGCCATCGTAAAAAAAGATGGTTGAATAGCTGCCAAAGTTCAGCATAGGACTGTCCGTTGAAATTTATCCATAGCACTCAAAGTTTGACAGAACAGTGACTATACGTGACTACCCCGTGAAAATTTATTGACAGCTCTTAATGAGTTCAGTTCAAAGGAAAGTGGATACGCGGGTACATCGTGAAAATGCTTTTCACAGTAGATCCACTGAAATCGAACGTCATGACCATCTGCTACGGCTACTGCTCAGCTAAATCGGAAAAGGTAATGTCGTCGACACATCACCGATCGAGCTTTTGGACAAAACGACGAGTGCAAGTTAAAAAGATCAATTCCCTAATCCCTGATCAAGACAGTGAAGGTGACCAAGAGTAGCCAGTGCAACCGGCATGAGATGAGGGTCGTTGAATTCCTATGCAGTTTAGCCTTGCCAGCGTGCCAAGGCCTAAAAGCCCAAAGTTACGATGGCCGGCTAAGAACAAGAGTTTATAAGAAACTATAAAATTGCTAAACTTGGTGCAAAGTATTTCTTTTCCCTAGGGCTTGTCTTGTAGACACTTCAATAAAAAATTTTAATGCTAAGTCCGAAAGGCAAGTTAAATTTAGGCCGGGGCTGCTTTGCACAGAATTGATAAAAATATCAACTCATGTGTAAATAATTTTACGAGCCGCGCTGTGTATTACTTACCATTTTTGGAAGAAATTGACAGCAACGAGAATTTGAAATGCTTTGAAGGAGCCAAGAAAGAGATATGCTGCTGGGCAGAGTCGCAAATTGTATTATTGAGAAATGCTGTTGTAAATGTTTTTAAACACTTTTGACCTTGCCATGGAGCGCGAGATGCGAATGGTCAGTAGATTTTGGCTAAAGAAAACGAGGCAAAAACATCGGAGTGATTGTTAACATTTAAGGATTTCATCAGAGTACTCAAAGTTTAAGAACACATTCAAGGTGGTAACTAAGTTATTTATGATTGACAAGGTGTGTGCCATACTTTTTGTGGTACCATTCTTACATACTTTTGTAACATATGGCAGGATTACTTGCAGTGAGGCAGCCGATTTGTTAAAATTATAAGTTTTAAAGCTTTTCAGAATAAAACCTTCACATATTTCCGGATAGCCTCTTGATTTTATATCTTCTGGACAATATAATTTTCATTCTAACTACGACACCCTCATAGTAGCGTGCTTCTTAAAATGAAACGGTGGTTAACACGAATTGGACACACCCGTAAACTGTTCACAGTAACAAAGTAAATAATTGGCAACCTTTCTAAAGATGACATTCGTACGCACTTAGCCCGTGAACAGACTCCTCGGTGGGGGAAAACGCAAGGAAAAACAACACAATCAACAACAACGGCAAAAATGCGCTGAGCGCAGACTGCTCAGCTCGTTTCGCTCGCCATTTTTTTTCGCCTTTTTTGTCCACCACAGAGCCTGTTTACAGGCTATAGATCGCACTGCGCCAACCGAATAAAATTTAGTCTAACCGCCAAAATGACTTAAATTAGTTTCTGCCTTTTGCCTTTTTGTAAGCCACACAAGTTCGTCGTGGCAGACCGGTTTTATAAATATTATATATATTTTGAAATATCTAGGGCATCTCGAAGGTTTTGTATACTACCACTCCGTTTGGTTCTGTCTGCCGAAGGCGATGTAAATGTTGCCAATATTTACTGAGCCTTAGGCGAATAATGGTTTAAGTATAATTCTGAGATGTGGACATCAAAAAGTAAAAAAAAAAAAACGAGCTAGAACTTGACAAACAACACACGAAAAAAGTAACTTTACTGCCGGGCCTTAAAATGTTATATTCATCGGGTAGCGCGGTGAATATAGCACAATGAAATTATACTAAATCACGTTTAGCTTTTGTTCTTTCTGGTAGACCTCTTCTTGTAAAAGCAGCTGAACATAAGAATATCATTGACAACGACGTAAGAACAAACTCTCGGTTTAAGTTCCCCTTGGTCGCGCCTAGAGAAAAAAAAATGCTCGTGAACCACCCATTGAAGACAATCGAATCCGTGTACGCCTTGGACTCAGATCAGATGAAATCTTCCCTGTAAATTCCAGATTGTCCTCACATAATGTCTGCTGCTACAAATGCCTAAAAAGCACAACTAATCCTCTAAATTATGCCACTAGAGTTAATCCGATTTATCGTGCTTCGAGGAACGTCGCACCCAAAGGTCGGAGTAAAGGTTATTTTTGGCAGCTTTTGGTTAAAAAATTACTTTGCACACTTTGGAATCGACGGCATACAATCGTGTTTACCTCCATAATTCCAGTAAGTTTTGTCTTTTACCTCTAAGTCTAAGTTTACCTCTAAGTTAAGGGAAAACTACTGGATCAACTCTCGCACGAAATAAGTTTGGGCAGGAGCCCATTACCTTTTGGAAGCTTTGAGAGCTTCCCTCAGCCAAACTTCCAGATGAAGTCTGTTGTCAAATCTTTATCAGAGTCCCCTCCCGTCAAGATACCTCTTTCGAGAATAAATTATGAATCAGAAGAAAGCCCAGAGAACAATACTCAGATTTCCAGTGGAACGTTCAATTAGTAGAGTACCCCTTCCCCGTTTAGTTACTTTATTTCGCCTGTTTTGCCAACATGACGCCCGGCTGAACAAGTTAAAAACAAACTGGACAGAAGGCCATTACGAGTAATACGGGCACCTTGGGTGCCAAGTACCGCATAGCTAAGGTGCAATAAAACTTCATCATATAGCCTCTTCCTTATTCAGGCTTTGGCCGTGATCCTAATTTACAGTGTGGAAGCGTCAAAAAAAAAAAAAGGAAGTAGTTTTTTAATGATTTTTTGCGGTGAATTGCAGTTTACTTATATCAGTTCAATCGCGTATAGCGGTTTTCCTGTTCCAGCCTTTCTCAGAACACAATATGAGATATTTTGAGATATTGAGATATATTGAGAGGGCGTATACATTGAATGTTAGGAATAGTCATGTAGACTGCAATTTATGTAGGGTTAAGATATTTACTGTAAAATTCTTTTAGGAGCCTGATGACCAAACAGATTAAGGCAATTATTAATTTTACTTTTCTCTAATCACGGTTGTTCAAAACCGGATTAAGCTTACCAAGGATTTGCGTCAATTTTTTAATTCCCTTTTTGCCACACGATGTAGATTTATGAAACTCCTTTTCCCCTAAATTTTGACTTTGGTTGCTTTCAATCGGTCACTTGTAATTTGCTGGGCGATCTCTTTTGAACAAGAGAAACAGGAACCTTGGTGAAATTTTAATCCAAGGTTAGCGTTAACCGGCTTTCGAACAACCGGGCCCTGAAGTACTGTACTTAACAAGTATAAGTCGAACTTGAATACAACAAACATTAGTCGAATATATATTTCAAAATAACTGAGCGAATTCTCGCGCGCTGATTGGCTAATTTTTATTGTGAATAAGAGTACAGACGGATGAAACACGTAAAGCTGACGCAATCAGCAAAAGTTTTGTCAAACTTTTTAGCGCTGCATTCTTGATGAGGCGAGAATTGTAACATAAATCTAGCAGTCTTCAATGAGGAAATCATCTAAACTTTATGGGTTAAAACTGAAGAAACCATTGCAACTCTAGAGCGAAAAGATGAGGATGTTTGTTGATCGGCGGTGAGCGGGAATTTGTGCTGTGGAATAAAATTAAGCTGAACCGTGTTTTAGCGGATAATTTTGTAAAAAATTGAGCAATTCGAATTTTTCCTTGTATTTCTGGCCTATTCTTACTACAGTTTTAATTTACGAGCCAGCCTGCGGCTCGTGGATCTACAACACTTTGACAATGTAAAGACGAAATTTATCATCGATAAGAAGACAGACGCATAAAAAACTGACGTCAATTTCTTAATTGAACACATGCGATTTTTGCGGGACTTCAATTGCACTGCAGCTAGTTGTCTAAAGTGACGCAGATATTATTATGCGCTATTAAAAAAAAATACTGGTCACCAGTAGTGCTGATAATTTAAATAAGCTGTATGACCAACGACGTGTAATGCAGCTTACCATTTCTGGACAAACAGTGTTCTTCTGAGTGGACGCTGCACAGCGAAGAAGGTTTCGGTTTGCTCGGAGCGAAGGAAGAAAAGGTTGTGGCGCTCGGCCAGAGTCACACAGCTAAAAATCTCACTGACGCGTACGCAGTTCCTGCCGTAATTTTACAGAGGAAAATACAGACGAATGTTGAGAATTTCACTTTAACCGCAAAACTTAAAAGCGGTTTGCTGTAAGAACCGACTAAGGGTATGCAAGATGGAAAAATCCGATTTTCTCAAAATCTGCCAGAATAAAGGCTTTGGTGAACTAGTTCGAACAATATAAGTTTCCGGTCGTTTAGATTTAGTTTTTAGTGAATAGTTTCGTATTTTGCCCTTCGCGGCAGTCAAAATCAACGCCAAAATCGGGGCTTTTCCTGAAGTTCCTGTTCAAATACTGAAAGCGTCCTAAAAAGGATTAACCCGGGGAGTTAAGAGATCTTATTTCCTCTGTTTATAAGCAGTGCCAAAGTTTCATGAAAAGCGAACTTGAATTTTTTACGAAATTTTAAAATTTATACCCAACAACGGTCGTTACCGACAACCCAATTTAGGCTATTAAAATTCAAGGCTCAAAAAAACACTCTCGTACATGGCTTCACACAACGAGACTATACTCCGGGAAAGAACAATCACTTCAACTAAACATCGGCCGAAAAACATTTTGGGACAAATGAAACGGCGAATTTTGAGAGCGCTTTGAAAACGGACTACTTGTCTGAGTGATATGAGCGACCCTTTGACCTTTCGTGTCAACGGAATTCAACAAACAGCAGCTCTTAACGTGTGACTTTCCCTCGCCAGAATACGAGTTTGCTTGTTTTTCTAGAATGTTTTCGAATAGAGGAAACTAGGATTTTGAATTTGGAGGCCTTTGTTCCCAATATTGAGCGATGTTGGGCAATTTAGAGAAGTATGTTATGAAATTGACCTACTCTGTTTATCACCGAATTATACATTCAAAGTCTGTTTACAACGTGAATGTGGAATCAATAACGAAGTAAAACACCGATTCATGAAATGTTTAGGAACTAACTCTTACCTAAGTGAGCTTTTCCTGGCTGGAAACTGCAACTTTCATTGCAAAGTTAAACACATAGCGAGATCGCCGAGCCATGTTTCTACAGTGCAGCCGAGGTTCCCTATGTGAACGATTAACCAGATTTTAGGCCCGCATAGCGTGCAGTCGGAAACAACACTATGGTGACGAACGCTTCTGCTTGATAGGAATAAAAGAAGGGGAAAAAAGGAAAAAAAGAGCTTTTATTACATGTATACTTATTATTATATATATTTTAAACGTCCAAACCGGTGACACGTACTACTAAGCAAGTTCTCCCAATATTGGTGGCCTATTTAAACAATAGTCAAGAGTTCTTCTGTTGATGGCACTACCGTGTGATAGGTTGCCCGAGGAAATTTGATGTTCACTACACTGTATTAGCCCAAGAACGTAGTTCGAGGGCTTATAAGAGCTTTGCACATCAAATTTCCCAGGGAACCTATCACACATAGGGCCTGAGACAGAATCCCTCTATTGTTTTTATCGTCCAACGCTAAATTTTGAGCGAAAATTGCCAATATGCGTTGATAGCCGGGTGCCACTGAGGAGAGACAGTATCGCGTCACGTGATCGATTTCGACCAAAGGGAGCACGCTAAAATTTAGCGTTGTAGTATAAAAGGTTAGTGTCTTGTTGAACAAGCGACTGAAGCGAAGTAAACACACAAAATTCGTTCAATTCTTCACTCCAGAGGGCTCTTCAAACTCCCATTCTTAGTGAAACTCTTTACCTTTTAGTAAGTAAAACACATGAAAACACACAAATCAGTGTCTTTCTCTAGTTTTCGATGAAACAGCAGCCACTTCCCTCGACTGGTTCCGCTACGGTAGAAGATGCTGTGATTTGTGCCTTGCATAGGATACATATCTGCACACGCCATAATACTCACAAACAGTCTTTAGCACGGCTGTTCTCAGCCTTTTCTTGCTGCCTTTCCTAGGCATGTCGCACAGGTTCAACTTGTCACAAACGACGAGATTGTAAAAATAATAATAATTAATAATAATAATAATAATAATAATAATAATAATAATAATAATAATTTTATACTTTAAAATTTAAGTGCTTCATTCGGTACTTTTCTACGGTTCTACTGTTCTTACCGCCTTCCCCCTACCCTTGGTTACATAACTCAACCATGGACTTGGCCCCATTTTATTTCTTTGCTAAGAGTCTTTTAATTAATTAGAAGGTCTAATATCCGCTAAGAAAGAAAGATATTGCACCTTGCGAGAAATACATCTGCCCAAGCAAAAGTACTAAAAAACAGTCCTAATCATGGGTATGTTTAGCGTTTTCACGCTGCCTTTCTTATGCAAGTCGCACAAGTTCAGGTCAGTGTTGTAAGCAATGGCGTGCTATAACTGTACAAGCTTGATCTAATACAATCTATCGGGTATAGCACTTTTGCTTCTCTAGCGCAGCACTATAACTTCAACGCTTACTACGAACTAAAAAGCCAATTCGTCTATCAGTGTGACGCAGCTTATAAATTATTCTTGAAGAGAACAACTTATCCATCGTGCAGTGAGGAACTAGTACCTGGAGAACAACCTCGACCTATCTGCTTTCTTAGCTACTCGAATATCTCTCAGGTTCTTGCCTGTACCCTGTTTGTTGCGCAAATAATAAAAAAAATGCCGCTATCCGTTAATACCTTTCTGGGAAAGTGGTCTCAACTTTGATTAGTAGTCTCTTTTTAATGGCAAATGTTTCAGTGAAAAAATTAGGCCAGTATTTTCTCAGTATTTTTCGTCTTCAATTTTGATTTGCTGATGTGCTTTCCTTTGCCGACGTCAAACGCTCGCTCTCCAAACTGTTGCCGTGTCACAAGAAAACTCAAAATTGATTAGCATGTTTACACCGTCGAATTTACTTGAGGAAGTTGCAAATGACAGTCGCAAGCTATTTGTAAATCGTGACAATCATTCATGTGTCTAAGTTCATGAGTTCCGATAGCCTGCGTAGCAAGCACTTCCGTAGACTTTTCCGCCTTTTTGAGGCATTTGGCGTTTTGGCCGCGCCAAATTAAGGCGAGCGCAAAAAAAGGAAGGAGCGGGGAGTTGTTGTAACTTCATAGTTAATAAATTTGGAAATTTATCTCTGCTATAGGAAAATTGTTTTTATTTCTTCGGGAACCTTTTCAAAGCGTCGGAAAGAAAGGATTCTTAAGAGCCAGTGTCTGTAAATATCGAAAACCCGGCGCCAGTTGTGAAATTTTCAATTTCTTCATATTTTGCCTAAATAAACCCTTTAGTGAGTTATTTTCGAAAATGCAATTAAAAGTTCCTAAAGCGCTTTAGTTTTTTCAAAATCGAGGAAAGTCTGAAAATCGCCATTTTGGCTTCCCGCCGCCATCAAAATAGGGGTAAAATGGTGCATTTTCGTTTCACTCGTACAGCTAAACGCGGTACTGTTTACCGATGTACTTTTAGCAAATCATAACACCATTCCTGCTCTTTCCAAAACTGTAGTTTATTTGGGAAAAGCTTTTAAATTTTATATCTTTCTAGCTGTTTTATCTACCCCGCTCTAAGCGCTTCAGCGGATAAGCAAATTTTAGCTAATTTCTAAACCATAGAAAGCCTACTGGTACATTGAATTTCAAGCCGAAACTACGCTGGTTGTTAAGCTCATACTTCATATTATGCTGTGTGAAAATGTCTTCCGCGGCCCGACAAAAGTTTCCCGTTGAGAGATGGAAATGATGAGTCAATTTTGGCAACGCGACCAATTTGTACTACAAACAGACGTCACTATAAATAAACCCAACATCAATCAAAAATCAGCTCAGAAAACCTTCTACAGTTCAATATCAGACACATTGTAACTTAAAATACTTTTTATTTTGATGAAAAAACATCCTACCTTTGGATATTCGTCGTAAAATAGATGCTAAAAGAAGAAGCTTTGATTCTAGCTTTCGTTATCCGACACCGAATAAATTACATCTCAACCACAGGTCGAAAAGTCAATGCAATCGTCTGTTCGTCACACAAGGGTCGTATATATATTTGAGTATTTTCATCCTTGTACTGTAAAACAACATATTTTATAGCAAGGAAATTAACTTATTATCTTGAAAAGTTAACATTCCTGGTACTTTAAGCGTTCTTAAAAACAAACATCTGTTTCCACTCGCTTACATTTGCGTGACAAGAATTCGCTTGCTGCTTAGTAAGGACTAGTAAAGCGGCAAACTGTATCGAAAAGATAAAATGCAGTTTTCAATAGATTAAAATTGCTCATCGTAGGGAATTTATTGTAGAATTTGCGTTGACTACTTACTGACAGCGAGGAGGACTTAAAGTCCTAAAAATAAAACAGGGACAGACTAGTGAAAGCCAGTCATTTGGAATTAATTTCCAGGCAGTCTGTCCAACTGAAATACCCTTGTTCTGAGAAAACATAACAAAGTCTAACATGGTTAAACTTACCAAGGTGGTTGAAGGATGATCAACTTGACTGTTAGTATTCTGGTAAAATAATAGGAATGTCTTTCTTGCCTAGCTAGTACTAGAACGTTTTAAGACGGCCATGTCAAAGAGCCTGTCGTGACAAAATTTGTTTTAGCGTGATTGGGGACTGGGGCGAACGCCGGGGAGTGGGTGGGGGTAAGGGGAAGGTAGGGCTTTCGGAGGGAAAAATACGCAGGTGTTACACTAAAGGCTACATTACTGAAATGATATGAATAAAGAAAGTTACAAGGCACATTGATATTTTTGTCTGTATTCCCGTTGTTATTTTTATAATAACGTCAATCGACAATGATCCCTTAACCAGTGATATAAACAAAATTTATATTTTAAAAAATCTATTTGTATACATATACTCTGCCAGACTAATTGTTTTACTGTAACCTGAATCGAAAGTAAGAAATAATTTGTATAAAATCATTTCTCTTTCGTAAAACCCTTCCTGTTGCGGTAATATTTGTTTTTCGGCTCACGGCATGAGCTTTACAAATCAATCTTGCAGTGTTATTGTCTGGTCTTGTTAAATTTACTCCACAGAGCAACTACAACAATCTACTAATTCTTAAAGAAGAGAAATGTAGGGTACATTCCTTCGTACTGGCGAGGTTGGTGCTTGAAGTTCCAAGGCAACCCCACCTTTAGCTTTTATATTTCCTTGCTTTTAACTAAGGCACACAGATCGTACTGATCGACAACAATAGGGTGGGTGATGTGAGGGAAGGTGTCTCTGGCTGTAGAGAAGTTAACTTGCTGTTCTACCGCGAGCACATCTTGCTCCGTCACCTGCACTTCTTGCTGACAACCTACCAAACGAGAGAAGAAGGATAAAATTTGCTGGGCTGATAGAATTTCTGTTACGGCAAACAGCTTCTCACCATTTGGACCGCGAGCTCGACGCATTTCTTTGGCGCAACATCGGGGTCTACTTTCTTCCCGGTGCCAGTTAAGACTTCTGCGCGTCTCTAAATCTTTCAGGGTCAGGCCTTGGTCGTTGTCGGCTGACACATACGAGGCTGGGACTTGTAACGCAGGCACAAGGCTTGTACCTTCCTGACTGGCGTACTCCTGTTTTGCAAGGTCTAAGATGCAATACTTTTCAGGGGACAGCTCGCAGGCTTCCAGGGAAAGGTGCCGTTCAATAGTAGAGTGGTTGAAACACACGTACACAGCCCTCTTGTGGACAAGAGAACAAATCTCCAGTACTGGGCAAAGCAGGAGCCCTACGAACTTGAGGAACATCGGTTGTTTCTGTGCTGGATTGCCTAGGCTGCCTGACCGTGGATATCGTTTTAAAATGACCGTTTGAAAACGGAGCGGAGAACCAACTTCAGTTTACATCTGAGATAAAATAACAACTTTGGATTAAATTACTGTACCAATGGTAAAGAATAAGTAATTTAAATAACAGAGTGCGAAAAATTGAAATGTCATTGGAGTGCCATCCAAGGCCTCTTTCCTTGTACACCCTAGGGTAAAACGTTGCTTGACTTTGAATTTATAAAGACGTTTCTGTATGAAAATTCATCTCAAAATTCGTTTTCTCGTAAATAAAACAGTTATAGAGCCCTTTAATACCAACATACTACCTTTCTAAAATCATAAAATAACAAACGTAAAGCGACTGACCTGTCATGATTTTTGTCCACCACAAAACACTTTCCTGAAACAATGCCATACACTCGCCATACCACATTTAGTTCCCCATCGGCAAACTCGAAATTGTGCAATTGTTTATTCCAAGGAATAATAAATTCAAAGTCAGGCAACGTTTTACCTACGTCTTACCTAAAAGCGAAGTTTGACATCGGTCAAGACACCGGGAAGAAACTAGACTCCGATGTTGTCGCCAAAGGCATGCGTCGAGCTCTAGGGCCCAAATGGTGAGAGGTTGTTTGCCCAGCAAATTTCATCCTTCTAAATTTTCTCGTTTGGCAGCGAAACCGCGTCAGCAAAAGGTGCAGGTGACGGAGCAAAATGTGCTTGCCGTAGAAGAGCGAGTGAACTTCTCTACAGCCAGAGACACCGTGCTTTCCTCCCCTCATATCACCCACCCTATTGTTGTCGATCAGTACGATCTGTTTGCCTTACTTTAAAGCAGGAAATCAAGAGAAAATAGGGGGGGCAGAGAGGGACACTGTCAGTCTAGGCTTCGTTTGCATCTCCATTCAAAATATTGTTTGTAATGGCGGACCAAGTGGTGTTACGTTTTGTCGATGAAAACGACTTCGAAAAACAAGGGAAATGGTATTTATGCGGATGTTTCAGGAAACAGACCCGTTGAAAAGCCAGTCTATAAATAACTTTTGTGGAATTGACATATCCCAACCAACGCCCTCAGTTTCCTTATTTTCTCTTGAGGAAATATAAAAGTTAAAGGTGGGGTTGCCTTGGAACTTCAAGCACCAACCCAGCCAGTACGGAGAAATGTACCCTACATTTCTCTTCTTCAAGAATTAGTAGATTGTTGTAGTTGCTCTGTGAAGTAAATTTAACAAGACCACACAATAACAATGCAAGATTGATTTGTAAAGCTCATGCCGTGAGCCGAAAAACAAATATTACCGCAACAGGAAGGGCTTTATGAAAGAGAAATGATTTTATACAAATTATTTCTTACTTTCGATTCAGGTTACAGTAAAACAATTAGTCTGGCAGAGCATATGTATACAAATAGATTTTTTAAAATATAAATTTTGCTTATATCACTGGTTAAGGGATCATTGTCGATTAACGTTATTATAAAAATAACAACGGGAATACAGACAAAAATATCAATGTGCCTTGTTACTTTCTTTATTCATATCATTTCAGTAATGTAGCCTTTAGTAGTGTAACACCTTCATATTTTTCTCTCCGAAAGCCCTACCTTCCCCTTATCCCCACCCACTCCCCGGCGTTCGCCCCAATCCCCAATCACACTAAAACAAATTTTGTCACGACAGGCTCTTTGACATGGCCGTCTTAAAACTTTTAGTACTAGCTAGGCAAGAAAGACATTCCTATTATCAGTTACCAGTCATACTAACAGTCAAGTTGATCATCCTTCAACCACCTTGGTAAGTTTAACCATGTTTTCTCAGAACAAGGGTATTTCAGTTGGACAGACTGCCTGGAAATTAATTTCAAATGACTGGCTTTCACTAGTCTGTCACTGTTTTATTTTTAGGACTTTAAGTCCTCCTCGCCGCCAGTAACTAGTCAACGCAAATTCTACATTAAATTCCCTACGATGAGCAGTTTTAATCTATTGAAAACTGCATTTTATCTTTTCGATACAGTTTGCCGCTTTACTAGTCCTTACTAAGCAGCAAGCGAATTCTTGTCACGCAAATGTAAGCGAGTGGAAACAGATTTTGTTTTTAAGAACGCTTAAAGTACCAGGAATGTTAACTTTTCAGGATAATAAGTTAATTTCCTTGCTATAAAATATGTTGTTTTACAGTACAAGGAGGAAAATACTCAAATATATATACGACCCTTGTGTGACGAACAGACGATTGCATTGACTTTTCGACCTGTGGTTGAGATGTAATTTATTCGGTGTCGGCTAACGAAAGCTAGAATCAAAGCTTCTTCTTTTAGCATCTATTTTACGACGAATACCCAAAGGTAGGATGTTTTTTCATCAAAATAAAAAGTATTTTAAGTTACAATGTGTCTGATGTCTGATATTGAACTGTGGATACAGTGGAAGGTTTTCTGAGCTGATTTTTGATTGATGTTGGGTTTATTTATAGTGACGTCTGTTTGTAGTACAAATTGGTCGCGTTGCCAAAATTGACTCATCATTTCCATCTCTCAACGGGACACTTTTGTCGGGCCGCGGAAGACATTTTCACACAGCATAATATGAAGTATGAGCTTAACAACCAGCGTAGTTTCGGCTTGAAATTCAATGTACCAGTAGGCTTTCTATGGTTTAGAAATTAGCTAAAATTTGCTTATCCGCTGAAGCGCTTAGAGCGGGGTAGATAAAACAGCTAGAAAGATATAAAATTTAAAAGCTTTTCCCAAATAAACTACAGTTTTGGAAAGAGCAGGAATGGTGTTATGATTTGCTAAAAGTACATCGGTAAACATTACCGCGTTTAGCTGTACGAGCGAAACGAAAATGCACCATTTTACCCTTTTTTTGATGGCGGCGGGAAGCCAAAATGGCGATTTTCAGACTTTCCTCGATTTTGAAAAAACTAAAGCGCTTTAGTAACTTTTAATTGCATTTTCGAAAATAACTCGCTAAAGGGTTTATTTAGGCAAAATATGAAGAAATTGAAAATTTCACAACTGGCGCCGGGTTTTCGATATTTACAGACACTGGCTCTTAAGGAGCAATTCTTGCTGATATTTTCAGAGTGGTTAGAGTGGAAGTTGTTGAAAACTTGTAGCTATTTTCGGAACGTGTGTGCAATATTTGTGCTTGAAAAATTAGGAACTTAGGGGCATTATTCGAAGTTATTTGGAATGCAATAAGTATATCGAGTGCCCCTGTTTCCCAAGCTCCGCCAAATCAGCGTATCAACTTGTCTAAACGGCTGCTCAAAACTCCATCAGGCAACAGTCCATGTAGAGAGAGAAAGCTTCCCGAAAGCCCCTGAGATTTGAAGCCACAGAACAGCCGTCTTCTAGAGTCAAACCTGAACATCGAAATGTTCCAGCTGGAGAGAAACAGTTAGTTGTGTTGATGTGGGACACGCTCAAATTAACTTACCTGATTTGATTGACGTTCGTTGGCGTACGGGTTTTTCAAAATCGTGGGGTTTGCGGGCAAGCGTTTTCTTTCCTCACTTCTCCTGCCCCTTCTCCCACTTCTTTTGCGCTCGCCCCAATTTTCGTGCGGCCAAAAAGCGAAAAAGGCTTCGAACGTAAGAAAAAATATATATAATAATAAGTATATATGTAATAAAGCTCTCTTTTTTCCTTTCTCCCCTACTTTTTTTCCTATCAAGCAGAAGCGTTCGTCGCCATAGTGTTGTTTCCGACTGCACGCTATGCGGGCCTAAAATCTGGTTAATCGTTAACATAGGGAACCTCTTCCGCACTGTAGAAACATGGCTCGGCGATCTCGCTATGTGTTTAATTTTGCAGTGAAAGTTGCAGTTTCCAGCCAGGAAAAGCTCACTTAGGTAAGAGTTAGTTCCTAAACATTTCATGAATCGGTGTTTTACTTCGTTATTGATTCCGTATTCACGTTGTAAACAGACTTTGAATGTATAATTCGGTGATAAACAGAGTAGGTCAATTTCATAACATACTTCTCTAAATTGCCCAACATCGCTCAATATTGGGAACAAAGGCCTTCAAATTCAAAACCCTAGTTTCCTCTATTTGAAAACTTTCTAGAAAAACAAGCAAACTCCTATTCTGGCGAAGGAAAGTCACATTTTAAGAGCTGGTGTTTGTTGATTTCCGTTGACATGAAAGGTCAAAGGGTCGCTCATATCACTCATACAAGTAGCCCGTTTTCAAAGCGCTCTCAAAATTCGCCGTTTCATTTGTCCCAAAATGTTTTTCGGCCGATGTTTAGTTGAAGTGATTGTTCTTTCCCGGAGTATAGTCTCGTTGTGTAAAGCCATGTACCAGAGTGCTTTTTTGAGCATTGAATCTAGCCTAAATTGGGTTGTCGGTAACGACCGTTGTTGGGTATAAATTTTAAAATTTCGTAAAAAATTCAAGTTCGCTTTTCATGAAACTTTGACACTGCTAATAAACAGAGGAAATAAGATCTCTTAACTCCCCGGGTTAATCTTTTTTCGGACGCTTTCAATATTTGAACAGGAAAAGTCCCGATTTTGGCGTTGATTTTGACTGCCGCGATGGGCAAAATACGAAACTATTCACTAAAAAATAAATAAAAATCTAAACGACCGGAAACTTACATTTTTCGAACCTGTTCACCTAAGCCTTTATTCTGGCAGATTTTGAGAAAATCGGATTTTTCCATCTTGCATACCTTTAGTCGGTTCCATACAGCAAACCGCTCTTAACGCTGTTTCTGAGAACTTAAGCTTTTTACGTTGAGTGTGCATCGGAAATGAAGTAATGCATGGTTCAATTTTACCTGTTACCATCCCCCCCCGGGCAACCCCGGGGACAAGTCCAGCCCTTCGGTCCCGGGGGCGGGGAATTGTTTGAAGCCGTCTTGTCCCGGGGGGAGGGGGGCGGGGCAAATCGAAAATAACTTCTTGTTGTTCTTGTGAAGTATGTCACTTCTCGGTTGGCGCCTGACCGCGTGGAGAAGACTGCCTATTTCCATTGAGAATCTCTAGAATTTACATTAGACTGGTTAGAGAAGAAAAATCTCAAAATTAAAGTCTGTGTTCGAAGGTACTTTTATTTTAAATTGTTAAGCGAATGTGCGTTTGATGCGTACTCGAATGGATGGCGTTCGTCACAAACAAAGAATTATTTCTTCAGCGTATTTATGTAAGACTTATGTACTAAGACGAGTCAAATAGACTCTATATGAAAACGGATGCACGGCTTTATATTAAACAGAGGTTTCAATCCAGTGTTCATTCTTATGAAACAAGCTAAGAAAAACTTAATTTATTCACGGGCCTCTTGTGCGTATGTGCTATATTTAGACTAAATCACGTGGCGAAGACCACTTCTTTACTCGCTAGCCGTATGCCATTATACTTTCTCGATTGCGTTTTTCTTCAGTTTTCTTTTTCAAATATAGCGTTCATGTTTTTATTACATTATACATGTAGTGTCCTTCGTTCAAGAAACTCTAGAAAAGCGTTTAAGACAGAATCCATCAAGAAATTGAGTAATCAGTGGACAAAAATCTTGTACCAGAATAATTTAAAGTATATTGCATTCTTTTTTACACTTTTTAAGAGCTTTAGACGTAATAAGTTATCTGTAATAACCCCAAAGACAATTTCTTATGGGAGGCCGTTAAATTAAATTTCAAATTTCACAGGAATTGTGTAAACACGGGTAAAATAGGTAAATTTTTGTGCATAAGATTTCATTTTGTGAAATTTGAAATTTATTTTCTCCGGGTCCCATAAGAAATTGTCTTTGGGGTTATTACAGATAACAAATTACATCCCTAGCTCTCAAAAAATGTAAAAAAGAATGCGATATGCTTTAAATTATTCTGGTACAAGATTTTTGTCCACTGAAAATTAAAATTACTCAGTTTCCTAATGGATTCCGTCTTAAGTTCTTATCAAAACGTCTGGTTTTGCTATTGTACGGAAATCAATATCGTAATCTATGCTTTGTACACAAAACAGTGTATTTGTGGTCGATGAGGAGTCCCAGGGGTGGGGAATTGTCTCTTTCTGCGTGCCCGGGGGTGGGGAATAGACCGCCAAATGAGAACAAAATTGCAAATCATATCCCCGGGGGTATGCCCGGGAGGGACATGGTAACAGGTAGAATTGAACCATGCATAACTGTAATGCACAAGTTTTGCCGGCTTGAATTTCGGTTTGCCGGAACATGTTCTGCATCGTTTTCATACGAACTTCGCGGTTGTAAACTTTTGAACTGATTCTAACTTCAAGGCTCTGAAAGACTGGAAATGATGTAGCTTTTTGCGTTGGACTGCTGTGAAGCTAAAAATAGGATACTTCATTCAAATGTAAATTACATGGTGTGTACGATTGGTTAGCGTATTATGACTAAACGAGTCAAACGTCTGCTGCCATTCAAGGGGGGCCTTGTCAGCCGAGAATAAGAAATCAGATATTTTTTAATTAGTAGTGGAAACATAGCAACGGAAACAAAAGTCATCAAAATTCTAAACTCCAGAAAACCAATCTCGTATTGTGCCACTGAGTGACGTTAATTCAAAAGTAATTATATATTGTTTCGTTTTATTGAGAGTAGCGTTCAGAAAATTGTGATGGCGTGTTCTCCAATAAAACAAAACCAATATTTATGCACTTAATTTAAAGGACTTTTAAGTGCTTCGATATGATAATAAAGTTTAAAATAATATTTAGAACATTTCAAACTGAATGCTAACAATATTGACAAAAACGTTGGCTTTACTTTTTGCTTTTTGTCTTTCTTTATTGTTGCCCGCATTTTTTCAACATGCAACTGAAGTTGAACCTAAGGGAGGTGGATGTTTGCGAGAGGTCAGGCCACAATCGTTATAAAACTTTCCAAAGAATATTCTTTTCTTTCCAATTCTTTCTAAAGAATTTCCGGAGAATGAAAGGGAGGAGACTAGGCGACCGTTTCCGCGAACACCTACGAGACGTCGAAAGAAATGACAAGGACCCATCCAACCAGTCGCCCGACATTTCAACCTCCCTTTAAATCATTCTAGCCAACACACGACAATCTGTGGCCTTTCCCTACACCAGAGTAACACGGAAAGCCGTGAAAATCTAGAACAAAAAATCATTTTTTTCAAATCGGCACACTTAATCCCCACGGTATCAACAAACGCTACTCATTCAACTAATTTATTATTGTTTTTCACGTTGCCATGTTCCTACCAATAGCGTAGCTCCACGACTCTCCATATAAACCAGGTGCAACCCACAATTCCTTGATTCGCTCTGACGAAAAGCTAACTCTCGAAACGTCAGCTTTCAATCTCTTTACGGTGGCAAATTTACTTTTATCAACTCAGTTGATAAATTCAAACTTTTGTGTTTCGCGTCCCCACAGACGCAGCACCTTAGCTTCTTTAGAAACTAGCCCCCTTGTTTGCTTTAGAAATTGCCTAATAAAATACAAAATCTCCTTACTAAACTGCTGCTGTAGCGACGAGTAGCGCCAAGTCAACGCTGTAAGGCCGGGTTTAAGCGTCGAATTTCACTTGTGCTGAATTTAATACCTATTTGGTTCAACTAATGCCGGATTTATGGCTTGGCATTGTTAAATGGATTAAGTTTTTCAACTTTTAAATGTGTCAAAAGTGGTTTACATTCAATTGCAGTTTTCACTACAGATCTAGAGTCGTTGCTTAGGGAACGCTAAGAACAGTATTTAGTAGAAACCGATCTGGGAGCATTTTCTGTCGGTAAAATTAATGGTTAAATTTACGAGCTATGAATGCCTGAATGCATAGAGAACCACACTCAGATATTCAGTGGAACGTTCAATTAGTAGAGTGCCCTCTCCCTACCCCGTTTAGTTTGTTTATTTCGCCTGGCTGAACAAGTTAAACAAACTGGACAGAAGGCCATTACGAGTAATACGGGTACCTTGGGTGTCAAGTACCGCATAGGTAAGGCGCAATAAAACTTCATCATATAGCCTCTTCCTTATTCAGGCTTTGGCCGTGATCCTAATTTAGAGTGCGGAAGCGTCAAATGGAAAACAAACAGCAGGAAGTAGTTTTTAATGAATTTTTGCGGTGAATTGCACTTTACTTATATCAGTTCAATAGAGTATAGCGGTTTTCCTGTTCTAGCCCTTCTGGGAACTTCGCATTTGACTCAACTTAGATGCGACGCACAATATGAGATATATTGAGAGGCCGTATATTATTCCTAGAATTGAATTTTAGGAACAGTCACGTAGTTTGCAATTTATTTAGGGTTCAGTACTCTAGAGCTGTAAGGGAAATAACTAAATTTTGCACTTAGATTTGAAAACTTGAACAAAATAGGTGTACTACGCTATTAACTGGCCTGTTTCTGCAGTGGCATTAACGGTTATTGCAACATCAATCGATATAAAATTTTGGCCTTTCTTTTTTTCCTTTTAAGTTTCAGCAGATAATTTGTTCACTATCTGATCTAAAACGTCAATTGCTCTTCAATTGCTAATGCCGGATTCATGTCTTAGCATGCATTGTTTAATGGATTAAGGTTTTCAAATTTCAAATATGTCAGATGTAATTCGCATTTAATTGCAATTTCAATTACAGATCTAGAGTGGTTGCTAAGGGAAGGCTAAGAACGGTATTTAGCATGCTGTTTTGGAGCGTTTTCTGTTGCTAAAATGGTGTAATTTATGAGCTGTGAACACCTGATTCAAAAAATCGTCATTGTTCACGCGTAGCTAGTGCCAGATGTCTCCAATTCAACCACATGTTAAAAAGAAAAATCTCTAAGCTCAGCAGAAAAAAGGTAGAGTTGCGATGTGTTTTTCAAGAGTCAGAGATAATCTAGCCTTTTAGCCTTCGTTATCAGCGGACGTAAGAAAGTACCGTTTACACACGAAATAGAAACGCCACTACGTGTTCGTGATGTTATAAGTGATATCCCAATGTAAAATGCGCCATATTTTGCATGTTGGCGTTCCGTGACGGTTGGCACTGATTTCATAATCCAACCGTGTATGCCGATTCTGTTGTAGGCTTCTTTCTATCAACGTCAACTAGCATAACAGATATCATCGTGACTCAAAATTATAAAAGAGTACTTCAATGAACAAACATGTGGAAATATCTTATCCTTGTAAGTTCCGGTTTCTAAGAAATAATGATTAGTTCTAAGCATTACTTGGCAACCGATACCAGTTTCTCAACCAATGGATAGAATTAAATAAAACTGAACTAGCCAATCATGACTTGCGCTTCGGATTATTCCTGCTTTTGACGCCATTATGCTTCCAGTTCCTACTGGTTCACTGTGCTGTTTTCGAATTTCATTGTGTTGTTTTTCTCCAGAGCAATTACTTTGATCCTAGTCTTAGAACACTTAACTGAAACAATGCTGGCGTTTTCTATTTTTAGCCTCACCCCCCACCCCCCGACTTCAAGAAGCCAAAAAGCCAGGAAAGGACACGTTTCAGCCGATGGCTTTTCTAGCGCGAGGGAATCGCCAACCCTAGTACCGAGGCGTTCTCTCCTCGCTCACTCGACTTGGGGCGAGATTTTGTGGTGACGTCACCGAATGACATTTCGCACCAAGTCGAGTGAGCGGAAGGAGAACAACTGGGTATTAGGCTAGGAATCGCCAATAACTGTCTAAATTTGGCTTTCAATGTCTAGGAGGGGAAAAGGACTAAACTTGAAAAAAGTTCGGGCCAACGTTTTTTACATGTAAGTTTTCCCCCTTTCCCCTGTTGTGTTTGCAAATTCGATAAAAACTGACTGTGGCTCCAAAATTCACTTCATATTGTCCCTTGCTGGTCAAGAATCTATTCATGTGCTATCAACTACTCGCATATGAATTTAGCACGTTGTTGAACCCCTCCGAGTTTCTCTCGTGTTGCATGTTGTTGAACAAAATGGAGCCTGGCACTCTATGCCGTTCAACAGCGCTCACCATGTTAATTGGCGTATGTTGTCAACATTCCAACAAGGTATTAATGGTTAGCTGTTTATGCTCTATTACTGAAATACTAAACGCTCAACGGGTACTATTGGGTTACAAATGCACCGCGGGAGGTTGCTGAGCAAGAAGGAAGTGTGCGATAGCAGAGAGCGACTCTAGCTTCTTGAGTGCTCAGGAAACCTCCTATGTGCATCCATAACTCAATAGTGTGCAGCTGTGGTGCTAACTATTTCGTGTAACATAGCTTTAGGAATTTTTTTCGGTTAGAAGTTCTGCTTGACGCCAGTTTTTTTGTATGCAATACTTCTAAATAATCGGGAAAAAATGCGAAAAAAATTTCTTCTTCTGGCTTCTAGGATTCGTACGTGACCCACTTTTTCATGTCATTTTTAAACTCTACGTGAGGAAAAAAAGGTGAAAAAGTTAAACAAGAATTAAAGCTTGCGAAATAGTTGTAAAATTCTCTAGTTTGAACCGAGTGTCGGCTTTAAATTCAGAACATTTGACAAAAACACGGGGCTACACTGGTTTATCTGTATGTATTTTATTTGGATATACGTATTGATAGCCACAAAACCGACATGATAATCGTTTCAAGTTTGGTCTACAGTTATATTATATGAACTTGCTCTTAGACTAACTATTACAAATAAACGAAAGGAAAATACATTATCTTCCTTATTACGTATTATCTGGAGCGCTCATCCGTAAGTTTCTTTCTTCTATGAAATTTGAAAATCACTAAATCCACTATCATTAAACCCGGCTTTTCACATTCATAAGCCATTCCAATATTACCAATGAACTTATCAGCTGCAAACACGAATCTGGAATCAGTCCACAAGAATGTACCAAACCAACTCCTCGCAGAAAGGTGCATGTTTCAGATTCGGGATTTGACCACCATCTGCACAAATTCTGCAAGAAATGATGTAATGGAATATGATGAGTTGTTACTGATCTCAAGCTTTCCATCTTCTGTTTGTTTTGTGTGCTGTGCTGGTCATTGGAGTTACACTCCTTCTAAATGTACGTTGGTCTAGGAGTTGGATGGGGGTATTGAAAGCGAACGGAGTGATTAGCTATTGAACAGGTGACGTTGCCGAAAAATCTATAACCTTGTTTTTTATTTGCACTGTTAGATACAACGTTCTTGTGTTCTTCAATACAATACAATACAATACAATACAATACAATACAATACACTTTATTTAACTAGGTTGAACATATTAACCTTATACAGTTTTCTAACATATGGCCCTCAAAAAATAAATTCAAACAGACAAGAAAAAAGCAGAATTCAATCGAACAAAAACAAATTGATCGGTGGTCTGCTAGTTCTTTTCCGAGAGAGAGGCGACAAAACCAAAGTCGAAAAAAGTGGCACTGCGACGTGAATTAGCGCCATGCACGTCCTAAAGCTCTCAGATACATTTTACGTATTCGTGAACAAATTTAGACTGAAGTATAAACAAACGTACCAGCATAACTGACTTTGCCATCAGAATCCATGTCCGCCTCGGTGATCATGTCATCGATTTCTTGTTTGGAGTAGGTTTTCCCGCCAAAAGTCTTCATCACCAAGGCCAACTCATCGCTAGTAATATATCCATCCCCGTTGGTGTCAAATTTTTCAAAGTAGTATTGTAAGTCCACTGCAGTCATGGGCTCGCCTACTTGGCAGGCCATCATCTCTTCGAACTCGGAGTATTCCACTGTTCCATTCCCTGTAGAAAAGGAGGAAGGTTCAAGTCAAGTGACGACAAATGATGCCATATTTCACGTCGCTAGGACAGGATCATACAGTGAATGCATGGAAGTTTCTTCGCGTATTTCAACCGCTAATTCAACCGATCACTACCCGTCTTTTATGGAAGTCATTTCTCTGTACATTTCCTTACATTCATTTTACAGAGCAATGTAACGAAAATTTCTCAAATCAAACGATTCAGGCAAAGAGAGTGTGTTCTCTTTTGACTCCAGCAGTAGATAGATAGACAAGAGCTTTTGGGTCCATTCAAAACTATTCGGACCAAAATTTTCAACTTGTGGTCAAATTTGACTGTGAAAAAGGTAAGATTTGTTGGTATATTTCCCGGCTGTCGGGAATTTGAGGCACGCCGGGCCAGCATGAGGCCTGAAGCGGGACTCTAGGAATAACTTTTGTGTTTTTAATCCAGTGAAGCTCAAACTTTGCAACATAACAGACTTTTCAATTGCAAACAATCGTATGATTTTTGTTTTTCGATTTTAACGGGTTTTGGCGGGAAAATAACGTCATGCAGATGACGTCAAAATTTTATTTTCACCGTATGACTAAACTAGTACACGATTTAGAAAGAATATGTTGAGACAAATTCAAATGTGAAAAAATAATTGAAAAAGCTTTATCGGTTCAAAAGATATTGCATTTTGAAATTTGCCAAAGTTCTAAATATAGGAACAAAATGGCGGGAAATTCAAAATTCAGATTGTCGTATCTTTTGAACCGATAAAGCTTTTTTAATTATTTTTTCATATTTGAATTCGTCTCATCATATCCTTTTGAAATCGCGCAATAGTTAGTCATCAGGTGAAAATAAAATTTTGACGTCATTTGTATGACGTCATTTTCCCGCCAAAAACCGTTAAAATCGAAAAACAAAAATCATACGATTGTTTGCAATTGAGAAGTCTGCTACGTTGCAAAGTTTGAGTTCCACTGGATTAAAAACACAAAAGCTATTCCTAGAGTGCCGCTTCAGGCCTCATGCTGGCCCGGCGTGAGGTTGTCTGGGCTGATCTTTGTCAGTCCCCCTAACTGAACAGTAAACAAGAGAGGATGAAGGAAGAGAGCGAATCCCCCATGCATGGGCCTCTTCCAATGAAAATTATTTAAAATCTATCTATCTCTGTCATACTGCGTGGTTATTTTAAGGACGACACCTCATCGGTCCGTTAGAATAACATCATGTAATTTTAGATTGTTGACATGGAAACAAAAGATAAAAATAACCTACGCAGTATGGGTGGGGACTAATAATAAATTTCAAATAATTATCATGGGGCACGGGATTCACTCTCTTAGCTCATCCTAGCTCTCTTGCAGTAAACAAAAGCAAATAGCATAGACGTACCGTTGCGGTCCACTGCTCTGATCATGTCTTTAAGCTCTTCTTCTGGCAGTTCTTGTCCAGCTTGCTTCATGGCTTCACCAAGTTCTTCTACAGAGATTTGTCCATCGCCGTTTTTGTCAAACAATTTAAAGGCATCCGCTATTTCTAATAATAAAAGTAACAACAAGAAAAAAACTCGAAATGCACATTGCGAATTCGATCTGAAAGCGGTTATGATCACATTCGACAAACCGGATAAGTAGAAAACAATTATCATGGAGGCCCATGTATGGATATAGAAGGAGGCTGTTTACAGCTGGAAGTCACTTTAATTGTCAGTGGAAGCCAACGATCTCATTGGTTAGAACACAATAAACATTAGGTTACTAACTCTTGTTGCTGACAAATTTTGAACTGTTACGCACCCTGGTGACTTTCAATTTTGAGGCCACAAATGTTAGATTCCCCTTCCCAGAAAAGTCACTGTTGATATTTTCAGCCAGTAAAAACCCAAAACGATATTTATCACTTTGCAAGTGGGCGCGGCTCAAGGCCTAAGTTTTACCTTCAATTGAAATGTTGTGGGTGGGGGGAGGGGAAGGGGGCATATTGGCAGATAAAGAATATATAACGAAATTAGCGCAACTTTCAAGTTACACACTAGTAACCTTTATAGCGGTAAATATGTTTTCTTACCATAAACAACAAATGCCTCAATGTATAGTGCCCTTTTACTTTTATCATTGTCTTTGTACCTCTGGTGTTCTTTACATTGAAGTCGATAATTTTAATAGAAGAGAGATCACGTTTTTTCATGTCCACGATGCGATGATTCATTGTGAAAAATGAAGAGTCAGTGGGTTCGAGCTTAAACGGTTTTTTAGTGCATGTTTATGAAGTGCAAGCAAAACCTTTAACATCAGTCCACAGCAGAGTCAATCTCCCTCCTTTGTCTTCCATGAGATTAGCACAATCTAAAGCTCAAGCAAGGTATGCTCTTTTTGTCTGCGCTTCTCAGTTACACGATGCCTTACCTTGTCGCTGTTCTGTAGTTAACCGTACGCGTTGAGCCTAGTATAAGAAAGCCAAAGAAAAAGAAGAATTAAGTTCGTATACTGCACTTACACTACAGATGTGTGCAGTTATAGCGGAGCTCCTTTGCGGCCGAAGGCCGCAAAAGCGGACTACCATTGGTAAGCAAATTTGGTAACCTATCGATGCGAGAAAAATTTGGTTGTGACGTCAGAGGACGTACGCCCGTCCGTACAGACTCTGCGGGAGGGTGAGGAGAGTCCCAAGGCAACTCCACGGGGGGGGGGGGGGTGGGGAGAAGAATATCATCTTTTCTTGGCGGGAAATCGCGAGGTGCTTTTGGGCAAAACGATTTTTCGACAGTGTTGAAGTTTTAAACTTGAGAAAAAAATCTAATATCTATATATGGAAAGAAAAATTCAAAAGAATGCTCAGTTGTCTTTTAGGTGAGATGGGAAAAGTTCAAAGAAATTTGCTTTCGAGGAGTCATCTTTAATTGTTGTGATCAGTGGTGCGACCCTGTCGGCACATCGCTTGAGTTTGCAGCATTTGGTAGCGGTCCCGACGCCAAATATAGCAGAGCTAGTACATTCTTGTTTTTTCTCTCCATAACCATGGTTTTTGCGGCGGTCCGAACGCATTTTCTCAGGAAAAATACGTGTTTGTTTTTCTTGATGGAGCTGCGATCGATAAACAGTCGTATACGTATTAAAGTTAACGCGAATTAACTCCACTTAGCTTAGCTCAACAGATATCGCACGTAACTTCACGCGAACGTTACGGGGTTCGATTCTCAAAGGGGAGACGCTGACGTCACAACCAAGATTCTCTTATTGATAGTACCAAATTTGCTTAGCCATCGGTTGCACGCTCTGCAGCCTTCGCTATATAGCTATGACTGATAAAAAAGAGTGAAAGGCACTTCGTATTTTCTCGAGGGATAAATCACAACGTTGTGCACGCTCGGCGATGCAGTTTTTCTTTCATTGGGGCGCGGTGGCGTGGTTAGCGCCTGAAGGTCGGAGGTTCGAGGCCTGGTCCGTACCATTGTGTTGTTTCCTTGGACACGAAACTTTACCCTACACACACAGGTGCTGTCTCTCTCCAGCCGGTGACATACTGCGGAGTGTAACCCTGCTACGGAACAGTAGTTTTCCGTCCAGACGGGATCCGGAGTAGCAATACTCTCAGTTGCGAAGCCGGGGTTATACCCAGGCCGTGTAAGGTCCCTGTGCCTCGTGCTCGATGAATTTACCTTTCTATAATTTAACACAACAATCTAACAGAAAATGTTTATATGTTTTGCAAAGACATAAACCCTATTCAGACCGGGGGCTGTTTGTGCCCGCACTGACTTTATTTGGACTTTTATAACTTTTTTTTCATAAGCAAGCTAAACCCACCAAACTTGGTGACTTTCCAAAATTTATCGGGCAACTCAGTTTTGCCAGGAGAGCTATTACTTTTCCCTTGCGATCTAGTATATATACACATAAACGCCTTTCCTAATACTTGAACTGTTCAAACTGCCAAAAATCATAAGAAAAGACCTTTTTTTCAAACAAGACAGCTTCGTCGCGGCGCTATCTTGATGTCACGATCTGGGCAGCAATTTCGAAAATTCAAGATGCTGTATTTTAAAGACAAAGGATGATACCGACCTGTGAAAAGATATATTTTTAAGTGCTCCTTCATGTGGTGATGATAAAAATTAGCAGGTCTAGCGAGTTTTGATTTTAGAATTTTATGACGTCACGTGCAAGCCAGCAATGGGGTAATCAAGATTTCAGGTCAATAAACTGAGATGTATTTTTGTTCAGTTGCAATCGAACTGAAATGTCTTCAATACATTTTCATTGGCAACTGTTTCGTGAAACCGAGTTTTATTATATTATTTATATTAAACAATGTAAGAAACATTGCTTCTGGCGCCAAATAATTTCACAGTTATTAGTGCAAATTCTAGAAATTTGCTCCGAGGGACTATCATCTCTTCACACACACTTTTTATGTTTTTTAAAACTAAATGTTATCCCGAATCCCTGCCGAGCATCATTATTCGAGATTTTATATATCTCAGCAGCATGTACCACTTGAATTGAAATCCTTTAAAACGAAAGCCGTTAGTTTTACTGCTGTTCTCATATTGGCGCTGGAGAATATCTTAAGTGAATTAAGGCATGGGTCCTCAATTTTTCTCTTAAAAAGTGAGGGGGGTAGTCTATCTCTAAACGCTTTGGACATAGACAAATAAAACTTTGCCAGACACTTACAATGCTAGTTTGTGGCAATTTCGCACTTTCAAAGTATGCAAATAAGGTCACGTGACTTCCACCGCCTGAAAAAGCTTTTTATATGGCAACACTTTTTCTTGTGTCCTTAATTTATTTACCAGTTCCATAATATTAAGGCCGTTTAACATATCACTTCTGTGCTTGGCCTTTTAAAGATAAATAAAAGCAAAGGCGTGAAGTAGGGATACAAATGCCCTGGGGGACTGGGTACTTATCGAAAAAACCGTTTATTTTCTAAATTATTTACAAATTCAAAAGCTGTTAAGCACAGTTTCGTAGATGCTTACATTAAATATTGTCTTATACCAGTCTGGTTTAACAACTCACAACAAAAAGTGTTGCCATTTTTGCTTGAAGATTGTTTAGTACTTTCTGGCCGTGTAAGGTCACGTGACGAATTTCCATAATTGAAAAAGAACCAAATTAACACAAACTATCATTGTTTGTACCTGGCAAGGTTTCAGGTTTCTAATGCAAAAGCATTTTAAGATAGATCACCCCCTCCCTTTTTTGAGTGAATAATTGGGACCCATGCCTCAATTTACCTAAGATCGCTGTAGAAACAAAATTGCCTGAATGTTGTTATCATTTCCGGCGTTCGCATATGAGAAAACTTCCCTAAAGCAAATGTATACACGCTATATCTGATATTTTCTAAATTTTAAATTTTAATTAAATGGGATACAAAAGAAAGCGTGGCACCAGTTGCAAAGAGCACCTAGCAACTGTAATTTCAAGGTCATTCCAAAATTTAAAGAAAAAAATGAAAAATGATTTTGACAGCTTTCTGTTACTAATATAACTACATAGTGTACTCGAAAATTCTCGAATGAATGGCCTATACTTCCGAGTCCAAATCTAAGAATAAAGTGTTTTGTATCTAATATAATTTCCTCTTTGGCAAGGTTTGTCATTTTCTTCTTCATCGTAGCCAGCTGCGAGAGTTGTTGTTTGGTGGCGAAATTAAGCCATCTTTTTTTTCGATCTGTGCACCACCGTAGTAATATTAAATATTTATCTCCAGTAGCAACATAAAACTCAGCGTGATATATATATTTTTGTTATTTACATTGCTACTCAATAAAGTAAGTGAAGAACTTTCACTCAAAAACATGGATGTGTCCATGGATGTTACTGAGAATTATGCAGTACTGAATGTTGGTTTTTAAAATTCTTAGGGGCTATATTTTATTTGAAACGTTTGTTTGTGAATTTGTGTTTGAAAGTGATTATGGATAAAATAATCGTCCCCTCCGTGTTTTACGTGTTTAAAGATTAACTAAAATAATTTTCCTTTGTCGGGCTAATGCTTGCCTTGTACAGTAAGGTAAATAGGTTTTATGGGCGTAATCCGTTGACACCCAAGAAATAAAACTATAAAAACAATTTTGCAACTTTACAAGCGATTTTGGCTATAAATGCAACACTTAAATTAAAGAAATAGTTTTTCAGTATATTATTATATATTACTTTATGTTTTATTCCGGTGCGTAGCCAAGAGAAGGAATTTTTGTCAGGCATAAATTCTTTTCTTTGATTAACATTTTGAAGAGTCGACGAGCAAGAGTTCGAGCGGGTTTTGAAAAATTGTGGACGAAGTATAAAATCACTCATTTATATATTAATATTTCACGCCTGCCGTATCCGCCAAGATTGAATGTAAAGTCGATCGCATTTATTTTACTTGGAACTGAAGGCAACGACGCCAGTTACAGTGGCAAATTGACAATACCAACATTTTAAAAACTAAATCCCTTATGGCCTTTTAAATGAACAACTCTAACGTACGTGCCTCTGTAACCAGCGATTATTTTACCTTGCCAGGCAGCCAAATCAGAATGCGTTGAAAAAAAGTACTTTTCAAAAGAATTGCTTTCTGACAGTTGTAGTGAATATAAAATGAATATTGACTATATTGGTTTCCATTTTTCTTACATAAAAAGCCGATTGTTTCTATTTTTATATTGATTCCAAGATGAAATCCTTTATTTCAGTCTTTACAGCGAAATTTTTTAGAGTACATGGTTCATTCGAAAATAAAGTAATTTGTGTTGTTTCTTCGTGATAGTGTTCGAGACAAGACGATGCAATTGTAAACTTTAGATGCAGCCAGTTTAATTAAAAATGCTAGCCCAGGGTCGCGATCGCTCAAAACAAAACAGCATCAACGAGAAGCTAAGGCTGCCAAGCAAGCGCGTAGCGGACTTACCATTTTTGTGGGAGATTCGTTTAAACAACACTGAAAGAGAGAGAACGACCTTCACGTAGCTCGAAGCACACCGCGACAAAAATTAGAATAGTCAAACGAATGGGCTTCAGAGTAGTCTGGTAGTTGGAAACAAATTATGCACGAAACAAAAGGCTTCCTGCCAGCCATAAACGTCAAATATTCATGAATATCGCCTGTGCTTGACAAGCACCTGTCACAAGCGAAACGATCTCTGCAAATTCAAATAAACAATAGAGGAAGTTCTTTATTAATTCTGGAAAATCTTGTTTGCCTTAATTGCAGTATAAATGAAGGCGTCAAACACGCGCCCAAATTAGTCCGCGCAGTACTTGCTTAGCAAATACATTTTGGTAAATTTAAGCTTGCGAAAGGAAAAATTTAGTGGCCTTCATCATTGTTAGAGTTCGCTGAGTCCTTCTCAAGTGAACACCTGCATGGCGTAGAGAAATTTGTAAGCCTTCGAACAACCACGAAGCAGGGAATTGAAAGCCAGATGATTTAAGTTGAATATGTTTTTAAGTACTACAAGAAAAAGAGGTTCATGCGACATGAACCGCTTACAATCTTGCCGGGCACCGGGGAGATGAACTAAGAAATGTTTTCCACTTTGTCATATATAAATTAATACAAGAACGTACGTTCTTAAGTTCAGTGCAACTGAGGAAACGGCTTTCCATATATAAAAGCTAAGGTTACCTTTCGCGTCGCCGCGGGCCGCTACATTTATAATGTGGAAGAATTCTGAAAATAAATAAACAAATAAATTAGTTTTTTAACAAATGTTGCGCGTTGCGTGCAAACACTTTTAGACTTTTGGCAAAAAAGAAATAAATGGCAAAATACACGGACATCAGTTTCGCACAACAGTGTTTTCAGATCTCTACTCCAACACAGTCGCTCGAACCTATTCTAGTACATACGGAGCTTAACTTCTAGAAATATCGTCCTTAATGAAACTATGCCAACTGGGATTTTATTAGGCTTGTCTTCTAAGTGGGCCGCTGGATAACAGCTGGGGACAGAACGAAAATGAGAGCTACTGTATTGCCAGCGGTAGGCAGCATTCACAGGGTTGATTAATACCTAATAAGAAACGTTTTAAAAAAAAAAACAAAATTGGCAAGACTGAGTAATCACAGACCTTGCCTAGCATCTCAGACCATAAGTTTAAAGAGAATGAGAGTCTGTGAGAGTTAAAAATCGACGTTTAGAGCGCATTTAAAGTCCGTGTAATCAACAAAGAAGTCAGTTCTAAATAAGTTTCCGAAAAAAATAATGGCATTTCATCGTTTTGCAGCCAAGTAACAATTGGCAGCCGTCAAGGAAATCGTCTTAATTCCAAAGAAAAAATCCTGTTAACAACTACTTGGCAACCTTCTTACATTGCGTAATTTGTCTAATGTGGCTGAACTATCCGGGAGCTGAATTCCCAAAACCACTTTTATGAATAAATTAAAAAAGGAAAATACATCATCAAAGACACACGCACAGGAAGAAAAATTGGAAAGTAGCTGGTGCGCCCCTGCCGACTTTCTTTGTCAAGTCTGTAAGACTCACCACTCCATTTCACATTATATGAGTTTAATTTGTTAACGTTATTTATTGCCTTGCAGTTAGAGTGATACCTTCCAAGGGAAAAAGATGATACCCGTACCACAGTTCAACATTTAATTTTACTTTAAGGATGGTAGGAAAGTAAACGAAAATCGCAAGAGATTTCAAAATATCTGATACCGGAACTACTTCAAAGCCCTTTTCACTTTGTCACGGCAACTATAGATATACCAATTTAACGATAATAATTATTTTTTTAATGAATGGTGATTTCACAGCTTCTTGCTGTTATTAGCTGTCTTTATATAACAAAGAGTCGTATTTAAGGAGGCTCGCAACAGTTTTTTGGGCCTTGTGTCCTCTCGCGCGTTTATAATTCCTTCTCATAATAAAAAATATTCGTCTTCTGAGCTTGTTTTTCGTCATTTTTGGGTCCCAGTGTAATGCCATCGTGGGCGTTAACATGTATGCAATCCGTGATTAAAAATGCTAAAACGTCAGTCAGTATTTAAAGAATAATGGAAAAGAGTCTCCAGGAAGAAGCTCAGAAGACGATTTTTTTTTATTATTATGAGAAGGAATAATAAATGCACGAGCGGACACAAGCGCAGCGTGCATAAATATTCATTGCACGTGAATAACCGTGAAATAGACCAGGAAAAACAAAATAAAACTGTTGCTCGTTGAAAGTTAATAACGACTGAAACCTAACCGAGATTCAGCCTTCTTATCTAATAAACGAAATGTTTATTCAGCATAAAACTTGCTGGAGCATCAAAAAGACTTATTATTCTAACGGCAATCAATTTAAGAGAAAAATCTGTAAGGGCAGTTTGGAAATATTTCTATTTATGCAAATTACGAACTTTTTGGCTGATTTGTGCTGCATTTGATCAGTTTTTAAATATAAATATCTTAAAATCGCAGCCACCTAGGAAGCTCAATGTACATTAAGAATGTTTTAATATCATAAAAGATCCTTCAACTGAAAAGAGAAAGTGTTAAGTTTTATCTTTCTTGAAATATTGGAGAAAATTGCAGGAATGATCAAAATCAGCCGGTAAAAAATGAATCATGATTTCTCGTCATAAGGTGTCTGACTAGTTTTCGAGATATTCGACATTATTTAAAATGAGGGGTTGTCCATTACCGTTGCTATGGTGACAGCTGTTGCTAGGAAACCAGTGAGAAAATAATCTTTGATCATATGTTGAAAAGGTGGTATAGTATCAAGGAAATCGAAGTTTATCTTCTATGCGAAATTTTGCCTTCAAAATTGTCGAGGCTGCAACCTATGCCAAGAATGACTGGCCGCCAACATTACATAACATAATTTTTATTTTTAACATAATTTTTATTTTTATATTTTAATATAGTTGAAGAAACAGAATTTTAATATATTTTTACAGTTTTTTTTAGCTTAGTTAATTGTTGTAATTAGGCTTTTTAAATGTATATAAATATTTTCCATTTTATATATATTAATTACGTTTTTAGTTAGGCAGGTTTGGTGTCCACAATTAGTAGAGGGGACTTTTCCCCTCAGCTACTACAGTTTTGACACGTTAATAAAGTTATTATTATTATTATTATTATTACACTCCAAGGCTAAAAAAACTGTTGCGAGCCTCCTTAACTGGTAGGCATTCACTGACTTCACCTGAACTAAACAAACTTCATTAAAAAATATTAACAGCTGTTTACATGAAATGAAATGAAAATCCAAAAATACTTGGCGAACTTGGGAGAAAGAAAAAGACTCATATAATGATTACGACGTCAAGGCTGGTAGTCCTAAGTCCACCTCGTCTTTAGTTATTTGCAGCATTTGGTAACTAGGGAGAGAAAATGTTTGCAAGATCAAACAGAAGTGCAAACCGGATAGAACTTGTGAAGGCGAGAACGGGTTCGATGTAAGCATAAGCACAACCGCAAGGATAAAAATGTGATAAATAATTCTCCTTTTTTTGTGCTTGTGTTTATTCTTATGCCTTGGAGATTTTTAGTGAAAACCAGAGAAGAGGAACTAGTGCGTTTGCTTCTATTCTTTTTATGATTTTTCCTCATGTGCACGTGTTATCGACGTTTTGAGTTGAATGTCGACCCCACACGTGGTTGCGCGGCAAGTAAACCTATGCGCAAGGTCCATATTGCCACCTGCCAAACGGATTCAACTTTCCCAGTCAACACTGTTCAACATTGGAGAATTCAGCAAGTTGAACGGCTGTTCTGCTTACTAGTAGCCGTGGTAAAACTATTAACTCTATTCGTGGGTAATTTTAATCGCCAAAATCGCCTTTTCTAATCTTCTACTGTTTTTAGTGCTAACGCATTTCTGATTAAATTTAGCCTCTGGGACATAGCTGCGTTAAAACTCAGGGTATAAGCCGTGAGCGTATGCAGCTTGTTGGTTGGCAAGCACAAAATATCCCCCAATAAACCGTTCTCTTGTCAATTTAGTGACCCCTTCTTGAATTTTGTAAAAAATCCTTTTCAGAAAAAACAAACAAACAAACAAAAACAAAAACAATATTAATAATAATTAAATTCCGCCTCAAAAATCATAATCGAAACTGGTAGACACAGCAAAACACCAGAAAATTTGAGATTTTGCCTTCTGTGCCCTTTAAATGAAATAGAAAATGAATTAAAATTTCTTTTCTCTTGTTCTCATTACTACATTATCGGAAGAAAGTTTTTCAGTGAAATAGCAGATAGATATGTTTTATGAATTAGATATTACTTCCAAATTCTTTCTTTTTAACAGCTTTGATCCTTTCATTTGGAGAAGCACTGCTGCATTTATTTATGAGTCTATGTTGAGTCCACAATCAACATGTACTCAACAAAGAATGATACATTAGCTAATTCAGAAACTTAGAGGTAATACTATGTGTAAATTTGGGAATACTTCAAAAAATTGTTGTCGTTGTTGTACTTTTATTGAAAATGCTGCCATTTAGGAGAAGGAGAATGATATCTTGTTACCAAACCGGTGGGTCTATAACTGCTATTTCACCCGTACATGCAGTACAGTAAATATTAATTTCATCATTCCTGAATTCATTCCTGATTAGTCCACCTGTAGTGGCTATGCACTCTCTGCAGACCTATATGATCTTCTTCGTTCCTCGCAAGGCTGTCTGGGCTAGATAGTTTGCACGTGCGCAGTGGTGGTATTGAATATCAAGATGGCGGACGGAAGAACAGTTGTGGTTATTATCGCTTCGACCTGGCAAATACTCCTTCAAAATGAGACTAATTCTTGATTTTGCAGTTAGGGATTTCAGAAAGTCTTAAGCCACTCCTAAATGACCATGGCTCAATGCACGCAGAGCGCGTTCGAGTTTGTACAGAGCGCATTTTGCCCTATGGTTGCTGTTATGTGCAGTGAAGATGCGGAGAAGGTCTGCCAGAAAAACAACTTGAGCTTCGTCGAGATGGTGCGGCCATTTTGTCATCTTACAAGCGAAGGTAATTACTTTGAGATAACACAATTTTCAGTGTTAACAAGTCACTCTTTCACTCCATTATTGATAATTTGTTTCAGTGATAAAAATGTTTCGATTTTGTAAGTGTGCACCGTCACTGAACGTAATAGCGGAAGCAATTATCGTTTTATTTAACGCTGATTTATTAATAGATTTTACCATGTATTATTTTATTGTTTAATACTGTTTTGCGAGCTTGCATCTCGGCAAAATTAATTCGTACTTTCATGAACATTTGAAAGTTCAGCATTATCTATCACAAGATCAAATTAGACGCAAACATGAATAATATTGTGAAGTACACGTACAAGTGTTACCATATTGTGTTACTCCCAGTGGGGTAAGCTAACTGTAGTTTAAGAAGAACAAGTGCTCTTGATATCTACAAAATGCAGTGATCATGAGCATACAAGCCACAGTAAGCTATTGATACAAATATTATGTATGATTATTTGGCAAGTTGTGTTTCTTTTTGTAATCATATCCCAGATATGAAATTAATGGCTTTGCTGGATAGTAAGTGATGCAAATGCAATGAACGAGTAGACTGCCATAAGTAGTGTTAGGCTATCACTGAGAAAAGAGAGAGAAGCACCGTACAAGAGCTGTGCCCTTTCGTCACTCCAATCCTTGATAATCAGAATCAACACAAATTCCACATTGTTGAGGTTTTGTTTTCTTCTGTTGCCTTTTGTCCAGATTTCATTTTGGGTAGGGCATTGACTAGCTTTAAATAAATAATTATTCACCTAGCAAAGTCATACTTCATGATCATATGGCACATCAATAAGCTTGTCCCTTGATACCATGGTTTTCATTTACCTAAGGAAAGCCTTTGATTTACAGATACACTGTAGGTAAATAAACATGCTTGCATGTAAACATGAACTCCAAAGTTCAGTCGCACAAAAATCACATTTCAACTTGTTCATTTGAATTATGTGTGGAGCAGGAACGGGTGTCTTTGTCTTCCGTCACTCTTATAATCGGAGTGGATTGTACACTCGGATTATAGGAGTGTAGTCTCATACACTGTAGGTAAATAAATATGCTTGCACGTAAACATGAACTCCAAAGTTCAGTCGCACAAAAATCACGTTTCAACTTGTTCATTTGAATTATGTGTGGAGCAGGAGTGGGTGTCTATGTCTTCCGTCACTCTAATAATCCGAGTGGGAGGTAATTCGGGAGTAGTCGGGTGAAAACCTGGAATTTCAAAATCCTACAAGAGGTCACTCAGTGATACAATGTAACACGTCACTGACATGTCAATGATTTCAATGTCGTTGTTTTGCAGCTCATATCCGAGATCCCTCTGGTGTAATCCACTCGGTGAAAAACTGGCGGATCAGACTGGTTGAAATGTCAGCGACCCATCCACCTCAGCATGTTGTGAACAAACTGTTAAGTGAAGTTGTGTCAAGAACTCAGCCCCTCAATACTGATCCAAGCAGCTTGACTCCTGAAGCACAGTCCAAAGGTGAGAAGTGGAGTTAAACTTTCTTTTACTGGAACAATAGACACTGGAAACACAGTAGAATCTCAACAACTTGAACCATGGTTAACTTAATTAAACTTCTTCCAAGCTTGAGCCAAAGTATCATCATGCTCAAATAATATTGTTCCACCTTTTGTGTCAGTTAAAATGTCATACTGTATCTTAGGCTATTATTACTATTCAAGAAAGACATTCTGGACTGATCTTGTTACTGGATCACTTGTAACTTGTTCATGTACAGAGTATAATTATACATGTACATGTACAGCTGTATATTTTCCTTGTTTGTTCCCCTTGTATCCTTGGTGTAAGCCATGGACACTGACTTCCTAAATGTTATATATAAAACTTTGAATTAATCGTATCCGTCCATCCAGGGGTTGGATTGGCCACTGCCAAAAAAAGTCATTGCATACATTTAACAGGTATAATAATGTACAATGCGAAGGCATCTGTTCCTGGATTGAAAAGTAAAGTACAAAGAAAAGTTTCCTTAGAAATATAACACAGTCTTCATTCCTTTATTGTTTCTTTATTTTATCACAGCATCTGCACCTTGGTTTGAAGCCTTTCGAGACTGCTTCTTTCAGCTTGTGAAACCATCTGATCATGAATTCATTAGGCACTTTTTAGCTTGTATCCTTTTCACAATAATATTAATTTATTTTTACTTATTAGATGGATGTTTTGTCTTTGCCTGAAAATATAACTTTTAATGGTTCTATAATAAAGTATGCTAGGTATATTTTCATCATCACACTGCTGTAAGCACCCTCACCTGGCCATGTCTTGAGCAAAATTGACAATCTTATCCTCAGAGGGACTGGTGTCAGGAGTGATCTGGAAGTCCCTCATCTTGTAAAGAAAGAGTTTGTGTGGGTAATCAGGGTTTCTCTGCCTATGAGGAGGCATTTGTAGAGCTCGTAATCTAGCCAGGTTCTCAGGGATGTCAGTAAGGGATGGGGGCTGGGTGAATCACTGCAGGTGAATCATAGCAGGTGAATCATAGTAAGCACAATGCGATTTACCCATTGTGGTTCACCCGTGGTCACAAAATTAGGATGGAAATTAGGGCTTAGAAAGATTTTACTAAAGAAATACTATTTCCTTGCAATATGGACAGTCATGAAGAACCAGAAGATCTACAAAATAATTTCCTGAGACGTTTTGTGTTTGTTGGTCAATCGTGGTGGGTGAATTGTAGTTGCTTTTGGAGAATCATCGTGGAAAATCCAGGCCTGTGCACGGTGGGGAAATCAGCTGTAACATTTAACATCATTCTCATTGTTACCATATTTGTCTTGACTTTGTGTGTTTCCTGTATCTGTCTCAAAACATTACTGTGCAAGTGAACATTTTCCTTGACACTAAATTATTATTAAAGGTCTGATTGTTGTATCATCCCATCATCCTGACCCCATGAATGCTTTTGCCACCATGAGTTCACAGCAGATAGAGCAACAGTCAGAACAGCATGGCCATTTTAAGTGGTTCACCAATACCGTGTTTAAGTACCACCTCCTTTTGCACGATGTCAGTGTAGGAGAGGAGTCCAAGTAAGAAGCTATTGTTGCATATAAAATAACAGGCCATTTTCAAGTTGTCTTGTGCCTCTTTTTGAAAGCGAGGCCTGGTGCACAACTTTTCATATAAAAATGAGTTTTATTTCCATGTGAATGAAAACTCAATTTCAGATGAAAGGCTGTGCACCAAGACTTGCTTTGAAAAAGAGGCTCAAGACAACTCGGAAATGGCATATAAGACAGGGTAAGGGTGTGGTGGGGACAGGGGTTTGGGAACTCAAGGGAAAAGAGGGCACACAGTGCACAGGAAGCGGGAAAAGAGGTGGTAGGGAGTTGGATTCCCAAGGTGGTAGAAGTGGAAGAAGTGGGAAACATTATGCATTATTGCATTTTCAATTAAAAAAGGACAGGAAGGTGGAAGCCAACAAAAATAGGGTGGGAACTGGGGTGGTAAGGCACAGGATAACACTATTTTACAAATGGGGCAACTTAACTGACAGCACCATTCAAATATACATACATACGGACAAACACTGAGAAGATACATCAGAAGACTGAATATTTTTCAAACGTTCTAACATATGGAGAATGGTTGAGAACGTGAGACTAACAGTGACAAAATGTAGTAACATACAGAAAATGTTTAGAAGACTGATACTTTAAGGAAGGTACTAACGTAGAGAGAAATGTTGAAAAAAAAGGTACGACTAACATCTTACATGTACAAGCATGTAACATAAAGAGGAACATCTAGAAGATAAGACTATTAGGTACCTAAAATGTAGAAACGTTTAGGATGAGACTTTTTTAATACCCTACGAACATGTATGGACATAATGAGAAAAGTTACCAACTAAAGACAAGACTTACATGGTACATAGTGCAACAGACAAATCTTCTCATAATTTAGTACAATGAGAAATCCTTTTACAATCCAGATCTCTTGGATATTTCTAATCCAGGGCTTAGTATGTGGTTCTAACCAGTTACAAAATTAATGATACCACTGGGGGTAAATTTTACATAATTTAAATGCTCATCATACATTGTTTGGTTAATAAGCAACTCTTTTATTTTTTTGTTTATTTGTTTATTTATCTATTTATTTACACTTTGCAGGGCAGAAAGTGTTTACCAGAGTATGAAGTCTGTTTATGGTCCAAATGCTTGTCATCTGCTACAGATTAACTCTGTACATCACACTGGAGCCAATCCTCGACCAAACCTGCCTGATCCCTGGAGCCAGTTTATCATACCAACAAGTGAAGACACACTGGTGAGCTCCCACATGTATATGCCAAAAAACATAAAATCCTCTCCGCTAAATAATTAAGATGATCAATACTCAAAATGTGCCTCAATTGACAGGAAAAAAATTGGCTGTGATGACTTTATTTAATTAAAATAATATTTCAATAGTAATAAGGGTTTTTCAAAATCAGTGCACCAATGAAAAGAGACAGCTGTTATCTGTAGCCACCGCTTACTTCTCCATATGACTCTCCTTGATAAGCAATGGAAATGGGAGAATTGACAAAACGGTGCAGAATATTCCATCTTTCTTATCCAAAGTGAACAAGAGGTGTACCTTTGTAGGTACAGTACACTGTATTCCATGACTTCTAATTTAAGTTTTTCCCTTGTAGTTCGTTAGCCAGTTTTAGCTGTTGCCCAAACTTCTGGTTTTCCCTAAGTACTCTGTGCCATGCCATATTAACAGTATTAACGGTATGTTTTGAAGGACATGCTATAGTGTACACTGTACAGTGAAACCTGGATTTTATAAATTGCCAAGGGACTGGGGAGAGTGGTTCATGATATCTAGGGTTCATTATTTAGAGTTTCTTTTCCACACATTACAATATTACTGGGCTGAAAAATATTGTTTGCTATCCCGAGGACTTCGTTGTAATTAAAGGTTAGTTAAATCTAGGTTCCACTGTATTTCACTTGTTTAATCCTTTTTGCCATCTTCATTCAACACATGTGCATCAGCCTACGTGTACATGTAGTTGTAACAACTAAGTTTCCAATGGGCTTTCTTGTTCTTCACAAAAATGTAAATCAATTTGTTTACTTTTGCATTAATTAATTTGCTATAATTTGTTCTCCTTTCACACAGGACTGGGATGATGATGAAGTAGATGCAGATACCCAGACTGTAGAAGATGACCCTGAGAACTGTGCCGTTGACGAGAACTTTGATCCTGAAGCCACTGTTGAAGAACCAGATGGAGGACCAGGTCGTGTCCGTAGTAGCTCAGGTCCCATTCTGATTGGTCCGTTGACATTTGACGATGGCCCTAATCCTGAGGATGAGCTGGAAAATGACACTTCACCAAAACACTTTCATACAAAACAAAACGAAAAACACCATCACCATCTTGCCAGTCATTACCGCTACTTTTCCAGTCGGCATTTTTCTGGTGGCACTAGGGGCACAGCAACACAAAGGAATCATGGTTTGTGCTTGAGTCTGAGTGACCATGATAGGATCAAGATATTTGTTCATGAGCTGGGTTACAGAGGACTGCTCCAGTACATTGAGAAGTTGATGAGATATCTTAATGATCAGGTAATGATAGTTTCGTCATGTAAGTGAAGTATGTTCATGTTACATGAATGACTGAAGTCTCTAGAGTGCACAGTTACATGTAGGCAACTTAACTCAGGTCACTTTTCCCAGGATACTCCCCACCAGGCAATGCTAGAGGGTAATAATCTTTCCCTGCTGCCTACAGCTCTTGCAAACTACACTGTAATGTTATGTTTTATTCTGCTTGTTACTCAAACAGGGCATCTGACAGGATGCGGTGGTGCAGATCCCCATTATTCTCTAATATCCGCATCCTTGGAGCATTTTCCACATAAAAAATGCCTATTATTAGTGATAAAGCAGCTGCTTTCCATCCTCACAAGATAAAAGCCGAAGACATTGATTATTTTGAAGCAGTTTTTCTCCTAAACATCAACGAAGACATGCCGCTTTGTTCGCGAGAGATTTTCGCATCTTTTGGCGATGAGCCTGGGTAGTAGTTTTGTTCTTGCACTGATTTCTATTGGACAAAAAGCATTGACATTTCAGTGAATAGCAGTTGTTGTTGCACTGTAAGACACTGGGTTTGATGACTACTTGTGTGAGAAAACTTGAACGTCTTGTCTAATTTTGCTTGTTCAGCTTCTCAAAGAACCATGTGCAGTTTAATGTATAGATAAATTTGTCCTCAAAAAGATGAAGAAGGAGAAGGATCCTCACTAAGCAGTTCACATAACAGCAAAACATTGGAAAGGCACAATCATCAGTGTTCTAAATTGTTTGAATTTCGGCATAATCCAGCTTGTTTTCTGCATAATATACAGTGTACCTTAAAATTCCCACATAACTTTAGATTTTTTTCTGCACCCTATCAGATGGCCTGCTTAAAGGATAACATAAAAGAGTAATATTTTAATTTTTGTTTTCATCAAGTGACATGTACATGATTGATCATGAACTACAATGATGATGTCAATCAAGGTTTAGTCAACTGACTCTTAGGTGGTTATTAAAGTAATTTGCTTGCTAGTACATGGAACGTGTTTGCAACATCTCATTTCAGTCATAACTAGTCTTTGTTGCAGCTGTGCTGCTAGGTTTTGTTTTTGGTTCTTTTCAGATGTTCTGCATTTTGTCTTAACATAAGACAGACTACTATCACTCATCAAACATTGGTTACTCTGTGTATGTTTGCAGATTGTTTCTCGTAAAGGTCTCCACCGTTCTATCTTCAGTGCAACCAAGAAGTGGTTTGGTGGAGGAAAACCAGCTGGTCTGGCATCTGGTTTGGTGCCAGGAATTATGTAAGCTTTACAAAATACATTATTGTGTATGTGCATTTTGCATGTTAGCTCTTGTGTGCAAATACTTTAGGCAATTGTACCTGCAAGAGAGTAAAGATGAGTACAAGCATTGAATCAAATTCTTTTTTGAGTTGAGTTTCGGTTTCGGGAGTTTAAGTTACTATAAGTTCAAGCTGAGTTTGAGGTAATGCTATACTGAAAATGATAGTTCAACATTGGACGTTGTCTAAAGAAATTTGTAAAATGAGAGACACAAAGGTGACTCAGATTTTGTTCAAGATCTTGTTAACTGGTTACCTATGGTACTAAGTACATTGTAAAGTAGTTAGGTGTAGCCACATCGTTCCATCACCTTGAGTACAGTTGAAATTGTGTGTGTGTGATTTGAATTTTTTCCATAATGCATTGCAGAAGACCTGTAAAACATCCATGTATGCAAGGGGAATTGGAATGAGGCTTGTGTAAAACATCCAGGATGACAGAACTGATGTCTGAACAGTTCTGAATAAAAAAAAATAGGGATGGGGGAACAAGGGCAGGAAAAGTGGGTGGGGAGTGTATGGGAAGCACAATAAGGGAGGGGAGGGGGGGGGGAGAAATGGGGTTCCCAAATTGGAGGGAAGCAGAAGAAGTGACTTATGGCATAATATTTTGCATTCATAAAAGTGCAAAGAGGTGGGATCCAGCAAGAATGGGGTGTGAGCCGAGGTTGGATCGTATGGGAAATGGAAAGTATGGGCCCCCTGTCCCCAGCTCCACAGTAAAAAAAATTGTGCCTCACGTAAAGCAACCCTGACGTCTGAAAGAACAAGTACATTCAGCTAAGCAAGAAGAAAATTGTTTCCAGCTCTGAGCATAGGATTGAATTTTGCTTCTTTTTAGTTACACCAATGATGCCCCAGAACTGTATCAGCGCAAACTAGGAGACCTCGCTTTTCTGGTCCAGAACTATGAGTTAGCTTACAACTGTTACCACACGGCCAAGAGAGACTTCAACAATGAGCATGCGTGGTTTTACTTTGCTGGAGCACTGGTAAGGAAAAGCCTTGTTTTTCACCATTTACATTGATGAATATCTAGGTGTAAATGAAACCCTATTCTGTATTACATGTGTAGGTGTAGCAAAGGTGGAGTATATCTTCATTTGCACATTTTTGCATAAAACTGACATAAATTTCCATAAATTTACTTATGGTGCCTTTACACAGTAAACATTTTTTGCATAACATTGGCAGTGTGCTTGGATACAGACTGAATTGTCAAACCTCCCCAAGGGGCTTTTCAAAGACTAATATAATAAACAGCAGTATGTTGATCATTTTAAAAACAACAAAAAATTTGTGATGACATTAACCCAGACTTTACATGTAGTTTTTTTCTTATGTCTAATTTCATGGTCTTAGGATCAGCCACTGTCATGCATTGTTATTATGAAATTGATGTGGATCTACAGCTGTACATGTACATTGTTTTTGTCAGGAAATGGCAGCCATATCAGCATTCATGGCTTCACAGCGCCCTTACCCCACCCACTATATGGAGACATCCATCACCACATACCTCAATGCATGCAGGTATTATTCTTATTGTAGACTGCAACATTGTTGAGAGTCTTTCATTGCCCTCTGTTGCCAAGTTTAAATCTTGATTTCTCCCAACCTAGGCTTGGATTAATTTTCTCATAAAATGGCTTACAATGTATTCTGCCTGCTGGCAATGCTCGTTAAAATCGCTTATTCTGCTCAAACTTCTGCTCAGACACACACACACAAAAAATAAATTCTGCTCCAATTCTGCTTGGTACACGAAAAATTCTTGGCCCTTCAGGCCTTGTGTATTTTTGCAAATATGGAAGGAACCCAGGACCTAACCCCTAAATACTAATTAGGTATTCACTATGTGTAGCAAAATTGTAATTCATCTTACTTCAAAGTATGTGATTTAATCATTTGAGCGTGTTTACGCTAATAATCACATTAATCACAAGGTTCCATTTGTTTTGTATCAAGTTTTGAATTTTTCTTGTGACTGTTATGCATATTAAAGATGTTCCTGATTGTCTGCTATTCTGCTCAAATTTATTATTATGCTGAAAAATGCCTTGTTCACCTCAAATATTGCTTATTCCTGCTCGAAATTCTGCCAGCAGAATTTATCCAAGCCTACCCCAGCCATGAGGTGTAATACACTGTACATGTCTACCCGTGACTTACCTTTTTTGAATTTTTTTTTGCTTTCAGACAGCACCAGTTTGCTATTAGAGCCACTCTGCTGAGCACTGAAGCACTTAAGTCCCGCAACATTTACTTTGATTCTGCAATGCAGTTCATGAGAATGACTGCCGAGGTAAAAGCCCCGGCAAAGAGAAGGCACAAGTCAATGCAATGTGAACATTGCATTCACTTGCAACTCTGTTGGCCACATCTTGCATTCACTTGCATTAAATTGCATATTTACAGTACCGCTCGAAAGTATTGGTGCATAAGCACGCGGCGAAACCTCATCCTCCGCCATTTTGTTTTCCTCGAATTTGCCGCGGTGGGACGAAAACCGCAACCTCGGTAAGGACGAAAGAGACCGAACACCGCGGCTGACTTGACGCGGCTATGCCTCGGTAACCAAACAATAGTGGCTAATTTCTATTGTTTTGGCATTGTTTATACTTTATCTCACTAATATTCTCGAAGGAGCAAATATACAAAAGGTTAGCAGTATAATTTCACAAGATTGCGCTTCGTGATAAAACCGATTTCGGACTCGATCGTGTGCTGTCACGCCGGCTTGGCATTGCAGGTGTTTTTATCACCAAGTGCAATTATAAACAAAGAACTTTAAAGATCGTGTTTTTATTGGTATTAGATCGTTTAAGGAGAGCTATGAGCAAGCCGATGTATTTAAATGTTTTTTGAGCAAGCCGGTAGTCCGTGCGATACAACACGAGAGGTTCTCGTTTCAGACTTTGCAAGACGGCGGGACTAGGCGCCAGAATCATGCACAATCACAATAGAATGGATTGTCGGGCAACCGCAAGCAAACTTCGAGCGAACGAACAGAAGCTGACACGTTCAATAGTAAAGTAAAACATGTTCTTTATTTCAAAAAAAAAAAAACAGTTTTAGTCGGCAAACACGACTATGTGGTGCCAAGCGTTGCGTGAACAATTTGCGTGCCAAATGCGACGTACGCTAAAATTTTCAGAATTGAAATATGCCTTCGCCATACTCAAACATGCCGTCAAAAGGGAAACTGCTGACTGCTGAATGTAACTTGAACTAAAAAGCAAAAGTTATGATGTTAGAAAGAGAATTAGAGTAAAATAGCAAGTTTTTTCCTGAGATTATTTTTAGTTCACGGAGCATTGCACTGAATTTGAATTTGCATACTGTGAGTCTCAAAATAAATTGTGCGAGCGAGTGGGAACAAATCGAACCTTTCTAGATCTTTTGCGCACTTAATCCTTCAATGATAATTGAAATAGTAAATGAAACTCATGTTGAAGCTCAAAGACAATGCCAAGTGTAAAAGAATTTGTAAGAAATAGCGATATATAGCGCGGAGTTAGTTTCAGTTCAAAAGCGCATAATTTGTATAATGGCGAAATCTGACCTTTTCAGTGAACCGAACGTCAGATGGTATGTAACGCAACAATTCTATCTCTATGATGTCCGTTTTATTTCTTCTAGCTGTTGTAAATGGCACGAGTTTCCATTTCTTTCTTCGACTAACGTTAGCGTTCAGCAAAAGTGCTCAGAAGTCACAGTTTGTGAATCACGGTAAAAGCAATAATCATGTGAAATCTATCACATCATAAAATCATCGGCGCGCGACGTCTCGCTTATTGAAGTCAATTAATCTTTGAAACAAAGGAAACAAAAGGCTATTCAAACACCACCGCGTCCTATTCTTTACCGCGGTATTTCTGACCGCAAAAATCCGAGGTAAAACCGGAGTTTTCAAAGAAGTTAGACGAGGTTTTCCCGAGGTCAAACCGGAGATACAAACTGCAATTCCACCGCGGCAGTATCGCGGAAAATGCACCAATACTTTCGAGCGGTACTGTATGAGTGGATTTTGAAGTAACATGTCCTTTTCAAACTTCTTTTCATTTGATAGGATTCTGACCTTCTCTGTGCACTGCTTTTGGAGCAAGCAGCCCATTGTTTTTTTCACACCAACCCACCCATGATCCGCAAATATGCTTTTAACATGATTTTAGCAGGTCATCGCTACAGCAAATCAGCACAGGTAAGGCATAACTATAACACTGATTAACCAGTATAAATCGTTTTGAAACATGGCATTTTACATGTATGTAAATGTGAAATGATTGAAAGTTGTTGGAAGATCGAAATTGATCTGAGCATGCAAAGATCAGCAAAAGCACCTAAGTACAAGGACTCCTCATAGGCTGTCCTGAAAATTTCAGCCTACTGAAACTTAATGGGAGCACAGAGGATTCAATGAGAGTGCAAGACAGTTGGTGGGGAGACATTTGAGCTGCCACTGTTTCCCAAGAAATTTGAGCAGATTTAAATGCAATAATTAAAGTATGCGACTGTCAGTGAAAGCAATTTCAAGACAGTTACAGGTTAACATAATTTTAATAATAAATATAGACAAATAAAATTGAGAACAAAAAACAATCAAGAAAAACTGAATAACACATTTAAAGAAATTGGTTAACTTTTAATGTGAAATAAAAGTTATTGAACTGGTATGATATATTTTGTTTTATCTTTGATTTCCCTGCTGCTCAGAGGAAGCACTCTTTGAGATGTTATCGACAGGCTCTTCATGTATACAATGAAAAATCATGGCACCTTGCTGAGGTTTGTGCTATTACAATAATAATTAGTATGGGCAAGTTATCACGTGCTGTTGGTTTTTCATGTACAAAGGTCTTTGTGAGTGCTCCTTTCTTGACAGCTGCTCAAGTAACTGACCTCTGTTGAAAAAACAATTATTGTATAGTTGAACCCCGGCAACTTAAACTTTCAGGTGAACACAAAACTGTCTGAAGTTACAAGTTGCCTGAGTTATCAATGCCAAGACTACTATAACAGAATGAAGCAGGCCTGGGGACCTGTAGATGTGCTCCAAGTCGCCCATGTTTTTTTTGGGGGGGGGGGGGGGTGGGCTTGAGGCAAACGCAATGTGCAATGCTAAGAAAATTTGTGCGTATTGCGTGCAATTTGATGCAAATGAATTTTCAACCAGCCACCATTTTGATTCATGTTTGTGGGTCATGTGCATGTCCTCATTGATCAGAACAAGTGACTTGGAGCAAGTCTAGAGCACCTGCAATCTGTTTCTAGCTTGGAAGAGTTGATTTGAATTTCCTTGTACATGTACATGTACATGTACATTGTGTAATCAAATAAATTATATGTTTTAGCTTTCCTTGAAAGTTCCGTTTTTGTACAAGACAAGCACAGATATAACATTTTGAATTCTCTTTTTTGTAGGACCACATCAATTTCACTCTTGGCCGGCAGTCATTTAATTTGCGGTTGTTGGAGGATGCACAAACTTTCTTCAGGCAACTACTAGAGTATGAAAGCCTTCAATCCCCAGAAACACAGGCATCCTACCTCAGAGAATTTCTTTTTGTTTTTAAGGTATTTTTAGCCATTATGAGTGAACATTAATTTCATACCAAGGCTCTTGGCATTGGGACAAGTCGCAGCACAAAATGTACCTGACAAAAGTAATGTTTCCTACCCACAATGGGACATGCAGTATACATGTAGATTGTAGGAGAGACACATAGCCAGGGCGGAATCACAATGTACGATGACAAGACAGTTTTACACACTACTAAAAGGGTACCCATGGCACACCTGCTTTTGATACTTATTCTTTTCTCTCCTTCCAGCAACTGAAAGATATGAAGCAGAAAGACAAATCACAAGTGGATAAACTCCCTGTTCTACCATTACCAATGATCGAGCAAGATTTGACTCGAGTAATACCATGTTATAGACACAGCATGCTTCAAGGCAAACACCAAGAAAAGAGATTGATGAACAGTACACATGAAACAAAGGACAACTTTTTTAATCAAACATTCAGTGTGAATAACGAAATAGGAAAAAATAGCAATTGGACTTCAGTAGGTCTTACCTCTTTTGAGGATAAGTTTGACCCCAAGATTTCACGGCAGTGGATTCAGCTTGAGGAAGAAACATATGAGAGCGTCAATGTTACACCTTTGCCCCCATTTTTCCGCCTTCACATGCCATGTTTAAGTGTGAAGACAAATAACAGCACAAGGCCTCTCTGTGTTGTCAGAGGTGCGTATAGAACATGTCTGTGTTTCTGGTATGCTATTAAAACTGAAAGAATGCTGAAAGATTGGGGAAGTGAAAAACTTAAAGCCGTCAATAAGGGGATGGGGATAAAGATGTTTCCTGATTATTAGAGTTTGAACTGCAGCTACTCTGATAGGCAAACAAGACATGGCTACTCTTTCCATTTTCTGATCTACTTCAAAAATAAGTGACACCAATAATTTTTGACCCTGCACTTTTAAATTGAAACAAAAGTGTTTGCCTAGGTGTTTCTTCTTTGGTTTGCCATTTTTTTTATCTCCTTGAAAAAGTAGGGCTGAAGAACTCGAACAACGGGCTGCCAACCAATTGGAGAATTCATTTTACTTGAAGTTATCACAAAGGAAAAGGGCCATGGTGGCTGGCTAGGCACGATTTCAAAAGTAAAGAGGGAGTTTCTTTAATCAGTTTCGGTAAAAGCTGATTTCTCTATGATTTCAGTGTTACTCCATTAATTTCCAAATAGATGCCATTCAGTTTGCACCTGCAGTATAAAGTGTTACTGCTCCATTGAGTTAACAGAAGTAATACGTACAGGTATAATAACCAGGTTGACATTTGTAGTCAAACTAGCTGTCAAAAGATTTTGTGTTTGATGTGTGACACATGTTTTGTATGTTCAGTCCTTAACTTTCAAGTCTGTTTTTTCCCTCTTTTAGAAAGTGTTGGAATTGAAGTGGTCATGAAAAATCCATTGAAGATTCCATTGAACCTGACAAACCTCATGTTACTGTGGAAATTCACTCCAGAAAACCACACAGATAGCATTTCGAATGAGGTAAGTTGAACTGTGTGTTTGCAATATTTTTACGTTCGTACACTTTCCTTTGTTACAAGTGTCTTTTTTATTCCATGAAGGGTGGTGTGATAAAAGTGCTGGATACCAATTAAGTACAGTGGGTCATTGAAATCTGTTGGCCAACATAATTTAGAGTGGCTGCTTCAGTGCCTGTATTTAAAAATTAATGTTCAACAGTGTTTCCTAAACTGCACCATGCTGATTGTTGAATTAGGCCATTCTAACTTTCTTCCAGGGCTATTTTACTTGCATGTAGCAATGTTCTGAATGATGTGAAGAGGTCATTATGTCGTTCAACATTTGTTGAGCCATGTTGAAACGTGTATTGTTCGCTTTATCCATGGTTAACCATGCCAACATGAAGACTTGTACAAATGATGAGTTTTATTTATTTTAAACCAATTGTTTTTGTTGTAGTCTTCTCCCAGGGATGATGTTGTCAAAACAGAAGTAATAAAGAACTTTGATATCAGCGGAATTGAAACAAAAGCTGTAAGTATATCGCTGCTACAAATATAATGAATTCCTTCTGGGTTTTTGAATGCCCCCTTAACAATCCAACGAATATCTAATGGATTGCCCTGTAACCCATGTAAATTTAACAATGGCCTCTTTGGAACCTAAAAAAATCCTTTCTAAAAGTTGCTTCTCAACCCTCATATCAACTTACAGATGTAGTACTGACAGTGACGGTTGTTTATTGTCTCTACCAAATTGCTTACGACTTCTTTTCTGGAGTCGTCCTTCAGAAAATATAGATTTTTGGTTGACGTTGTTTGATTTACCCCAGGATTGTCCATGTTTATGATTGTACAGTTGAACCACAATTACCCAGTCTTGCTACAACACCTGAAAATAGTGAAAGATTTGAGCCCTAGTTTAAAAGTTACTGAGCCCTACTAGAGAGGTTTTCAACTGAGTGTCGTAAACCAAAACCAAAGCAATTACATGTACCCTACCCAGTAACAACAAAAACGTATTTCCCAATGAACCAATCAATGTAACCGGCGCCAAGCACGGGAAGACGTGTACGACTAGGTTACTATTGGGTGTGGTGTTACTTCTGATTGGCTGAAAAAGTGGCCCGAGATGTGGTAACCAATTACAGAAAAAGTAAAACCGAAGGAACGACAATCAATGACTGAAACATTGTTAGGAAATCCAAGGAAACTGGGATTCACTTTTAGAAAGCGTGGCATCGGAGAGATTTGAAGTTTTAGGGAGGACATTTACTTTTAATAGACATCTCAAGCATCTATTTGACCAAATATGGTACTTTAATGAGACATCCTTGCACTTTTTCATTACAGGCGCGTCTCACTGTCATGCCATGTCAGACAGGACAGCTCCGAATCACAGGGATAAAATACAGCCTGACTAGTGTGGCTATTAATGGACCAGTTGACGAGAAATTCTCCATAGCTTCTGTGCCAAACTCTGCCATGACTGCCGTCAGTATCTTAGGGAGACTAGACTTGGTAGTCAAAGGACAGAGGCTGAATAACACCAAAGCTGAGAAGACAAGCGTCGTCCATGCGCAAGACAATCGACTCAAATTAGAGGTGGTGTCAGCAATGCCACTACTAGAGGTGTGTACTGTGTCTCGTGCTATTCACGTGTCAAAATCTCAAATTTTACAGATGGTTTCTGGAAAATTCGATATTAAAAGAAGACATGGAGCTGAAAATTCGATTTCAACAATTCTTCCCTCCTCTCCTTCTAGTTAATGTTGTTTTGACTGCATGGCAGTAGTCTCATGAAACGCCAGGCCTTTAAAGTGGTACTATGATCAAAAAATCACTTTTATTTTTTCTTCGGATTTCGAAACTATGTTTGTTAAACACTCCCCAAGCGAAATTATAAGCGTTAATTTTGAGAAGAAGACCGTTAATTTAAACTGCAATTTTCCGGTTTAATGGTCCGCCATTATTACACCAGAAAGGATACAATGACGTCATACACTCAAGAGCTGTAAAATGTAGTGTGTGAACGCGGCTTACAAATTATGCAAAACACGAGTTTGAGAGTGTGAAAGCTCAAAACTCCCGTGCTGCATACTAAATAAGGCACTTTCACACACACTGCATTCTACAGCACCATGGTTTCTATGGAAACTAAATCACATGATTGTATAGGCAGATTTACTGAAGCAATGCGTTTTCACTGGTGGAAAGCAATTCCTTGTGACAAAAGTGATGTTTTGAGGCAGAAAATCAGCCAGATTGGCACATACACACCTCCTCAATGAATACTGCATTTTTGTTGGATAGTTTTTTTTTTTGCGTTTTAGTATTCTATAAGAAGTACCACTGAACCTTTTGGGAAATAGAGTAACATTGTGTGGAAGCATTGATCTTCTTATTGTTTTATCACTATTCACAGGTTCGTTTTGCTGGATTTCCAACCAATCTCCTTTGCGACGAAGTGGTGCAAACTGTGGCCGAGTTCACGAACTGCAGTGATTGTCACCTTGAAAAGCTCTACATCACCACTCCCAACCCTGAATTTTTCACTTTCGGTGGGGTGCCAGCGTCAACAGCCGAAACTACTGAGAAAACAACTGGAAGCAACATTAAATGTGACTCGGCAGTGAGTGACATCACGCGAGTCTCTGAAGTGCCCATTACAGATGGTGGCCTTGCTCCTGGGTCATCTGCCAAGCTGCCAGTTTGGATCCAAGGTCACAAAAAACCTGGCAAATTCAAACGAGAGGTGCTGTTTTACTACTTGCCTGCGGACAAAGCATCCATTATGAGGTGAGATGGGTTTAATTGTTGGCTAGAAGGTGGAAATTACTTGTATTCCAAATGTGCTAAATATTTTAATAGCCTCCAGAACTCATACTTTTACATGACATAATTTTTATTTTTAACATAATTTTTATTTTTATATTTTAATATAGTTGAAGAAACAGAATTTTAATATATTTTTACAGTTTTTTTAGCTTAGTTAATTGTTGTAATTAGGCTTTTTAAATGTATATAAATATTTTTTATTATATATATTAATTACGTTTTTAGTTAGGTAGGTTAGGTGTCCACAATTAGTAGAGGTGACTTTTCCCCTCAGCTACTACAGTTTTTGACACGTTAATAAAGCTATTATTATTATTATCTTATTTTAAAAAGATGACGTATACTTTATTACAGCTTTGCAAGTGAAGTTTATCCATCTTTCCCCGGCTAGTTCAATATCTGATTAATTTTATTGTTTATTTTCCTTCAGCTATCGAGTACTTCAGCATGTCTTTGACATGACCACTAACAGCTCTGTTGCTGTGCGTGCCACTGCAAGACGGAACAGACACTCTGGTCTGTCTCCAAGGTATGTCATGATTACATAAAACATCCGATCCTCTATATTATTTTAAAGTTTCAATAATTAGGGGTAAGTATAATGTCAAACGTTAAGGTTATGTGCAAAGGCTCAGTTTCAAAGAATTACCCTATTTTGTTTCCAAACAACATAATCATAAAGGGTTTTTAAGCGTTTGTTGTTTTAAATAAGATCCTTTCTCCAATGATCCCCTTTCCTGCAACAAGTACCCCTCTCCCCTGAAATTTACTTAAAGAACAAACAGTACAACACTATAATGCAATGCAATGCAAGTTTACTGTTTCATGGGCTTAGCTGTGTAGTGAGCTGTTGCAGTCCAGAGATTGCGACTGCTTACCACCAGCTACTTTGGTATTCCACATGTAACTAAAACGTAACCTAATGTTCTTGTCCTGTAGTTCTGAGGATCAAAATCAGCTGATTGTTGCATTGGATGTAGAGAGTCTTGTGCGGGTCAGTGAATTGACTACTTTTAGGTTAACTGTGGTTATTAGCCTACTTCCCCAACACACCTTGGTTTTCTGTAGCACACAGTTACAGGATGGAATGGGTGATATTCTTACACCAATTCTTCAGGGGCTCATTTTACGTGATTATATGGAGGTTTAACATGCGGATCAGCTACACAGTGCTGGGCCACTTTTGAAGGTTTATGTTCATGTGGCTTATTTGGCTTAGAAGAGGATGTATAGTTGGGTCTGTGCTTTTTGTGGATCTTTTGGCGCGACGGTGGATGTAAGGTACGAGAAGTTATGCGTATGTGCTTGCTTGGGTCTGTATGTTCTGTGGCGCGTTTGTCTCGACTGTTAGTTGTCCAATAAGCAAATGACCCGGTACCTTTGGTATCTGATTAAAAGATTCCTTGTTTTGTAATTTGGTATAAATTTCTTACCTAAACGCAATGGCGGCGCGGCCTACTTCCCCTTCGCAAACGGTCGTTGCCATTTTTGACGGTCGATGCCATCATTGGTAACCAAGCCTTTTGTCATGGTAGATGTAATAATATATGCTCTGGATTAAGTCACAATAAGGTAACAAATACATTTTTAAATAGTCTTAGAAAGAACAAAGTTTAAGCCCAAGTTGAAATTACGTTAAAAGTTCTGGAAAGGGCTAGGGTCACCTATTATAGATGTATCAGTTATGAAAGACAGTTAATTATAATATATACTTTAATTTTTCGGAATTGTGGCGGATTGGCACGGTAGTGTAGTGGTAAGGGAGAGAGATTAGCATACGAAAGGACCGGGTTCGAATCTGGGTTGTGAATGTCTTTCTTTTTAGTAGAAAAACTTTCAATAATAGTTCAAAAATTTTCTAAGTGTCTTAAAAATGGCAACGACCGTTTACGAAAGGGAAAATTGCGGCGGCGCGGTGGTGTGGTGGTTAACGCGTTGGACTTCAGATCTGATGGTCGGTGGTTTGGGGCCCATCGTGTTGTTTCCTTCGACAAGAAACTTTGCCCCAGATTGTCTCTCTCCACCCACGTGTTTAAAATAATGGGTACCAGTGACATACTGCTGGGAGGTAACCCTGCGCTGGACTTGCATCCCATCCGGCAAGGGGGGAGAAGCAATACTCTCAGTTGCTTCATGCTACACAAACCGGGGCCCTCCTTGGCTTGCGTGCGACTTTACCTACCTAAACGCAAAAACAATTACCAGTCCCCCTCCCTAGGTCTTTGAATGTGAAGTCTCAGTAATCAAATGCTTGTTTTGCCCGGCCATTTTTTAAAATGGCCGGGCATTTTTTAAAATGTTGATCAGTTAAAACTAATTAACAGTGGATGAAGCCTCTGTCATAACTACGTAATGGCCTTTGTGTACCTGTTTGCAGAATTAGCTTTAAGCTCCAACTAAGAAAAAGTCAGTAATGGTCCGTCGCGTTATTAATTTTCATCCATTCTGTTGGGAATGCAGGGTGAAGTTGCAAGAAAGCACCTTGAATTTTCTGTAGTTCAGGTGTCTTGTGCGAGCAGAAAGTGGACTCTGCAGCCGCTGAGCCACCACAAGACAGGTGATGTCCTGTTTGATACAATGAACCATGTGCTGATCAACAAGCCGTGATGATGATGTTTTTGTTTTAATCTCTTAAAAGGCTAAGGGCAACTTGAAGAAGATTTTTACAGTTAACTAACCACCTTACATAAGATGAAAAACAAGTGTCTTGTGAATTATATAAGAATTGTATTTCTTGCGCTTTGCACAAGCGTTTGAAAGTTGTCACGTTAGCCCACTCGCTTCCTCAATAAGTAGCTGTGGAGCAGAAAAGAGACTTAAGGAAGGAACAAGAGGAAACTCGCAACAGACAAACTAGTGTATAGCCTTGGAAATATCTGTCCTCAACGCAACAAAATGTGTGAGTTCAGGATAGGGCCCTTCAGCCGCCTGCAGAGCTATGCGCATCCTCTCGTGAGATGACCAAAAGGGCGAATTAAAAAGTTAAATCCTTGGCTCACGCGTAGACAAATTGGGACAATACCGAAGCCGCACTCGATAACAAGTGGTTGCTGGTTAATTGCTTATGACTTGCATTTGTACTGCTCAGTCAATAGACCATTTTCATTATGACGTCACACACGCAAAGGTTTCTGGTAGTTGTAGTAAAGATTGCGCCCAGGGTCGCTCAATCGCGGGAAAATTCAAAATAATCCACAAAAACACATGCAATGCAATGGCGGCGAGTTTTATCGTTTCGCACATGGTGCGTTACAAAACTTTTTATAGCGGATGGCCTCTTGTACGCTCGATTTTCGGGACGGTAATTTTACATGCATCCTTAGGATGAAGTCTTTTGGAGACATTTCTTTTAAAAGCTTGTTGCTACAAGGAAAAGACCTGAAGAATACTCGACGGCGGTTATAGAAGAAATTGGAGAGGTTCAATAGGGCAAGGAAATCCTTGTTCGAGAACAGACTGTAACTATTGTCAGTGTCGTTTTTTTAATATTTCCAAGGACAACGATCGATTTTTAAGTATTTCTTCCACTTCAACCGTTGGTAAATTACATATTTGACTGTGGATTGACTTCTTAAGAATTTTTTAACTGAGCGAATCCACATTTACAATAGCTTTCTTAAATGTTTAAAAAACTTGCAGAAATTTGGCACAAAACAGTGCCAAGTTAAGTGGAATTATACTCGAGGCATTTTGCTTTCCCAGGACAGCAAGTGCTATTCTGAATATTTTTTTCACACCTGAAGGCTTGTTTTCCCTTTTTTCTCTGTTTGTCTTTTCATGGAATTTCGTATTAAAATCTTGAAAGTTTAGCAGGCACGCCTATAAACTTCCAAGATTTTGTCTTTGTAGGTTTTGTTTATTAAGCTTACGTCTTATTTCGCAAAATCGTATGGTGAAAATAATTCAAAAAAATGGTAAAAGAAACTATTCTAGACCGAGTTAGTGTTGTTTCTCAAGCCAGTTTTCTTTCCTTTGGTACTGCACTGGTTGTTTCAAAGCAAAAAATCGTTCGGCTGTCATTGCGAATATAAACATTGCCTGCTTTTTCAGTTGACGGAATATTTCAATCATCTTTACATGTTTTGCGTTAACTAGTAGTAGTGAATGGCTCAAAGCGAAATATTGTTAAAATGTATATGATTTGTTTTGTTTTATTAAATCTCAGAGCGAGTCGCTCAAAGCATTTCAATGGGTTCCTCGTTTTGTTTTGCACTATGCTAGATATAAAATTTTTATTGCTTCGATCTCCATTTGGTTCTGTTATTTAAAAACTGTTCTAATTGTTCTATATCTCCTTTTTAAGGGACAGTTGAAGACTCACTATTTTAGACTTACATATAATTTTTAACTCTATATAGGTGTACGTAAATTTTACTCTCTTTTTAATTAATTTTAATGGCAGAAACATACATTTCCTTTTCGTTATATTTGTAATGCGCACTTGTATTTATGTTAATTTGCGCAATATTAAGTAATAAATATTATTATTATTATTATTATTATTATTATTATTATTATTATTATTATTATTATTATTATTATTATTATTATCATCTCAGAAACTCCTTCCTCCCCTTCGATTCTTTTTCTCATGAGGGAAGTTATATTGGCACATTGTTAGACACGTTTTCAGGTGCTACACACTCGGTAGCCAGAATTTGGGAAAGACGTTTTCTATTGAAACGTTCGTTAACAACACTTCGTGATTCCTCGTTTATTGAAAAAAAAAAAAAAATCTCGACGCTGAATTTCTTTGAATTTGTATAGCAATCGAACACACAACTTTGTAAAACACCTGGTAGCTTGCCTTGGCCGACATGGCGCTTCTGCTGATTTTTTGGCACTTTCCCGCGATCGCGCGACACTGGGCGCGATCTTTACAACCTTAGCACGTGTGTCGTCATAATGAAAATGGTCTATTCTCAGAGGTGGAATTTCAGTCCAACGATGTACTTCTAGACTGAGTTGAGAGGATTGCTAAAGGTTGCCATTTCTTACTTTATCCTTCTTTTTATACTTTGAACAGACGGTGCAATTAAAGTGAGATATGGAGAGACGGTCATTGTCCAGTTCAAGGCAACAAAACGACAAGGTAAAGTAAACTGCATTCAGTTTAGATGTCAGATGTTTTCAATTGCTTGTGTTTTTTGCGTAGTGCTATATGACGTTGAGCTTTGTTACTGACCCTGACAATCACGGGCTCAAGTGTTGTGAAAATGTCCGCCCTTCTCCCCATATTCATTGTGCTGCAGGAAATGTGTTTGTTAAATTGAATCGGCATTCCCAATATATGTAGTGTAAGGCTGTAGCTGAAAGATAACGTTGTAAGCGTGTCGTGTATGTTAGAACTTCAATCTGTGTTGCGATTCCTGAATATAATAACAAGATCGTTGATTTGTTGCAGATGAATCCAGTTCTCCGGATGAACTCCATTTCAGTCACGTGTGCTTTGTAGAGAATGAAGTAAGGACAGAATTGAAGAATTATCACGTGCAAATAAAATGAGTTTAATGACACTGCAAATTGCCTCAGCTCAGCAGCTAATACGCCTTCTTTGCTGTGTGCTTTTAGTGAGCGTCACGCGTAAACATATTTTTATCTGAAAAAATGCAAGAAAAAAGAAAAACAAGGTTTATGAATGGATTTGTTGTACCGAATTTAAAACATCCAGTTACTTGTTACTTGATTTCCGAAACTAGCAATTGCCCTTGTTACAAGGAAATGTTTGGCGGGTGGGCATTCTGTACATGTGCCCTCATGTTGAAAATATATTCCTTCACTTAATCTATTCCTTAATCTATGCCCTATTCCTTCACTTAATCCAATGTTAAAAAAGGCCATGCTGTTTCGAAAAACGCCTTTGGCAATAACCAAGCACAACTCGCTGCAAAGTAACTGGAAGCGTGCAACTGACACATACGACATGTAGTTTGTCACAAGTGCGAGCTATATGCAATTCTGTTCATTGAACATTGTGCCCAGTTGTGGTTGTTGTGAGGTTTTAAAACGTGTGTGGTTTGTTTGGTTTATTCTGTTCATAGATCCCAGCCTCGTGTTCGCCTGCGGTTGACTTTTTCTTCAGATCTGAATCCTGGGAAGAGCAGAGAAAACTTTCCCAGAAACAAGGATCCGAGAGTGTAGATGACACCTCACAGGTTGATATTGGTTTGATTGTGTTTTGGCAGGTAAGTCGAGTCTCATGTTAAGGTTTTTAAAATTTCACGTTGTAAATTAGAGATATAAAACATGCTTGAGTACCTAAAATCAAGGTTCGTAGCGTCTTGGAAACCCTTGACGACCCTGAATTTTTGAGGAGACCTGTTTGAAGGTCTCGAAAGACTTGAAACTATTCTAATGTAATTCTAATACCTCCAAGTTCTTTCAAATGAATTTCCCTTAGAGCCTTTAATCTAGTTTGAAAGTGCTGAAGAAAGGTTGATTCTACATCACTCAACAGAAACGAACACTTTTTTTATAATCTCAGAAGGTCAGTTTTGTGGCAAAACATGATGAAGTATTGCCAAAACATGTTCGTAGGTTTGATGCGATCTCTCCTTAATCTTTCTGTCAAAACAACAAAAACAACAACAAAAAATGTCCCGGAAAGTCTTGAAAAAGTCCTTAAATTTTTAGCTTGAACTCTCCATGTCCAGTTCAGTCTGGTGTGTCTTTACATGTTTCAATCAGGTTCGTTACTGCAGAAATGACAGTGGTTTTTTTAGGAGTTGTTGGTTACATTTGTATTTCCGATGTAAGTAATTCCTCAGTTTTGCATTGTTGTCACTAAGAAGTAAAATATTATTTGTCTCTTTCTGTCTCGTCGTCACCAGACGTCATATATAGACAAAGATTTCCAAAAGCAAATCGTCAATGGTCAGAGCCACGTTAATATCAACAGACTGGCGGAAACAGTATCAGCCATCACACAGCCTCCGGTAAGGCACTATTTGTAACATCTTCCCTTCATCTGTTCATTAAGTGCAGTGTGTTCACTGAATTTGTTACATCAGTGCCCCCCCCCCCCCCTTAAACGAACAAGAAACATTTTAGGATTCCCTTTGGCTACAGTGGAGGCTTTGGCCTGGATGCTTGCGGGAGTAGTTGAGGCATCTCCCTGTTGCCCAGGTGTTGCTCTTAGGACCTTGTAGCGGTCTCTATCATGAACGTTTTTTTCATGGGGTGGGAGAAAACTCGTCTAGTGCTGTCCTTTGTCAGACGTTCCCTCTCGACGCAATCTGGCCTCAGATTACAATAGTCGTACAGTGCCATGCAACAAGCGACTGATTAAACAATGGAGTTCTTCTGTCGAAGGCACTATCGAGTGATAGGTTGCCCGAGGAAATTTGATGTTCACAACAAATATTATGTATGAAGTTTGAACATCAAATTTCCGAGGGAACCTGTCACACAAAGAGCCTGAAACAGAAGAACTATATTGTTTTTATTGTACAACGCTAAATTTTGAGCGAAAATTGCCAAGACGGGCACTATTCGCTGATAGGCACCCTCTGAGGAAAAAGACTATCGCGTCACGTGATCGACTTCGACCAATGAGAGCACGCCAAAATTTAGCGTTGTACTATAATGCTCTACAGTCCTGCTAGAGCCTGTATCTGTCAGCTTCTTGAGGGTCCTTGCTAGCGTTTACGCCTGCCACAGTATATTAAAACCTCACAGATATCTGCAAGGCTAATCATCCATGTTTATCCTTCTACTGTGCACTGTTGTCCACTTAGGTGCAGGCCGCTGAGACATCGTCAAGCGAAACAGCTTCACCCAGTGCCTTGAATGGCGTCAACAACCGAGAATTACTAGTCAAGTACTCACTGCATCATCCTGCGTCACTACAAGTGGATCTCAACTCCAGCAGGTAAAACTTAACATTGGCAATAAACGTACTTGTGGTCACGTTTGCGAGGCGTGCTCGGCGAAAAAAAAAACAAGTTTAGGAGTCCTTGGCAATAAACCCAAACATAAGCAAAACAAAAAAATCGATTTATCACTTTTTTTTATTGCAATGTTTTCTCTAAAATTTCAGACGCGTTAATACTTTGTCCGAAGAAAATTTTCAGGGGAAACCCAAAGGGCAGTTGACCTTGTGCTTGTCACTGACACTATGGGCCAGTTGGCAGGTGTGCTGGCGTACGGAGTGTCTCGTGTTACATAAATAGTACTGCATTTAGAAACTGCTTATAAAACCTCACAAACTTTAAATAGGATATCAGAGGTGCCGTTCGAAGCACAACTGTACACAGTCTTTAGTTTCAGTTACGTTCTCAAGTTGCAGTTTTAGGTTTCAAAACAAATTGTGGTTTCTGCTTGGTTAAGGGCAAGAACGCAAAGAATATCAACAAATAATTTTGCTAGGCTTTATATTCATTGCAATTAATTTTTAACTGTACATAAATGTGCTATTGTTTTCCAGGTTGTCTCGTCTTGTGGTGGAACTCTTGTTGCACAACTGCTGTTCTGCACCTGTTGATGTTTTTGTGGAGCTGCTTCCCTGGTATTACCCCGTATTTTCAATTTTTGTCATGTTCAGTTGCCTGCTCCTTTCTGTTATTGCAAGGTTAATAACAAATCTATGAAGTCAAGTGACGAAATTGGAAAAATTTCAATTTGTCAGTCCAGCTTTCTGGGGCTGGGAAATTGTCTTCGAAAAGTGATAAGCCAATTTGACTTAATTAAAAGGTCGCAAACAAACTTTCAGGAGAAGACAATAAGTCATGTACTTTTGTACTCTGTTTCAAGCCGTGGAAAGGTCTTGGAATGGCGTTCGTAATTTCCACATTCTTAAATCCTTTCTGCTGACCTCGAAAACAGAAGAGTAGATACGTGTGGTTTTAAGCGGTGGTTAAATAAATTCATCGCCTACTGTGAGATCGTAAATTCTACGGATTACATCCGAGAAACACTGGGAGCGAACTTAAAGGATGAGTCTTGAGTCTTGTCACACTGCAAAAACTGTTGACGCTGAGAACAACTCATGCCCGCTCCCCAATCAGTATCGCATTTTTTTAAACAAACATTAGCTTTCACACTTTTAGTAGTCTTACGTTACATTCTTTCGCATTTATTATTTCTCTACTTTTTAAATATTCATTTTACATAGTCGCTTTTTTCTATCCGTCGAAGACAACAGAACGGTTGTCTTAAAAAAATAATAAAATTAAATTAAACCAGAGAACGTTTTATATTCTTATTTTTATCATGAATCCTGGTTACGGATCTTCGATTTTCTTACGTCATCGCTTCTGTTTAAATGACGTCGCTGCTTACGTTTGTTATGAGTTTGCCTTCACCTGTGTTACAAGTAGTTAGATCAGGTTGAATACATGGGAGCGAATATTTTGACAGCCAAGAGAGAGGTTGGGAAGTTAAACAATACTCGTCGCTTTTTCGCTTGCTGCTTCTTACGGTACGAGACTTAATCTTCCACCTCAATTCCATTTTTTCACCCGAGGGCGAGTTTACAATACCTTTTACCTTCTCCGTAACTAAGCATTTCGTCTCTGCTTTCTTTATAGCGTTGGAAACTCAGCGACAGTCTCGGAAGGCGAATCCAGCGACGTTCAAGACAACTCAGTTTCCTTTGACACAGACTTTGACCTTGTCTCGAGATCAGCGCTCAGTTCTTTCACATGGGTTGGACAGACGTCAAGGAGATTTCGCCTCGACTCGAACGGAAATGCGTCGTTAAAATTCAACGCTCTTGTTTCTCTTCCCGGCATCTATAACATGAACAATCTTCGCGTTCTTGCGAGAATTTCTGAGCAACTCGAACCTGGCGGGAGCCTGATTCTGCAAAAGCCGTGTCCTCCAAGTTTCGTTGTTGTCGAGAACACTTTTAAAAGTCCTCACGACCTGGGCTGATTGTGGAGTGTAAGAGTACTAAAGAAACATATTTTAGGAATCAACGTGAGCGTAAGATTTGACTTAAGACAATCATGGCGCTAGTCTGAGTAAAAAGCCGGTTTGGTGGTAGCAGGAGTACTTTTCCCTACAAAACAATGGAGGTTAAACCTTTTTGCACCCCTTCTCTCAAGCATTGTTTTGTTTGTCTTAAAGACACACCCAGGGGGAATCTTAATTTGCCTTATCGAGGATGTACCGCTGAATAGAGTATAGTTTTCAGGGTAGTCTGCTTTGAACAGGGCTGATGATGTGGGCCTTCCTGATCTCGGATTTGCATCTGATTGGTTCAAACAAATTTGAATAAACCAATCACAAGTGGCACACAACTTCCGGTGACGCCAAATCATCAAGGTGGAATCTCCGCAGTCCCTCATTGGAACAAATCACAGACATTACCTAGATCTGGATAGAGTAAGCTGTTAAACATGAGTTAGAGTTTGAGCTCTCCTCGATTTTAATTAAAATTTGAGGAGGCTTAAACTCTGCAGGAGAGTTTTAGGGCAAACATTCACCCCATCAGGTACCGTAAAAGAAGCCTTGAACAACGCTTAGCGGTAAAGCAGTCGCTATTTTCTCAGGCGTAATGCGTTTTTCACTAACATGTGAACTCTCAACTTAAAATCTCATCCAACGATTGCGTTTTTACTGCCTTACACTGTTTTACACTGTTCGTGGGCTGCCTTTGGTGTAGTCTCCTACGCAGCCGTCACACAACGCTCCTTTGTGGGTAGGAACGTTGCGTGACGAGTGTTGAGACGAGCGTTGCGTGACCATCTCTGCTCTTTGAAAGAGTTTGCGTGTTATTGAAAACTGTAGTAACTATTGTCAGTGAGAGAGACGTTTAGAAAATGACATCACAAAACTGTAAATAAATAGGAAATTATTAGCTCTATAGGAGTGATATTACAATCAGAAAAAAAAATTGAGACGGAAAAAAAAACATTTTAAGTGTTCCACGAAATTACGGATGTATCCCTGTAGTTTTAATGAAATTGTCCTTGACTGGCTACGATAATATTTTTTAATGAAATAGGGTAGAAGTTGTCAGTTTTTGCTAAAACGTCTGTTACTACGGTAACTTGGGCCTCATGGTTACCATAGAAACAGGGGATGATTACAAAGAGAACACAGTGATAAGCGTAATTCAATGATAAATTATTTTGTTGTACATTCAGTGGAAACAGTTCCTTCTTTTCAACTTGGGTAAACTAAAAAAGAAACTCAAAAGTTAGATCCACCTTGTATAGCATATAAACAGTACCACAGGAAAGTACTGCTCAGTAGCTTTCATTTGAATGGTCACACTTTAGGATGTCATCCTTAAACTCAAAAGATAGAACTACCTTGTACAGCATAATAAACAGCACCGCAGGAAAGCACTGCTCATTAGCTTTCACTTGAATGGTCACACCTTTTTAAGAGCGGTTATCTGTAACTTTCACCTAGGACCATGCAAGATAGAAAAATCGAAAATTGCCAAACTTTGTCACAATAAAGGTTTTCCCAAACCATTTATAAAAATATAAGTTTCAGTTTATTTCGGTAGATATTTTACCGTTACGACGACTTTATCATTCCGATGGCTCGGGAGCGAGTAAAAACGACTTGAAAGTGTCACTTAAATCAACCGCTCGTCTTGAATTGTGAAGACAGAAATATCAATATCAAAGCCACGTAGTATAAGTAGGATATTCCCTTGTCATGTTTGCTTTGTCAAATTTGAATTCGATCGAGACCAGAATTTTTGAGAGATTTTTAAAATTTAACCGTTTCGAGCGACATAGTCGCACGCTAAAAAATGGCGAAATTCAGGACCAGAAAAAGCCCTCTGGTATATGGCTTTCACTGCTGAGACTACACTTGTTGGAATAAGCAATCTTTCCTCTACGATTTGATGGAAAAAAATTTTTGGGTAAATGAAATGGTAAATTTTGAGAGCGCTTTATCTACGCCCTATTTTCCAGGCGAAGACGACCTTTTGACCTTGACAGGCAGGGAAGTAATGACCAGCGTTTTCAAATAACACGCGCTAATTCCATTTTTTAAAGAAAATTTTCACAATGTTTGGTACTTACTAATTAATAGAACCTCAAATAAAGTCATCAGCCGAAAACAAGACATGTTTTCACTAGCAAATACGTTTTTTTTGGCCAAGGGAAACTTTGGTTGTTAATGATTAACATCGGCAAATTTGCATAAATTTGAAACATTTGTTTTTCACAAGAAACTCGTTTTACCTTCCTTGTTTCTAAAGTAAAAATACTAACGAAAACCAGTAAAGCATTACCTAACTACCTATGTAGCAAATCGTACCTTAATAACCATTTTTTGTGAAGAAATGACGAAATTTCTACTAGCCGCCCATGACAACTGATGACAACCGTCGAACATTTTTGGGTAAGTGATGGGTATACTGTCACGCAATACACAGTGGTCTTAGATTACAAAACCACATGGCCAGGCAAATGCCAAACAGCTGTCAGCAGCCAATCTCCAATGCGCAGGAATGGATGAGAAACAAAAGAGATGTCTAAAACTTTGCTGCTAGTGTAATGAATTCTTTTAAAATTCAAACCAGTCTTTTTAGCATTAGTACTGTAGAATGTAAAATTATCCCAAAGTTCTTAACCAAAGAAAAATAAGAGCCAAATAAAGTCAGCGGTCATTATACCTGAAGTTGCGAAATACTTCCACAATCATGATGTAACAAACATGCCTCGTGTCAAAAAATCCCGACACAAATCTTGCACGTGGGTTGAACTGTATGGAAAGCCACCAATCTGTCAAACCTCATAAACTACCATGGCTTTGTGTGGGTATTCGGAAATAGTTGGAGGAAGTTGTGGGGCTAGTTCAGACAACCCAGCGAATGTCCAGTGTGTTACTTACTTCTTATCAACTGAGCGCGAGGGCCATACTGGGAGAATATTGCCCGAGGTCGTACAAGAACGACTGAGGGCAATATTCACCTAGTAAATTAAGGTCCCGAGCTAGCGAGAGATAATAACATCGTGGTAACAAGGTATGTTTTTCATCGCTGATCCCATTTTTGTACGCAAATTTCTGTTCCTTGATTCCAAAACCGTGACCAATTTTCGTCCCTGATCCCACAAATATGGTACAACCTGATCCTGATCCCTATAAGAAACTGCTGATCCCGATCCCATGGTCTGTGATTCCTGATCCCAGGGCTGTGGTCCTAGATCCCACCCTTCTGATCCCCGATCCCACCCCTTTGATCCCTGATCCCACATACCTCGTTACGACCCTGTAATAAGAAGTTTATTATATGGCTATGCCTAACACTTTATTACTTGAAAAGTGAGCCGTGGCGGATTAGGATGAATGAAACAGTTTACCGGAAAGCATACAAAACTCAGCAGTTTTATCACACACAAGAAATTTATAGCGCACCCGGGGAAGGGGGGATACTCCCTTACATAAGCTATATAGGTATGTGCGACGCCAAAGGGTATGGTTTTTGAGCCTTTTTGGTCTGAAATAGGACATAGATTTTGACCATTTTGGTCTGAAATAGGGTGAGGTTTGTGCCCGGGGGGGGTACTCCCTTATATAAGCTATATTGGTATGTGCGGCGCCAAAGGGTATGGTTTTTGAGCCTTTATGGTCTGAAATAGGGAATGGAGTTTGACCATTTTGGTCTGAAATAGCGTGAGGTTTGTGCAGTCTGATATGGGATCTGGTAAGGTTCTTACAAGGAGCTATCTTTTTATTAATTTTCTTCTCCAAAGAACTGAGTTTTGATTAACATTGGGAATTTGAAGCCCTTATCAACTGTTTACGCAAACGAAATAGGGTTAGGGTCTCGTCTGAAACAGGATATCAAATTTTAAGTCAGGTCTGAAATAGAGCAGGGAAAATCACATATCTTGGTCTGAACTAAGGTAAGGGTTTCCAGAAGCGCGCTGCACACCGCCACCCAAATCTTCGGGAAGTACCCCCCGGGGATATCGCACAAGAAAAAGTAAAAACTTTCAAAGAAACTGTCTCTTTTCATTTAGTTTCAAATCATTCCAACAATTTGAATCAAATGTACTTTTACAAATTTCTATATTTCCACTTTCCTAGCCGGGCATTAACATTGCTCACAATGCCCGTGGGCATTACGGGAAAATCTGGCCCCGAGTATTGGCCAATCACAGCGCGCGTTATATATTTACAAGCTCTAGCCATATAATAAAATTGGGGAATGCAGTAAAAACATCAAAGGACATCTGAGAAGTTACAAGGTGTCGGATGCCTCACTAGATTCAGAAGCAAAGCTTTTGTCGACAAGAGCAGGTAACTGTACTGTTGAAAAATTTGGGTACTTATTGCTGTAGACTGCAAAATACTTTCTGCTGTTCGCTCTCTTTCTCTGCCTCAAAATAAGAAAAGAAAAGACAAGAAGAAGAAAACTCGCGGGGGCACGAATCTTCCGAAAAAGGTTAACTCGCTTGGCGCGAAGTGCCGAAATCGTGGATTTCCCCGCGCGAGCTACACACGTCCCGCGCGTTCGTATGATGCACCAAGAAATATGTAATGTTTTGCGCTCGGTCTTTAGCTTGGATACAACTGTACATGCCGCCACCAGGAGTTGTAAAATCTTGCCTAAGGGCCAAATAACACGGAAAACATTCGTGCAACTATTCGCACAACGATGTTGCGCTTATTATCACCTCCCCATCGCATGTTCAGGTTGCAGAAAGTTAGTTGCTTCTACTTTTCAAAAAAAACGATTTGTTGCCTGTATAGGTGAGAACACTCTCAACTTGTAACGCATCCTTGTTACGCAACACGTTGCACGAAAATCTTGTCGGTATTACTGAAGCGAAATAATGAAATTACTCATGGTATCCACATTTGTTATCACCTGGGACGCAACACCCCTCTCTCCATCTTGGGGTACATCCATAGATAATTGAGGAGTAAACGAAGTTATGCACTGCCCAAATTAAAAATTCTGTTAAGATACCCGCCTGTTATGAATACTTCCACGGGATATATTCCTTTTGACCTAAATGAAGACAGGAAAACTCAGTGTACCTTGGCACAGATTCTGACGTTTGACGATACTCGGAACTGTTTTTTTTTTTCTAATTTTTAAAGGAATTTTTTTAATTCAATGAAGCTCGTTTGGGTTTAACAATATGCCCGCGACACCGGGAAAGGTTTGGAATCCGCTGGAGATCCTACAAGAAAAACTGCAGCTGTCCAAGTGAAGTGTCCGTTAAATATTTAGGTCCAATTTGCAGCAAATTATGTGGTAGGGCAGATAGTAGAGAATTACAGTAATCGATCCGAGAAGTTGCAAAGGTGTGTGTTAGTATTTCGCAGTTTTTGTGTGGCAGGAACTTTCTGGTAGTAACTAGATTACGTAGATGATAGAAAGCTGTTTTGTACAGTTAGTTCACTTGCTTGTTCATAGAAAGGGCACTTTCAAACCATACGCCAGTGTTCTTGGCTGACTATTTATATAGCAGCCGTTTATATATATGTAGTCGTCGGCAGTACCGTGGAAGCCATTGAAGCACACCCGCAAGATAGTTTTTCATTACCTAGGGTGGACAGGAATATCTACGTTTGTTTATCAAGAAATGTTTTTAGGGCAAGGTGCGCCCAGCATACCCCTATGAATGATATTTTTTTCTGCTTAGAATGATTAAAAGTAAAGCCATCAGCATTAAATTTATCACAGGCACTTCTATTTAGAAAAAGTGGCAACCAAAAAAAAAAAAACACACACAAACAAACAAAAAACAAGTCATGCCCAGAGATTGTAGCCAGACAGCATTCCAGGAGACAAGAGCAGGAAAAAACATCGGACAGATTCTGCCGCAGGCTAGCAATAAAAAAAAATTAAATCCAGGCATTTTATCTTATGAGGTCCTTTTAACATGTCCGAGGATCAATCCCGTCGCTTTTATATGCCCTTCCCCTCATCCCCTTCCCCCTCCAGCTCTATACTTTGCATGTTGTTGAATACTTTCAATAGCATCTGAGCCTTTTCTGCTGCCTTGTCTTTCCGTGAACTGCCCACACTTTTAAATTGAGGATCGTATGTGTGGCTCCAAAATAACACGGTAAAAGCCAGGAAAATATTGCGTGACAGCAACGTTTTCGCGACCACCCAAAAATGTTCGACGGTTGTCTCGCGCGGCCAGAAGAAATCTCGACGCTTCTTCATCAGAAAAGAGTCATTAAGGTAAGATTTTCTTTATAAATAGTTGGGTCACACTTTATTGGTCTTGTTTACCATTGTTTTGGAAAAAAACTGAAGGCAGAAAACCGACTTTGTTGTGAAAGAAAAATGTTTCAAATTTATGCAAATTTGCCGATGCTAATCACCAACAACCGAAGTTTGCCTTTGCCAAAAAAACGTATTTGCGAGCGAAAACCTGTCCTGTTTTCGGCTGATGACTTTATTTGAGGTTCTGTTAATTAGTAAGTACCAAACATTGTGAAACTTTTCTTTAAAAAATGGAATTAGCGCGTGTTATTTGAAAACGCTGGTCATTACTTCCCCGCTTGTCAAGGTCAAAAGGTCGTCTTCGCTTGCAAAAAAGGGTGTAGATAAAGCGCTCCCAAAATTTACCATTTCATTTACCCAAAAAATTTTTTTCATCAAATCGTAGAGGAAAGATTGCTTATTCCAACAAGTGTAGTCTCAGCAGCGAAAGCCATATACCAGAGGGCTTTTTCTGGTCCTGAATTTCGCCATTTTTTAGCGTGCGACTATGCCGCTCGAAACGGTTAAATTTTAAAAATCTGTTAAAAATTCTGGTTTCCATCGATTTCAAATTCGCCAAAGCAAACATGTCAAGGAAATATCCTACTTATACTACATGGCTTTGATATTGATATTTCTGTCTTCACAATTCAAGACGAGCGGTTGATTTAAGTGACACTTTCAAGTCGTTTTTACTAGCTCCCGAGCCATCGGAATGATAAAGTCGTCGTAACGGTAAAATATCTACCGAAATAAACTGAAACTTATATTTTTATAAATGGTTTAGGAAGACCTTTATTGTGACAAAGTTTGGCAATTTTCGATTTTTCTATCTTGCATGGTCCTAGGTGAAAGTTACGGATAGCCGCTCTTAAGATTTCATTCACAGCATTAAATGTTAGATCCAGAGTAGATCACTTAAGTTTGACTTTGACACTGAAGGAGTTGTCGCCTTTTATTAGATAAATGTAGGGACTATATTTTGAAACGCTTATTCAAATTGATCAATTAAAAAGCATAAATCAGTCGCATGTTCACGCTGTCAGAATACTTTGTGTTAGAGGTCGCTAAACCCGTATGACGTCTTCACACAGCTTTGCCCAACCTTAGACTGCGAGCAGTCGCGCGTAGGATCTGAGGAAAATAGGACGACTGCTCGCAGTCTAGCCCAACCTTGAATACGAAAATTTTGTTTATGGCTTCTATTTCATTCTGTCGGCTGGACTTTTGTGTTTAGTTTTATGGATAAAAGAAGTGTTATGACTAAAGAAATTCAGAGATTTTTTGCAGTATAATTTCTGTCCTGTCCGTGCAATTTTTATGGATGCGGAGCCGCAAGAAGTAACGGAACAAACTCGCACTAATAAATGGAAGTCGCAAAGATATCATGTAAAACCCACTTATTTTGCCCCCCCCCCCCCCCCCCCTTTATTTCAAAGGGTACTCAGTGAATGCAATTTCTTTCGTTTCAACTATTGTGCTGTTTCCTGCACCGAGATGCTGTTGTTACAGAGCGTACTAAAGTGCGGATCAGCAGATTGCAGAACCTCCGGAACCCGCTGAACCTAATTTTTTCTTTTTCTTAAGAAAAAAAAAAGATTTTCTAACTATTAATAATTATTAATAATGAGTTAATAATTAGAAAACCTTTTTTCCTTAAAAAAAGAAAGAAAAAATATAGTTTCCGTAGTTTCTGCGGGCTGGTGATCCACACTTTAGTAACAACTGTTGTTACACTGCGCATATGCATCGCAGATTGTAACGCATCAAACCTCTTAAAGCCACGAAGGCAGTTTTAAACTCCCAGGGGTGATCTCCGGTGTTCTAAATCATTCATATGCACGGATTTCATGGACACGTACAAGTTCACGTACTTTGTCGTATATTTCATACATGTACAGAACATACTCTTTGATTGTTTTATGATCCAACTGAGGTATTTGCGTGTTTATTAAACTGTTATCGAACTTTTCTTCTTTCCTTTACGAAGAATTACTACGCAAAGTCAATCATCTTCAGAAAATGCCAGCAACTCGTAAAATGCTTCTTTTTTTCGTGGTATCTTTTGCTATGATTCGTTATGCCTCGATAACTTTCATGGATTTCTTCGTTTCAGTGCTTGTTAGCGAATATCTCCCCATATAAAAGAATGAGCACACCGGCATGCTGTAATCACATTTAAAGAAGTTCTCAACCAAGCACTATATACCAAAAAGATCTCTTCTTGACCACCCTTCCTCACCGGGAGAGAAGTCGCTCAAAAGAGGTTCAACTGAAGCTATTCAATGCTCCCACCTGCTTTTCAGATATTATTGTTAAAATAACTTATGGAAATTATTTTATTCCGTTGCAGGTGTTGACACATTTTGCTTGTATCAATGTGTTATTTTAATTCTTGGCTCTTTTGTGTCTTTTTAATAATCTATTCCTCGCCATATTTGCTGGAATGTTAAGTTGCCTATACTGATTGATTGTTTGGGCTGTATTAGAACTACGAACACTCAGGTAGTGAACTTTTGTTTGAGAAAGCTAAGCCTATTAAATGGTGTCAGTTTTTGCGGGTGGATCAAAGAAAACCGTTCGGCAATTTTACCACACCTTCGCTGTCCGTGAGGACCGCAAACTTAAAATTGTCTATTTGTGGCGGTTGCGCAGTGTTCTAATTTTCTGACTTCTTCCTTTTCTTGTTAACATTTTTTGGCTTTCTGGTCCCATTCCTTACTCGTTCCTGGTTGCTTCCCTTCTTCTCATTATAATGATACCAATTTCTTCTTTTATGCATTTATAGGTATCGAAACTTTATTTCGCACGGTACCTTTTATAAACCTGTGCAATCACGTTTTATTTACATGAAAGGTAATTCCTGGAAATGAATAATCTAGATCGCCAACTACTACAAATGTCTTAACCTCCAGAATTCGTGAGCAGAGAGGGTTTGTTTTAAGAAGGAGATTTCCTGGAATTCTTCCCTGAGGAACTGTTGACACGAACTGATTATAAAGGAGCCTTACCTTTCCTGATTTTCATCAGAATTTCATTACTGATTGGCAAATTGGCAAAAGCCTGAAAGGTTGAACGTTTAAAAAATGGTCGGAAACGTATCTGCGAATTCCAGCACTAATTCGAACGTCATACCGAACCTCGAACACCCAACTCCTACAGCCAGAATTGTCACCGGCGTTATCCTTTTTGCCATTGGCATCATCGGCGGATTCGGCAATTCAAGGATCATATTTGTCTTCACCAAGACACCAACCCTCTCTAACAAGACTACGCGACTTATTCTCGCAACGCTCGCTGTTGTTGATCTAACGGGATGCCTGATAAACATTCCTCTGCCTTTCTCCGCGATTGTCCTTCAACCTCCTGGCGCCGAACTTTACTATTTATCATACGCGCATATTTTGTTTACATACTTCATACTATGGTGCAGTTATTTTTGTTTTCTTTTAATCAGCATCGACATGAATGATACTTTGCAGAAGATGTTTAGGCGCCGAACTTTGCTAACAGGAAACGAGTAAAGATTTTTGGTTGCCATGGTAGTTTCTGCTTTTGTTCTTGCTTTTTTCATGTACTTTTTTCACGCTGACAATCCATTTTTCCTTCAGAAGACGGAGCAGTCAAACACAAAATTCCACTTGATGGTGTATCTGCGAATAGCCGTGTTTTCTACCGGGATGCTGTCGTTGTTGTCTCTTGTCCACTCGTTTTTGCGCGTTCAAGCGATGCTCAAGCGGCTAAACCGAATTATGAGCGAGCAACATGGCTTAGATCGTAGAACCGAGCAAATGAAACAGAAGAAACTATTGCGGACGGTAATTGAGATGTTTGTGTGTTTCGTCGTTGTGTATATTCCATTCTTTGTAGTTAGCGTTCTGCAAGAGCAAGGCATGTTAAACTCCGTGGACCCTTCTCATGACCTATGCAACGAACTCTTTAGTTTGCGGGTGGAATTTGCATGTTTTGTTCGCATCATTTTCCTCTCTTTGCCATACACGTTTAATTAATGAGGAGGTCTTCCTCCAAGGTGATTGAACTTAGAGACCTGAACAATGGTTCGCCGGTGTGAAGTACGAGTGATTTGCGGTAGAAGGTTAACGCAAAGCATTTTTTTAACGTACGTACGTGCATACATACATGCTTTATTTGGGTTTACCTCGGTGTAAGAACCTGACAAGATTTTCTTTGTTGGTTAGCTTTTGTTTTGCTGTACGGTATTGTTTAAAACGTTTTTGTTTCCTTTGTTTTACGTCATCCGTGAGTTTCACAGGTTCTTACACCGAGGTAAAGCCCTTTATTTGGTAAAGCAGGTATGCAGGTATGCTTTATTTGATAAAGTAAGTATGCTAAATTCCTTCTTTCCATCATTATTTCTCTTACTAAAACTATAATATATAGTATTTATGTGTTGCTCGCTTTTTTTGTTATCTTAGCTGATTGCTAAAACGAAGAAGCCCAATCTTATCATGAGCTATACGAAACATGTAGTTCGAGCTCTCATCGAACCAGCATCAAACGTTGTTTCAAGCAAACAGCGGTGAAATATGTCGACACTTCAATACAATTATCACCTTACCGTCAGTTCTGTTGTCCTGTGTCTTTGATTTCCTCTTCTCCTTCTGCAAATATCCCTGTTTCCCTCCGATTCTGATTCTTTGATATTCTAGCTTAACGTCCGCCATTTTGAAAAACAACTCAGTCCCAGTTGTACGCTGCCTTAAATGAAATCCTCCTCAAACCCAAAGAACCAGTGGGTGAGAAGCGCATGGATGGGCCGTTGCTAGAAGTTCTCTGCCACTGACCAATCGTAGGACCAAAAAGACAATCTGTATTGTTTTTCCAAATTGCTCTTCAGCTGGTAAGAGCAAATAGCACATTCCCACAGATACCACGCAGCTCTTAACAACCTCGGCTAATTTCATTGGACCTTGGTATCACGCAGCTCTCCCACCTCGACAGAACCTAATTTGAATTGCAAAATTTTAATCCGTTGCGCAACGACCTTCCATATATGAAAGTCTGCCGTTTACGCTTCTTGCGAGCTTGTTTCCATGACCCGGCAACGATTGCTTACTCAGCTTTTTTAAGGGGCTTTTAGCGAGCAGTGTAGAACTGGAACTGAGTAATTTTTTTTTTGTAATATGGCGGGTGGTTAAGCTGAAGAAGATGAGGAAATCAAAGACACACGAACAACAAAACTGATGGTAAGGTGATAAACTTTATTGATGTGTCGACATATTTCAGTGCTGTTTGCTTAAAACAACGTTTGGTGAGAAGTCGAAGTACATTTTTCTTATAGCCCATGATTATGAGCCTGTGACTTCTTAGCTTTAATTGTAGGCTTTCTCGACACAATATTACTTTTCAAACGGTTTTGGATCATAACAACGAGCTCTAATTGATTGCATTCTTGTTTTCCATGAGGTTTTAAAAGCAAAGGAATGACGTCGCATTGCATTTTGTTGAATCTAACTCACATAAGAAATAAGAAACGGTCTCTTTTTTGTTCCATTGGGTGATGGGAACACTAGAAAGAGTTTGGAAAAATTCTAAAGTTACTTATGCAAGCCTCGCCTGCGGCTTGAATTCTTTTACCTACAGTTCATATGTATCAGTTATTTCATACATTCTTTGTCACAAAATGAAACTTTGGCAAATAGGAGGTGCGTTATGGTAGCAAAGTCGGTTAGTACAGTGGCGAGGAAATTACAGTGAACCACAACAATGTTCATTCTTGAACGCGAAATGTTGAACGCGTTTTGCTACCCTGTTGAGTGATGTCATCAAACTTTGAATTCGACACCACATTCAAAATCTCTTTAGTTTTTCTTCCTCTACAGCTGTAAACAGCTTTGTTGAACTCTTCAGGGTGAGCAGCATGTGCAACGACGTTGAACACAGCCTAGTACCCAGGCGTTCTCTTCTCGTTCACACTACTTGGCGCAAAATGTCGTGACATCACCGATATTCGGTGACGTCACGGCATTTCGCACCAACTCGAGTCGAAGAGCGGGAGGAGAACGCCTGGGTACTAGCAGTGACTAGGATTCACGTACAGGAAACATCCAAATTTACATAATTAAACAACGTTCAACATCATTTACTTGGATGGCCAAGCACAATCAGCAATTTGCATTCAGCAATGTTGTACGATGTTAAATCGAGATGCTAAATACTTGTTTGGCAAAACCGAGGATGGGTTCAACAATGTTGTATGATTTTGAATCCATTTGGCCTAGGTGTTAACCCTTTGGGCCATGGCAGTAACGAAAATGAAATTTCTCTTTACATTATCACTACTTGTTTGAACATTTAAGTGATGAGAATGAAGAAAGTGATCACCAAGGACAAGATGTCTTGATATTTAGAGACATTCTCCTTACTAGTTCCATACGGAAATGTATTGAGAACAGTAAGGAGAATATGGAATTTTATATCAGGGCTTAATGGGTTAAGTCGTCTTCCAGACTTCCACGGTTCAAACGTTTTAGTCACCCAGTTTCATTCACATCGTTATCATCATAAAACGTGTAAAGACGCTCACTGAATCGGAGAGTCCATTGTGAACGAACCTAAGGCGAGGGTTAATCCAGCAATAATTATCTTTTCCGAGCTCAGACAAATGAAAGTTCAATACAGCTAGCGCCTCAAGATTTGATATATAGTACTAATGAAGGCAGAGGGATTTAGAAAGACGAAGATCGAAATGGCGAGTCACGTGTTCGGGGTTCAGTCAAGTCTGATTCTTTGTCACAAAACGACATAGCGCTTACTGGATGGACCAGTTTTACCCTCCACAAGCAACAAGAAAGTTAGGCGTCCTGGTCAACAGCTACATTAACCAATATTGAACACTCTTGGAAAGTGCTTGTGAAAGAGTCTCCTACCAGGTATATGATGCGTCTTCAAGCGCCCTTGTTGCGGCTTGTCTGCCTCTTAGCGTATTCCACTCTAAAAAAAAACAGGGAAGGATAAAACTGCTGAAGTAGTAGGGAAAAAAGGTCAGCGTAATGTCTTGCAATCGAAAAACTGCAGAGAGGCTGGAACTAACAAAAAAAGAGTCGGAAATCGGAACTAGAAGGTACGGGAAGCGGTACTGTTTGGACTCCGCGTAACTTCCACACTGAGTCCATATACACCTTATTCCAGCATGGCGGAAAATACATTATTTCTTTTGCCCTTGTTGCCTCGATCCCATCTGCAGAATTCAAAGGAATATTTGGCTTAAAACGAGGCAACAAGGGCCAATTAACATGGAGACAAAAGAATATGTATTTTCCGCCATTTCGGAATAAGGTGTATATTTCACCGTAAATTCGTTGGGCGAAGCGCGATGTCCTGAAAAAGAATGGATGTGTTGATGAAACTCAAAACCAGTTCGCGAAATATTGGAAAGTTTTCAAATATGATTTCCGAAAGAAAGTGGGTGAGAAACGGTCGTTCTTTTTCTCTGCAGGTACATGTAGAGTCGGTAGAAAAACAAGCCTGAAAGCGTGACGATTCAAAAATGTTTGAAAATTCTTGTTAATTGTCGTGCTCACTTATCGGGTGACCTTTTTATTCATATTGCACTTATCAGTTTATGTATTCATAGAAATCAAAAACGTTTAAGAAACATGAAGAATTTCACGAAATTCCTTTTCCTCAACTAGACGGGTAGGATAAAGCTGTGTAGTGGACGCGCTTTCTATCCCCTGGGCAGAAAAAAAGCAAGACAAACCCCTGCCTAAACCGGTGAGTGTGTGAATACGGGTGTTATACAACGTCTTAAGGGCGGTGGCCCCTAATAGGAAGGTTTCTTTTCCTGTTTGTGGCCATGTGGGATTTGTTGCTCGTACCTAGGGCTGTTAAAATCCAGAAAGAAAATGGGGGGTCACCGTGCATTTTTGAGAGATAACTAGGCCCAAATATGGTAAAAAAGTGCTGATTGAGCATTTTTTTAAAAATTAGGAAAAAAAACTTTTTAAAATAAAAGATAGCCATTATTTGACTTAAGTAGGAGATGAAGATGTCTAAACTGGTAGGCGCTTTGTAATGAATAACAAAGATACAATTCTCAACATGCTGCCGAATTCTATATGCGAATTTCCTGTCCTTGGCGGGCCATTATTTGACCCAGTAAATTGAAACGTTTTGTAAAATAACTTTTGACGGACGGTTTTTCTTCTGAAAAAAAAAATTCACAATACCTAACAGTTGTCCTGCTTTTGATTGATTACATTAAAACTAGGGGTAACCGTGCATTTTAAAAAGTTAACTTCACTTTTTCCTAACTCACGCACGACATGTTTTCCATCAGTGACGATTTTCTTGACGCTCTCCTCCCTGGTGGGGAATAAAATGCAAGTCGAAGTGATGGATGCTGGGAATCGAAGATGGCGGAGGGGACTCATGGTGAAAGGATGCAGCAAAGCAAAATCCTCGTAAAACGTCGATTGATTTTATCCGGCTGCCAACTGTATGGGGATCTTACAATTGCCTTATCAAAGTACATACTATAACGGAGTGCAGTTAGGCGATTTCATTGTTCAATGAATGTTGTGCAGCGAGAATCTTGATTGTTGTTTACATGCTTGGAAGTTCTAGAGGGCCACTGCAAATTGTCAGTGGGGTCAGACCAAGCCTGTAATATATATATAGCTAGGCTAGCTAGCCTAACCCCGGAGCTCCCATAAATAAGCTGGTGTTCGTTTCTCAAAAAACCCGAAAACTCTTCGGGCCCAAAAATTTTGCGGGGCTAGTTTCGGGCGCAATGTTCTTTCGATAGTGTTTGCACAGTGCCGCAAATTCTTGCAACATTTTCCAGTGAATTGCTCCACAACAATCCGAAATCGAAAGTCACACTACTGTTGTTATCAATTTTGTTCGAGCTTCAAACTGTCTGCATGAAATATTTTCTTCTTCTTGCGCCTTGTTCCTTGGTTTTTACAATGTTTCAATATCCTGTCATTTAACTGTCAAGGCGTGTCAAATCATCTCAGACTTTTTGGCTGTTTGTTTGAATGAACTGGAAACGTCGCTTATCTAGAGCAGCTAAATATAACTTATTGTTTTGGGTTTTCATCGTGTTTGGATCTTGACAAATAACACGAAATGCCACTAAATTGGATTCTGAAGCTCTGA